>CM065715.1:96006019-96011019 GCA_033310375.1 Conus canariensis
ATGGGATCAGTACACACCCGGAATGGCTGAAAAGGTTAGAATATAAAAATAATGGGATCAGTATACACCAGGAATGGCTGAAAAGGTTAAAGTAATGAAATAATGGGACCAGTATGCACTCGGAATAGTTGAAAAGGTTAAAGTAATGAAATAATGGATCAGTATACACCCGGAATAGTTGAAAAGGTTGAAGTAATGAAATAACGGATCACTCTACACCAGGAATGGCTGAAAAGGTTAAAGTAATTAATAAATGGATCAGTATACACCCGGAATGGCTGAAAAGGTTGACGTAATGAAATAATGGATCAGTATACACTAGGAATGGCTGAAAAGATGGAAGTTAAACTACTGAAATAATGGATCAGTATACACACCAGGAATGGCTGAAAAGATTGAAGTTCAACTACTGAAATAATGGATCAGCATACACACTAGGAATGGCTGAAAAGATGGAAGTTCAACTACTGAAATAATGGATCAGTATACACACCAGGAATGGCTGAAAAGATTGAAGTTCAACTACTGAAATAATGGATCAGTATACACACCAGGAATGGCTGAAAACGATGGAAGTTCAACTACTGAAATAATGGATCAGCATACACCAGGAATGGCTGAAAAGACTGAAGTTCAGCTACTGAAATAATGGATCAGTATACACCAGGAATGATCGAAATGTTAAAGTCTCATTTCATGATGGCCCGACAGGCAGCTAACTGTCAGAGGTTCACAGTGTCTTGGGCACGGCAAGATGGAAGGCGGAGCCCATCTCTCTACTTCCACCACCTGTAAGGCTCCCTGATCTGAATCTGGTACCCATTTTACGGTTATGTTGACAGACAGGATTTTTAAGCGAAAAGAAAAAAGAAAAAAAAAAGAAAGAAAAAGGCGGGGGGGGGGGGGGGGGGGGGGGGGGGGGGGAAAGAAGAAAAAAACAACCGAAAAAAAAATCTGACGTCACGAGAGGTTCGAACTCACGACAAGTCATCTTCACCACCGGACCAGGAGTCACTCTCATCAGGTCTCACAGCACCGGTAAACCTACCTTATATGCAGGCTTCCAGACATTCTGTGTCGGTGGGAGACTGGAAAATTCAGTGTTTAATTAAGCATGCTGATAGAGAGAGAAAGGGAATACAGGCAGCGCTAGCTGTTCGTAGCCACCCTATGCGTACAGCAGGCCAGGAACGACGGACAGACATTGAACATGGATCCGTTCTTCTTGCGTTCATCCGCAATCAGTGAAACTCTCAGTCCCGCTTAGTCAAGTAATAACGGGATCAGATGCGTTTTTGTACAAAATGAAAATGAATTCATAAGCAGCGAGTAATTGAGTAGTGTGCACACCTTTTCCTTCTCTCCCTCCTCCTCCTCCTCCTTATTCTCATTATCATGATTATTATTAGGTTATTATCATCATCACCATCATCAATCGTCATCATCATCATCATCATCATTTTTATCATTAGCAGCAGCAGCAGCAGCAGCAGCAGCAGCGCAGTAGCTGCAGCTGCAGTAGTAGTTAGTAGTAGTGGTGGTGGTAGTAGTAGTATTAGTAGTAGTGGTGGTTGTGGTGGTGGTAGTAGTAGTAGTAGTAGTTGTAGTAGTAGTAGTAGTAGTAGTAGTAGTAGTAGTAGTAGTAGTTGTAGTAGTAGTAGTAGTGGTTGTAAATTAGCTCTTTAATAATTTCTGTTCAATCGTTTTCATATTTCACTCGTTTTAAATATCTAAGTCATGTAAGATCTGTTGCCACGCCAACAAAGTCTTAAAATTTTTTTTTTTTTAGCAGAAGACTTGGGAAAAGACATTTCTCCGTTCTGTGCCATTTTAGCGATGATTAAATTCTGATTCTGTATAATACACAGATAAAAAAATGATATCTTTAATCAACACCACAAAAAAGATTGTAAATAACATGTCATTCTCATAAACGCTATCAACAGTACAGCTGACGTTTTTTCTTCTTCAGAAACCTTTAAAAATATCTTAAGCAAATAACCTTCATCTGTAGAACGAATATAAACAACATTTAACCGGTATTTGGCATTTCATGTCGTCTTCAACATATTCTTTGGCAGAGCAAATTACGAAGGCAGTCAGCTTGCTTTCATCCCAAATGCACCAATCTGACAATCATTTACAAAACGAACATGCCACTGGTTCTAAATCAACAATGGACTGTTGTGTGTCAGGCATACGAACATACCATTGGTTTTCAGTCAACAGGTCAGCTTTTCCTCGTCAGTCTTCCTCATCATGCATTGGAATACACTATCAGGTCATAGTCAACCAATGAAAGTAATCCTTCAGGCACTCGAGCTCATCACTGGCTTAAATCCAACTAACCACTGTTGTCTGTCAGGCAACCCAGCAGTCCACCAGGTCAAAGTCAACCAATAACTGTCCTCCATCAGGCAAATGAACACGCCACTGGCTTAAATTCAACCAGTCACTGTTCTCAATCAGGCAAACGAACTCGCCACTGGCTTAAATTCAACCAGTAACTGTCCTCCATCAGGCAAACGAACTCGCCACTGGCTTAAATTCAATCAGTCACTGTTCTCAATCAGGCGGTCCAACACACCATTGGGTCAAAGTGAGCCAGTCTACGTTGCCCTCTAGGAAAGTGGACTATACCATTGATTCTAAATCAATCCATCGCTACTGCCATTCAAACAACAGAACACCTCATTGGCTCTAAGTCCACCAATCACTGTGTCCCTTCAGGCTGCACTCTAGGATGGTCAGGGCGTGGCTCATACGGAGGTGGCCGCTCATTCATGGCCATCTCGTACGACGGCGGAGGGGACAGACTGAGCTCATACATTGGGGAGGAAGCTTCCCCTGAGTGGACATTGTGCCTCAGACTGTCCATCCCAGCGTCTGGACCCGGCGGCTCACCGCTGGCCCAGTAAGGAGGTGGTGGAGGCCCCACCAGCTCTACCAGGCGTGAGTGGGGAGTCCTGAATCCAGCGTTCAAGCTTCCGCCGCCATTAGGGTTCCGTGTGTAAGACACCACGTTGAATATATCAGTGACGTCTTCCTGTCTCCTGGGCTCCCCTCTTGTCCACCGTGGTTCCTGGGACTCTGCCTGTTCGCTGGTTCCCACCACGGTCGGGGAGTTGAGGGGTCTGATGGATCGGGTGCAGGGTTTGGGAGTCAGGTGGGTGGAGTTTCGGGTGCCTGCAACGATGACTCCGCCCACTGTGCAGGCCGAGGCGCCACCTACCACCAGCCACAGGGACCAGCCTAGAGAGAAGTGGGTCAGAGTGCTGTCCCTTGCAGAGCCCGTGGCGAAGATGCCCACAGAGAACAACGCCACACAGCCTGAAAAAAAAGGTATCACACGATTCCAAACTCATTCCATGACACAGATTTATCACATGGGCTTATAGTCATACTTTAAGAAAGGGTTATCACCAGGCACATCAAATCATACTATGAAAAAGTATTAGTACAAGATCTTAAAAGTCACGCTCAAATAAAGCTTATTACGGGTCCCTGAAATCATTTTTGTGACAAAGCATTATCACACGACACTACAAATCACACCATCATGAAATATAACCACAGAATTCTGCAATCACAGTTTAAACAATTGTCATCATACGATCTCCAGAATAACACTATGATAAAGAATTATCACAAGACTTCAAGCGTTATACTAAGATAAAACATTACCTTATGATCCTGAAGAAAATCACAGTATGTTAAATATTATTAAAAAACAAACAAACCCACCGACCTTCTAATCTAGTCAAGTATCACTGTGTGAAGCTAAAAACATACAATCATTAAGGTATTATTACACAACCCTAAAACTACACTATGATAAAGCATTACCACACATTACTAAAATCATACAGTCAGCAAGTATTACCATTCGACCCTAAAATCACGTAATGATAATGTTATGACATGACCCTAAAAATCCAACAATCATGCTGTAATTACTTCACGACCTTAAATCACGCAATGAAGACAGAATTATCATACGACCCTAAAATCACACTATGATAAGATATCAGCAACAACCTAAAGATCACGCTCCGATAAAGAAATTTATCACCTGAGCGAAAAACGTACAATACAATGCTATAAAAGTAATTCTGTGATAAAGAACTACAACACGCCATCTCACGTCATATTGTGACCTTTGGAATAGATCAACACATGGAAACAGTGACAAGATTTGACGTTATCATTATGGTTGCTAAATCTTAAATTTATTGTTGTGAAATCGAAACACGAAGGCCAGGTGTTTCAATTTTTGGAGTCAGTTGAGCAACAAATTTAAAATCGAACCGTACAATGCTAATGTTCGCAATGACCTAAACAAGTTTGATGCTGTATGGAACGAATACAAACAAATAATTCTTTATTCAAATACTCAAAAAAAAAAAAACCCTTACATTTGGTACGTACTTTAAAATACCTAGTTTTGAGGCTCATCTGTTTTTTCTTCCTCGCATCTTTTACGTTCCTCATAATATTTGAATTGTTACATTCTTGAATGTATATAATGAGGTGATGCATGTCTCTGTTGATATTCTTTTTACATGTCGAACTCTGTTCTTTGTTCTCCTATAGAATGTGTCTTGGCTGGAATTAAAGAAAAAAGAAAAGAAAGACAGAGATACAGACGGACAGAAAAAAAAGAATTTCCACACCACTGTAAAACTGCATTATGATAATGAATTACCGCACTGCTGTAAAATCGTACTGTGAAAAAAGTATGATGAAACATTTGCACTTTGACTATTCTGGACCATACTGTCATTATGAGACAGTCATTAACCCCTTTGCTACTACGCACATGTTCAATATTCCGCGGCATCAGGTGTTTTCAACGGTCGTTCTCTTCAAATACCCGTCACTGTATCACTTTTTAAACAGTTCTCCCGCTACGTTGAGTAAAATAATGAGGTGGAAATGGTAGTTTCAATCCATAAAGGGCCCTCTCTTCTTCCAACCTATTTCAAGATCGATCGGTCATA
>CM065715.1:96013519-96018519 GCA_033310375.1 Conus canariensis
GTGCCTTGATGGCCATGCGCAAAAAAAACAACCCCGAGGAGAATCAACTTTCAGATCATCCAATCAAAAGCCTCAAAACAATCTACTTGCTCCAGTCTATAAACACTCGACTCCTTATGCAAGGCCTTGGCGCATTAATTTGTGGTGTGCAGCCACAAGCAGGACAGACAGACAGACAAGTAAGGCATGCACTAGAAGCTAGTTAGGAGTTATTATTGTTATAGCTTGGCTGACCACGTAGGGTTCTTTTCTGGGCTGTCAGACTCGTACATGAGAAGAGTTCCTTATCCTGAAAAAAGGACACATCTTTAAAAAAATGAATAAATGAATAATCAAATAAACGAATAACTAAATAAATGAATGACTAAATAAATGAATAAGTACATGAATTAATAAAGGTTTGAAAAAAAGGTTAAAGTACCCATAGCCTGTTGTCCGGAAGGGGCTTTGAATTCACCCAGTCTAAAGTATGGCATGATGGAAACGGAGCCCATCTGTCTCTTTCCGCCACTTTTAATCCTCCTTGAACTGAATCAGGTACCCATTTACTGCTATGTGGCAAAGAGGTTTTTCGAGCCCCAAAACAAAAACCTACATGTGGTTCGAATTCCCAACCATCAGTTCCGCAGGAAAATGCATTGACCATTTGACCAGCCCTCCCCCTTCTCCCTCCCCCCAATAAAAAGTTACATCTTGGAAAAAACAAGAAAAAGAAAGAAAGAAACATAAACAAGTCCTGACATGATAGCTAAACTATTGACATCATAATGGCGTCTGTGACTGACCTGTTCAAGGAGCACCACCCATTCCGATTGATTTGTAGAACCAAGAGTGAGAGAAAAGCTTAAGAAATTATCAATGTAGTGGGAAGAAGAAGAAGAAGAAGAAGAAGAAGAAGAAGAAGAAGAAGAAGAAGAAGAAGAAGAAGAGGAAGAAGAAGAAGAAGAAGAAGAAGAAGAAGAAAATGATGATGATGATGATGATGATGATGATGATGATGATGATGATAATGAAGAAGAAGAAGAAGATGACGACGACGACGACGACGACGATGATGATGATGATGATATTGATGAAGAAGAAGAAGAAGAAGAAAAAGAAATCATGTAGGCAAATGTGCACCGCCGAATTGACAGCGAGATTCTACGTTGGACATCGTGTACAATTTTCACCATCAAGTTGTCATATTACTAACCCCACCCCCTACCCCACCCCCAAAATTAAAAAAAAAAAAAAACCCTGGCAGATCGTAATTTGCGTCCTAGCGTAAAAAAGATTTTCCAGAATAGAGACAGGAAAGAATTGTCGACAACGGCAGAAGAACAGGAAACGACAGTAAACAAAGACGAAAGACACACACACACACACACACACACACACACACACCACACGCACGCACGCACGCACGCACGCACGCACGCACGCACGCACGCACGCACACACACACACACACGCGCACGCACGCACGCACGCACGCACGCACGCACGCACGCACGCACACACACACACACACACACACACACACACACACACACACCTTCCCACCTTCCTGCCTCCTCCCCCTCTTATTTCCCTCCTCGGCCCCGACCCCCACCCCACACCCCTCCAACACACTCACTGCACAGTCCCCCTCACCAGGAACGTCGTCCGCGGAGAGCCTGCTGCAGCGGGTGTCCTGGCAGCTGGCCCACAGGCCCATGGTGTGGTTGCTGTCCCGGGACAGCCAGCAGGAGGTGGAGAAGCCGACCAGGTGGGCGCCGCTGCCGTGCAGGGCCAGCCACGACCCGTACCGATAGCCTGCAGGGCGACTCATGTCCTGGCAGGCTGGCATGGGTCAGGGAGGTGCTGGTGGTGCTGGTGGTGGTGGAGGAATCTCTTAAAGGGGTTCTCACACGTGGCAAGTTTCCATGCCCGACACGTATATGGGAAGGGATGCAAGGTTGGAAACCTTTCCTGTCAATGTTGACAGTAAGACTGTTGAAAGAGTGTTGTAATCTTTTTCGAGTTAAAATCACCTTGAAAGATATCTTCCTCTACGAATGCGAGGCCTGTCTGAGTATATTGACTGCGAGATATCGGAAGGTTAGTATGGTGCTATATCACAGATTTAAGATCTCCCGTGAATAAAGTCCAATATGTGCTGACACTTTTGAGCAGTGGGAATTGCGGGTATGTTTCATTTTATCTTCGCCTGGAACTAAATCGTTGAACCATCCAATCTTAATCTTTTAACACTTTGTTCTACGTGGCGCATGTTTTCATTGCTGGGATCCGATCACAAATTCGAGGGCAACCAGGAAATCTGAGTATTAAAGACTATTTATCGACGAACACGAGAACTGTCGATGAACTAACGTTACGTTTAATAGCGATAGCTGAATGGAATGAAAACAAGAAAAAGGCCTAGCGCTGAACATGTGTACGAGACACACGCTGGCCCAGTCCCGCGAGATTAAGGGATGGAGTCAGGCAGGTGGTGAGGTTCAATACGTTGTTCAGACAGACAGTACGTATGCGCAGGATAGGGTCTCCGACGTCAGTTTGGGAACATCAGTGTGGTGATTCCATTCAAGGTGCACTGGAAATGTGTAAACACTAGAAAGGACGGTGCCTGTGTTCTGGCGCTGGAAGTGTGTAAACACTAGAAATGACGGGGCCTGTGTTCTGGCGCTGGAAGTGTGTAAACACTAGAAATGACGGGGCCTATGTTCTGGCACTGGAAGTGTGTAAACACTAGAAATGACGGGGCCTATGTTCTGGCACAAGAAGTGTGTAAACACTAGAAATGACGGGGCCTATGTTCTGGCACAAGAAGTGTGTAAACACTAGAAATGACGGGGCCTATGTTCTGGCACTGGAAGTGTGTAAACACTAGAAATGACGGTGCCTATGTTCTGGCACTGGAAGTGTGTAAACACTAGAAATGACGGGGCCTATGTCTTGGCGCTGGAGGCATGTATACACCAGAAATCACAGTGACTAGGTCCTGGCGAACATTGAAGGAGGCCTAGGTGCTTTATTTGTGGTATAGGATGCACTCTTTGGGGGGGGGGGGGGGGGGGGGGGGTGGAGGGGGGGGGGGAGAGATGGCAAATTGAGTAAAGCGGCATGAAAAAACAAAAAACAAAAACAAACGAACAAAAACTTTAACAGCAACTATGGCAACAGCAGCTTCTTCGCTCTTTGAAGTCGTTCTTGTAGTTCCTTTCCCTGTCGCTGTAGTCTGTTGACGCTTGTGTCTGTATCTTTATGGACTGCTTGTCATTGGCCGCTCAGTCAGTGCGCCGGTAATGCCAGCTGTCCTCCTTGGTTTGCATTGTGGCACTGCAGACTGTGGACAGCCTCCAAGGACATCATTCGTCCATCAGGACCATCAGCGGAAGCCTGCACTTGCGGTCATCATTGCCCAGGCTGGAGGGACATGACCTTTGTGCCAGTGTCAAGGTCATTCCACAAGGAACTGCAACAGGGAGGCAATGGAGCGTAAGACGTCAACTGAGGGAATTCCAGACTGCATTTCACTGGACTGAAATACGGTGCATGAAAGGAGCATTGAACATATCCTGCAATGAGTGCTCTGTTGACATCATAGGCGGACATTCCAGCTGAACAACAGAGAACAACAATAGACAACCATCTGAACAGGAATAGATCTTCTAATGGACACCGATAGGGAACTGTATGAACAACGAGAGGGAATCAAACGAACCAAAATTACAGCATTACATGAATAACAATAGAAAACCAAACGAACCAAAATTACAGCATTACATGAATAACAATAGAAAACCAAACGAACCAAAATTACAGCATTACATGAATAACAATAGAAAACCAAACGAACCAAAATTACAGCATTTCATGAATAACAATAGAGAACTGCATGACCAACAAAAGACCACATACACAAGAATGTATTTTTTTTTAAATCAGCAACAACAGAGATCCGCATGAACATCAACAGAAAGCCACAGGAACCAGAGGAGAACATCAAATGAACAACAAGAGAGAGCCGCATGAACATCAACAGAAAGCTACAGGAACAAGAGGAGAACATCAAATGAACAAGAGAGAGCCGCATGAACATCAACAGAAAGCCACAGGAACCAGAGAACATGAAATGAACAACAACAGAGAGCTGCATTGGTAAGAACACTGCGTGGACAACAATACAGAGCTGCATGAACAATAGAACACTGGATGAATCTCTGTCTGTCTGTCTGTCTGTCTGTCTGTCTGTCTCTGTGATCCATCAAATCATTGCTTCTTCATCAAATTTGCCGTTTAAACACACACACACACACACACACACACACACACACACACACACACACACACACACACACACACACACACACACACACACTTGCAGCTAATATTGCTGCTTCTGACGCATAATTTGTCCCCCTATATATCACGTTGAATTGAACGTGACTGTTCTGAGTTACGTGATTTTCCCTTTGATTTAATGCCATACTATTATGAGATTTTTCCTTTCTGTTTCATATTTCACTCTGCTTTTATAATTTCAAAATATATTTCAATTTCATTTTATGATATTTCATATAATTTTATCTCATGAATATTTTTCATTTTGATTTATACGAGGTTCCAACTGAGAAGCATACATCTAGCAAATCTCACAAGAAAAATCAATATTTGCTTACTCCCCCCTCCCCCCCTCCCTCATCACACTCTGCTCACCCACCCGCCCATCGTACCCTCGTATTCTCCCAAACAACAACAAAACAACAACAAAAAAATACTACTACCAACTTGCAAGAACAAGAAAAAAGAAAAAGAAGTGTCCCCGGCCCCCTCCCCCTCCCCCCCCTCCTGCACGAGCGAAAAGGCTGAAGAGCAACATGGATGAAACAGCAAATCAGCTAATCAAAGCTGTCATCATCAGTTGCTCGGAGAGGCTGCACACCAAAAGTGAATGCGCCAAGGCCTTGCTCAAGGAGTCGAGTACTTATAAGACTGGCGCAGTTAGATTGTTT
>CM065715.1:96023519-96031019 GCA_033310375.1 Conus canariensis
GAAAAGCGGTTTCTACAACCTTGTGGTCATGATGAAGCCATAGGATGGCTGTTTCTACAACCTTGAGGTCATGATGAAGCGTTAGGATGGCTGTTTCTACAACCTTGTGGTCATGATGAAGCGTTAGGATGGCTGTTTCTACAACCTTGAGGTCATGATGAAGCCAGAGGATGGCTGTTTCTACAACCTTGTTGTCATGATGAAGCCAGAGGATGGCTGTTTCTACAACCTTGTTGTCATGATGAAGCCAGAGGATGGCGGTTTCTACAACCATGTGGTGATGATGAAGCCAGAAGATGGCTGTTTCATGGCAGACGACAGAGACAGGGCGGGGAAAAAAACATGGTGGCAGCGCATCGCAAATCTCCAAAGAGCGTTTACAACATTAGATGATGTCATTTAACAAAAATGAGAGAGAGAGAGAGAGAGAGAGAGAGAGAGAGAGAGAGACAGACAGACAGACAGAGAGACAGACAGACAGACAGACAGAAAGGCAGACAGACGGACGGACAGAGAGAGAGAGAGAGAGCGAGAGAGAGCGAGAGAGAGAGAGAGAGAGAGAGAGAGAGAGAGAGACAGACAGACAGACAGAAAGGCAGACAGACAGACAATGAGAGAGAAACAGAAATAGAGAGAGAGCGACAAAGACAGAGAGACAGAAAGAGACAGAGACAGAGAGACAGAGAGAGAGAGCGAGAGAGAGAGAGAAACAGAGAGAGAGAGAGAGAGAGACAGAGAGAGAGAGAGAGAGTGAGACAGACAGACAGACAGACCTATACACAGACAGACAGACACACAGACAGAGACAGAGAGCAAGAGAGAGAAAAAAACCTAACCGATAGACAAAAATACACCAAATACCTGAGTCGCCACAGCGCATCCACGTGGGTGAAGATTGCGCTAACCTTCGCCATTCCAGATGTTTCCCTTTTTTCTTTCTTCTTTCTTTCTTTTTTTCCTTTCTTTCTTTCTTTTCCCTTCTTTCTTTCTTTTTACTTTCTTTCTTTCTTTCTCTTTTTTTTCTTTCTTTCTTTTCTTCTTTCTTTCTTTTCTTTCTTTCTTTCTTTCTTCTTTCTTTCTTTCTTTCTTTCTTCTTTCTTTCTTTCTTTCTTTTCTTTCTTTCTTTCTTTTTCTATTTTCTTCCTTTCTTTTCTTTCTCTTTAACTTTCTTTTTCTTCTTGCATCCTTTCGCTCATTGAACTTTGAATTTTCTGTTTGGCCCCTTCTGACAACCTTGCTTACTGAGATGAACGTCATCGTGATCTTCCTACCTTTCCCCCTTATTTCCTTTTCTTTCTTTTAGTCTTTTCTCTTCTTTTCTCGTTTTTTTCTTTTCTTTATCTTCTTACGCTCTTTTTGACTACACTCCTTACCCCTGCCCCCACCCCCCAACCCTACCTGTACCCACGCTCTTCCCCGTCTGCCGGCAAAACTCCTATATGAAAATTGTCATGGGGATGGACAAGAAAGCCTCGTTGACCCTGTCACTTGTCAACGATCAGCAGACTTGGAATTGAGATGAACGATTTCCTTTCATCTGCTGTCTTTTTTTTTTTCTTTTTATTTTACGAGAGAAAGAGTTAAACTTGAGAGAGAGAGAGAGAGAGAGAGAAGAGAGAGGAGAGAGAGAGAGAGAGAGAGAGAGAGAGAGAGACAGAGACAGAGACAGAGACAGAGCAGAGCGAGGAGAGAGAGAGAGAGGAGACAGACAGACAGACAGAGACAGAGACAGAGCGAGAGCGAGAGAGAGAGAGAGAGAGAGAGAGAGAGAGAGAGAGAGAGAGAGAATATACATTCAACATCTCGACCCTGGAAAGAATTTCCATGTACTGATTAGTTATGTTTCGTTTGGATAATCTTGGTAGGGTTTTTTATTTGTTTGTTGTTGTGTTGTTGTTGTTGTTGTTGTTGTTGTTGTTGTTGTTGTTGTTGTTTTCAGTCATTTTACCTGGATTGCGAGAAAATCAGATTTGGAATGTTTTTTCATGCCAGACTTTCCTTTACAAATCCGCGGAACAAAAAAGTTCACAGATCCCGAGACCTGCTGGGTGAAAGTCCACACCTCGGACATCCAGACAATGAAAAGCGACACAGCTCCTATTCCACGAAGTATAAGGCCGTAATCCTGAGACCCAGACAATGACAGTCAAGTTCAATAGATCCTTCATCCAAGGGGATGAAAGTCCGTCGCTCCAGGCTAATTAACACCGTAAAAGTCCCAGGTTTGAATGAATGTAACTAAATGAAAGTCTATAGACTGAAACCCATGCACTGAAAGTCAACACACCCAAAATCCATCCATTCGATGACAAGTCTAAGGCCCCCAAATCCACAGGATGAAAATCTCAAAGGGACAAAATCCATCCATTCGATGACAAGTCTAAGGCCCCCAAATCCACAGGATGAAAATCTCAAAGGGACAAAATCCATCCATTCGATGACAAGTCTAAGGCCCCCAAATCCACAGGATGAAAATCTCAAAGGGACAAAATCCACCATTCAGACGAAATTCCATAGGCTGAAAAGGTCACAGAGCCGAAATCCACGGGGTGGAAATCAACAGGGCCATAGTTCTTATGTCACAGGATGTAATCAAGAAGTATATAAAAATTGATGGGCCCAACAATCTTCACGGTGAAAGTCGACAGGCTCAAAGTGCACCCGGTAAAAGTGGACAGGCTCCAAACACACCCGGTAAAAGTGGACGGGCTCCAAATACACCCGGTAAAATTGGACAGGCTCAAAATACACCCGGTAAAAGTGGACAGGCCCAAAGTACACCCGGTAAAAGTGGACAGGCTCAAAATACACCCGGTAAAAGTGGACAGGCTCAAAATGCACCATGTAAAAGTGGACAGGCTCAAAATGCACCATGTAAAAGTGGACAGACTCAAAATGCACCGTGTAAAAGTGGACAGGCTCAAAATGCACCATGTAAAAGTGGACAGGCTCAAAATGCACCCAGTAAAAGTGGACAGGCTCAAAATGCACCCGGTAAAAGTGGACAGGCTCAAAATGCACCCGGTAAAAGTGGACAGGCTCAAAATGCACCCGGTAAAAGTGGACAGGCTCAAAATGCACCTGGTAAAAGGGGACAGGCTCAGAATACACCTGGTAAAAGTGAATAGGCTTAAAGTCGAAGCGCTGTGAGAGTCGACAGGTCTCAAACCCACACAGAGAAAATCCCTGGGCCCCAAATCCACGCGGTGAAAATCGACAGGCCCAAAATCACGCGGTGAAAATCGACAGGCTCCAAATCCACGCAGTGAAAATCAACAGGCCCTAAATCAACACAGTGAAATCGACAGGCCCCAAATCAACACGATTAAAATCGACATGCCCCAAATCAACACAGTGAAAATCGACAGGCCCAAAATCAACACAGTGAAAATCAACAGACCCCAAATCAACACAGTGAAAATCGACAGGCCCAAAATCAACACAGTGAAAATCGGCAGGCCCCAGATCACCACAGTGAAAATCGACAGGCCCCAAATCAACATAGTGAAAATCGATAGGCCCCAAATCAACACAGTGAAAATCAACAGGCCCCAAATCAACACAGCGAAAATCGACAGACCCAAATCAACACAGTGAAAATCGACAGGCCCCAAATCAACACAGTGAAAATAGACAGGCCCCAAATCAACACAGTGAAAATCGACAGGCCCCAAATCAACACAGTGAAAATCGATAGGTCCCAAATCAACACAATGAAAATCGACAGGCCCCAAATCAACACAATGAAAATCGACAGGCCCCAAATCAATACAGTGAAAATCAACAGGCCTCAAATCAACACAGTGAAAATCGACAGACCCAAATCCATGCGGTAAAAATCGACATGTGGTGAAAATTGACAGGCCCTAAATTCACGCGGTGAAAACTGACAGGCCCTAAATCCATGCAGTGGAAATCAACAGGCCCTAAATCCATGCGGTGAAAATCGACAGGCCTTAAATCCATGCAGCGAAAATCGACAGGCCCTAAATCCATGTGCTGAAAATCGACAGGCCCTAAATCCATGCGGTGAAAATCGACAGGCCCCAAATCCATGCAGTGAAAATTGACAGGCCCTAAATTCATGCGGTGAAAATTGACAGGCCCTAAATCCATGCGGTGAAAATCGACAGGCCCTAAATCCATGCAGTGAAAATCGACAGGTCCTAAATCCATGTGTTGAATATTGACAGGCCCTAAATCCATGTGGTGAAAATCGACAGGCCCTAAATCCATGCGGTGAAAATCGACAGGTCCTAAATCCATGTGTTGAATATTGACAGGCCCTAAATCCATGCAGTGAAAATCGACAGGCCCTAAATCCATGTGTTAAAAATCGACAGGCCCTAAATCCATGCAGTGAAAATCGACAGGTCCTAAATCCATGTGTTGAATATTGACAGGCCCTAAATCCATGCGGTGAAAATCGACAGGCCCTAAATCCATGCGGTGAAAATCGACAGGCCCTAAATCCATGTGTTGAATATTGACAGGCCCTAAATCCATGCAGTGAAAATCGACAGGCCCTAAATCCATGTGTTGAAAATCGACAGGCCCTAAATCCATGCAGTTAAAATCGACAGGCCCTAAATCCATGCGGTGAAAATCGACAGGCCCTTAATCCATGCGGTGAAAATCGACAGGCCCTAAATCCATGCGGTGAAAATTGACAGACCCTGAAATCACGCGGTGGAAGCTGACAGGCCTCAAATCTACGCGTTGACAGGCTGTCTCTAAGCAGTGAACAACAACTTCTACGCGGTGAAAATTGACAGGCTAAACGTCCATGCCGTTAAAATGGACAGGCCCCAAATTCATGCACTTTAAGTCTACAGGCCCTAAATTCATGCACTTTAAGTCTACAGGCCCCAAATTCATGCACTTTAAGTCTACAGGCCCCAAATTCATGCACTTTAAGTCTACAGGCCCCAAATTCATGCACTTTAAGTCTATGGGCCCCAAATTCATGCAGTTTAAGTCTACAGGCCCCAAATTCATGCACTTTAAGTCGACAGACCCTAAATTCATGCAATTTAAGTCGACAGGCCTCAAATCCATGAAATTCAAGTCGACAGGCCCCAAATCCATGCAATTTAAGTTGACAGGCCTCAAATCCATGCAATTCAAGTCGACAGGCCTCAAATCCATGCAATTTAAGTCTACGGGCCTCAAATCCATGCAGTGAGGATGTACGGGCCTACAATCAACGCTGCCAGATCCGTAAATTTCCAGTTGTTAGAATCTACACGGTGAACATCCCAGTAACAACCACGCCCATCAGGGGGACTTGTAAATGAATCCCAACCTTGAGAACAACGAACTTCAAAAACCAAACTAGGCGGATGAACTGTGTGAGTGGCTGTGATGAGATTAACGTGTGGTTCCACGAGCTGTGATGGGACTAAGGCCAAACGTGATTGGTTGTGACAGGACTGAAGATCATTCTGATTAGCTAGGACAGAAGTACAGAGTTCCGAAGGGTTAGTAACGATAAGAATGAGGTTGACGTGGGATTGGCTGTGGCAGAATGAAGCACCGCGTGGTCTGGCACTGGGTCTGGAAGAACCCAGGGAGTGCAGGTCAGGCCTCTGGGGGGTCATGACGTCATCATGGTTACAGTAGAAAGGGATTCAACAGACTCTTGCAAACTTCACAGACATAGTCACACACACACACACACACACACACACACACACACACACACACACACACACACACACACACACACACACACAGTGCGCGCGCGCACGCACGCACACACTGAGAGAGAGAGAGAGAGAGAGAGAGAGAGAGAGAGAGGCAGACAGATAGACAGGCAGGCAGGCAGACAGATAGACAAAGACAGACAGATGGACGGACAGACGGACAGACAGACAGACCTACAGAGACAGAGAGAGACAAAGACAGACAGACAAAGAGACAGACAGGCAGAGAGAGGAGAGAGAGAGAGAGAGAGAGAGGAGAGAGAGAGAGAGAGAGAGAGAGAAGGGGGGTCAGAGAAACACACACACACACACACACACACACACACACCACACACACACACACACACACACACACACACACACACACTTCCCATTGCCATGGAGTAAAGATAGAAAAACCGCAATTGATCTTACCAAAGCTCTTATCTTATTAAAAGAAAACTTTCAAACGGACAAAAAAAATTGCATTTTAGTGCTTCAAAACAAAAATGAAAAGGTTCAAACGTTTGGACTGCAAAGCTTTAAACACGGTCTTTTCGTCTCTAGACATTCGTGAAATAGAGGAACGCTTGGACACGACGGAATTCTAGCACTTGACAAATATTGTGAACCTGCATTAGTCTTTTTTCGATGCAAGAAGATATATCTTAGAATATTGGGCCGCCAAAAGCAAGACAGAGATAACTACATTCACAACCATTAAGAAAATGAGGTCTGATTCTGTTTTTTTTTTTTTTTTCTATTTCATCACAAATTACAAGAGCAAAGTATGCATCTGAAGCAACTGAAATTTCTGTAATAAACAGAAAAGACATAGTTGAGAAATCTTCTTCTCACTAGTTCTGCCTCGAGAGACACTGAAAGACTCTATACACATAAACTATATTGATTTGAAAGTGAAGAAAAAAATTGCTATTGTTGAAGAGGCAGTAGGAATACATACTGATTTGAAAAATTGAAATCATCCTCAGATTTTCACAGAAGGCTCAGAACTTTGACGCAGATTTGTGCAATACCTGCACTTAGTATTAAGCTATTACCCCCTTTTTGATAAGAAGTAAATATACGGCTGAAACAAATTTTAAAAAGAATTAATTACAAGACAAAACACGACGCGTTTCGACCTCTTAGGCCTTCTTCAGGCAAGATAAACAACATTCAGGACAATGAAAACGAAGAAGGAGCAATCACCTATCTTCTCATAATTATTCGGCGCAAGATGAGTGTTTACGGCTGAATTCATAGCAGTCATGCTGGCTTTGGAATGTTTACCTCTGTGTTTAGTATTTTATTTTTGATTAATTCCAAACCAGTGTTGTATAACCCAGATGTTTTTTTCAGTTTCAACACTCGACTTGGCCTGTTTTGTTTCTTTCTTCTTTTTTTTTATTTTTATTTTTTATAAATGAATGATCAATTTTCATCATCTATCGTCAAAAGATCCTGTCACAGAATATGGCTGGGTACCTTTCCATGGAAATGGAATTCCCATTCTCCTTTTTTCTCCCTTGTTTGCCAAACCTTTCACTTTGTACCACCAATGCCCGGATGAAGGGCCCAGATCGGAAACGTTCGACAGATTGTTTCCACTGATCATAATCCTGTGTAACTTAGCGACCCTGTCTGTCTAATCATACGAATAGTGATGAAATTACCGAAAAAAATATCTAAAAGAGGGCCAAAGCAGGTAAATCAATGCCACTAAGATAGCGGTCATCTGTTAACAGATTGTAGGCTAAATTTAGATCCAACATCCATTTTGCGCCGAATATGAGAAGATAAGTGATTTCACGTT
>CM065715.1:96043519-96053519 GCA_033310375.1 Conus canariensis
TGACCCGACATGCGGTAACGGTCAGTATAGACAGCTCTGACCCGACATGCGGTAACGTTCAGTATAGACAACTCTGACCCGACATGCGCCGGACAGCAGCTCCTACAATGGCTCCGTCACCAGCCAGTGTGGGTGAGGATCGACCCCCGGAGGGTGATTGCTATCACCATCCATCCACTGACAGTTCTCCTGACCTTGCCGACACTGACGACTGACCCGAACTCGCCACAGGCATTGACGGAGACCTGAAAGCAAAATGAAGGTCATACTAGCCGCCGTGGCGCAGTGGTTAGCGTCACCAGATTTCCGGCTGGGCGGTTTGTGGGTTCGATTCCCATCAGAGACATAATTTACATTTGTGGAATTTTGGGGCTCGTGACCGGTTCCTGCCCGGGGTTGAGTTTGCTACGGGCTCAGTTGGGAAGTCTGGGACCACACAGTTGAGTTTCATCCACTTAATGGATGCTTTTCTAATAGTGTTGCCCAAATTTCCTGACCAACACTGCAGGTGTCTGTATCTCCCGGGCTTGGTAGACGTAGGGATATATTATGAATGTAAGCGTAGATTACAACCCTGTTATACAGACTGGGACCGGACAGGAACTCCATAGCATCGACTTCATCATTCTCATTCCAGTCGATCAGCACACACACACACACACACACCACACACACACACACACACACACACACACACACACACACACACACACACACACACAAGATGTAAAGTATCAAATTCTGAGGCCCTTGATGCCCTGCTCTGATGGTGAGTAGCCCCAGTTTCGATTTGTGTGGAGGTCAGGCCGGCATTGGCCAGTTCATGAGAATTGTCAGACAGTATTGGCCAGTTCATGACAATTGTCAGAGAGTATCGGCCAGTTCATGACTATTGTCAGACAGTATCGGCCAGTTCATGACAATTGTCAGACGGTATCGGCTAGTTTATGACAATTGTCAGACGGTATCGGCCACTTCATGACAATTGTCAGACAGTATCGGCCAGTTCATGACAATTGTCAGACGGTATCGGCCAGTTCATGACAATTGTCAGACGCGTTGGACGGACGTAGTGGCGCCCTCCGGAGGGGAACATCCACTCACACTGGCTCCGCCACTAAGCAATTCTTGTCGTCAGTGGAGGGTTTAATAGAGTCCGTCCAGGCAGAGTCTGCTGGACGGGGCAGATGACTGGGAGTGCACTGCAGACCTCCCAGAATGGAAGAGTCACCCAGAGATCATCAGCAAGAGTGGCATGAGACCAGACATAGTAGTCCACTCTAAGTCAACCAAGCAGCTGATCATGATCGAGCTCACGGTGCCATATGAGAACAGAATGGAGGCAGCTCAAATCTACAAGACTGAAAAGTATGCTGATCTGGCAAACAGCCTGAGGAGAGAAGGCTATCAGGTCAAAGTCCTCACTGCAGAAATTGGAGCTAGGGGGTTTGTAGGAACGTCTGCATACAGCCTCATGAAACAGCTCTCAGTTGCAGGGAGGGAAAAAACCAGAGCCCTGAAAGCAATGGCAGAAGCGGCAGAGAGGTGTTCAAGCTGGATCTGGTCAAGGAGGAACAAAAGTGAACTTCATAAGGCTTAATTTCCCTACAAATATCAGGTGTCCCTGTGGCTCAGTGGTTAAAGCGCGAGTCATTAAGTGGAAAATGAGCATGTCCAGAGGGTCATGGGTTCGAATCCCAGCCATGACTCGTCCCAAGATGGGAAAAAAAAGGGGCAGCAGAGGGACATCCGGAGTCATGAACCGGGTGTGGCCCAACCCCCCTAGAGTGTCAGGAGATAAGGGCCGAAACACTTGCTTGAAGGGGGCTTCTCTTCTGAGGACTCTCTGCTGCCACGCTCTCCACGAGTTTCTTTCTACTGAGTCTAGCATATGTGGGCCTGAATAGCTCAGTGGTAGAGCCCCGGACTCGCAATCTTGGTGATCCTGGGGTTGCGGGTTCGAATCTGCGCCGGGCCATTTTGGTACAGGGGGATTTTTCCCTCGGAGTTAACATTTGTTCTGACTCCATTTCCCATTCCATCCTTCGAATGAGACTATAAACCGAGGTTCCGTGTGTGAACGCACGCATAACATCTTGTACACACGTACAATCACATCACCAACTTTCGGAAGAGAAGGCCAGTTTGGCCGTTGGCCGTTACATATAGCATGCACCCTGCGTGAGAAATGGAAAGAATGAGGGAAGTAAGGAAATCGAGTGAACGATATTGAACGATATTGACTGGATGACACGGGAAACGATTGAATGAAGCGCCAGTTGGCAGCTCTTCAGTCGGCATTACCCAGGTAGGCAGCCCGTTGTGTAAACGAGCGCGGATTGTAAAGCGCTTAGAGCGTGGTCTTCAGCCAAGGATAAGCGCTATATAAGTATCCATAATAATAATAATATGTTGGATCGGAACAAGCACTGCCGGTCCACTGAACACCATCGAAGTGACTCGGCAGCAGTGCAGTGTCTCCTCTGGTGGGTTGCCTCATGACGACTTGGCATTAATTTCCCTGCAGATTGCCGGTGCCCAGGCTGCGATGGGACAAGCCAAAGTGTGAGTATGGGCAACGTGGGGGTAATGGATTTGATGCTGTAGTGGTCGGATGGCTTCAAAAGATGTAAAAAGATAGATATGATACATCAAGGTAATCTGAGGGAGAGAGAGAGAGAGAGAGAGAGAGAGAGAGAGAGAGAGAGAGAGACAGAGACAGAGACAGAGACAGAGAGACAGAGACAGACACACAGACAGACAGAGACAGAAGTCCCATGTATTAAGGTACTTTGATAACTCCAAACGATGACAAGACAGATCTGATGTATCATGATTTTCTGATTACTTTCAAAAGGGCAATTACATTGCGCCGTTCTAATTACTCGGAAAGATAATAATATAGATCCGATGTATCATGGTTTTCTCAGAAACTTCCAAACGGTAATCAGATAACCTCATATAGAAAGGTGCTCTGATAACTCTGAATGATAATGGCATAGATCTGATATATCATGACTTCTGATAACTCATCAGTTAAATATGATGAATCCTGATGCTCTGAAACCCCCAAAACATCATGAGATGAACCTGACGAATCATGGAGCTATGATAACTCCAAAGGGTAAAGATAAATCCAATGTGTCGTTGCTGTCTAACAGTTCCTACCGACAATGAGATAAATCTGATGATGGCTGCCTGATAACCGGAAACGTCAGGAGATATATTTTAAGTATCAAGATCTCTGGGGGAAAAATCGAGGGGATAACGCATCATGATTCGTTAACAACCTCAAAGGTTAATGACGTATATCTACTTTACCATGACGCTCTGAGAACCTCAAGAGTAATGAGATAGATTTAAAAAAATAATTCTCAATGAGTCTGCCCAAAACAAGGACAAACAAATTTCAAGACAAAACACGACGCGTTTCGACCTCTTAGGTCTTCTTCAGGCTGCCCATCTTGCGGCGAATATGAGAAGATAAGTGATTGCTCGTTCTTCGTTTTCATCGTCCTGAATATAGTTTATCTATAGATAGATTTAATGTTTTACAGTGTTCTGGTACTCTTACAGGATTACAAGACAAACACGACGCATTTTGGCCTCTTAGGTCTTCTTCAGGTGAGACAAACAACATTCAAAACAATGAACGCGAAGCACGGACAGACAGACACTTATCTCCTCAAACTGGGTGAAGATTGGATGTGAGCATGATAGTGTGATACATTAGATCCATTTTGCGCCCAATTTTAGGAGATAAATGTTCATTTCTCGTTTTCATGGTCTTGAATGTTGTTTGTCCTGCCTGAAGAAGACCAAAGACTTTGAGCAAAGACACTTTCCGACTCCGGGTTATTCATGTTTCTGTGTGTTCTGACTCAGAGTCTAATAAAAATTTACCTTAGGGAAATTTTCGGCCAGTTACTGATGGTCTTCAGTCGGGGCTGATGAAGACCAGCAGTAACTGGCCGAAAATTTCCCTAAGGTAAGTTTTTATTATACTCTGAGTCAGAACACACAGAAACAGAAACAAGACCAAAGAGGTCGAAATGCGTCGTGATTGTCTTGTAATTTGTTTATTTCTTTCATTCGGCCGCATAGTGGTTTTTTTTTTTTTTCTTTTCTTTTCTTTTAAGCTTATTTCAATTTCCGTCTACAGTCACCTCAGTTTGCAACTGACCCGAAATTGTCATTACATACGTCAGATTTACCTTACGCCACATTACTGACGATACGGAGATTGACGACAAAAGCTTCCAGGGAGAGGGGGAGGGGAGGGGAGGGGAGGGGAGAGGGTGGAGGAGGATGAACTTGTGGTGGAGCGTGCACGGGAAGAGGAACAGGAGGGAAGGGGTGGGGTGGGGTGGGGTGGGGTGGGGGTAGGGAAGGGAAGCGGACGTGAAGGGTTGGATAGAGACTCGGGGGAATAGGAGCTATGCCGTCGCCATGACAATGACCAAAGCGAGTGTGACTCGTCGTCACGGCAACAAACTGCACACTTAGACCATCTGAATGGGAGAAGACGCGAAAATAAGAACAAAGGAAATAAGAACAACATGAAGAACAACAACAACAACGACGGCAACAACAACAACAACAACAACAACAACAACAACAGTGAGAATGACAACAACAAAAATGAAGAAACCACAAAGACAATTATCCTATAATTTGCAGTGCGTATATGCACGCAAACCTGTTTGAAAGAGAGAGAGAGAGAGAGAGAGAGAGAGAGAGAGAGAGAGAGAGAGAGAGAGAGAGAGAACGCAGAAAAAAAAACAAAAAACACCAGTCCACACAACTATCCGATACATCGTTTTATTTCACCGAACACTGATGCAACATTGTAGTAATCAACCACAGTAAAGACACAATACTTAATGAATCAACCAGCCAACAAACAACGCCCAGGCGGGGAATTCACATTGAGCTGACGACAGCAAACTTAGACAGGCTGATAAGGAAGCACGAGCAGATAGGGACACTATGGACCTTTCTACTTACTATCTGCACGTGCTAAATTATCATGCTCTAAATCTGCTCATCAGCTCGACGTAAAATCCGATCCAGCTGCACTGTACACAGGACAGAACGGAATAATAATAACATGAACGGAATGGTCGTAATGTTCATTTTATCCCCTGCCCCCCTCACCCCCCCCCCCCCCCCCTTTCGCGTGATAAAGTTGAGCGAGTTAAGTTTTGGGATGCTGGTTTCTTGTGTGTGTGTGTGTGTGTGTGTGTGTGTGTGTGTGTGTGTGTGTGTGTGTGTGTGTGTGTGTGTGATTTCAGTGAAAATGTAAGGTGAGAGAGTATGTAGATGCATGCTTGTATGTGTGAGTGTGTGTGCGTGTGTATGTATGTGCATATGTGCGTAAGTGCTTATGTGCATATTTTATGTGTGTGTGCGAGTGTGTGTGTGTGTGTGTGTGTGTGTGTGTGTGTGAGAGAGAGAGAGAGAGAGAGAGAGAGAGCGTGTGTGTGTGTGTGTGTGTGTGTGTGTGTGTGTGTGTGTGTGTGTGTGTGTGTGTGTGTGTGAGCGTGCGCGGGCAATTATGTATGTGAAGGATGGAGGGGAGTTGTTGCTGAAACCAATTATGAAAAAAAAGGCTTCGCGCTTGAGCATGACTATTAGGAACAAAAAACAACAACAACCGGTTTTGTCATGAAGTTCACAGAGCATGCTGGCTAGTCTTCTTGACAGCCACGCTGCGTGCTCTTTTTTATTTTCATTTTCTTTTTTTTTTTACCCCCCCCTCCCCCCCCTCCTCCCCCCCCTATTAATCTCTATGACCGCATTGACTTGATGACAAACACTTCACCCTTCATCACAGGATAAGTAAGTATCAGATTCCAATTCTCTGCAAGTATTTCCCCTCTATACTGTCACCCATCCTCACCAAATAAGTGTCAGATTCCAATTCTCTGCAAGTATTTCCCCTCTATACTGTCACCCATCCTCACCAAATAAGTGTCAGATTCCAATTCTCTGCAAGTACTTCCCCTCTATACTGTCACCTATCCTCACCAAATAAGTGTCAGATTCCAATTCTCTGCAAGTACTTCCCCTCTATACTGTCACCCATCCTCACCAAATAAGTGTCAGATTCCAATTCTCTGCAAGTATTTCCCCTCTATACTGTCACCCATCCTCACCAAATAAGTGTCAGATTCCAATTCTCTGCAAGTATTTCCCTCTATACTGTCACCCATCCTCACCAAATAAGTGTCAGATTCCAATTCTCTGCAAGTATTTCCTCTCTAAACTGTCACCCATCCTCACCAAATAAGTGTCAGATTCCAATTCTCTGCAAGTATTTCCTCTCTATACTGTCACCCATCCTCACCAAATAAGTGTCAGATTCCAATTCTCTGCAAGTATTTCCTCTCTGTCAAGACGTGCAGTAGCCAAAACGCCACAGCATGAGTTTAATCCATTGTAACTGTAAACGGGTAGATCTTGGATGATACCGGAGGAACGCCATTACAGACATATTATATTGTCTTTGTTTTCTTTACATATACTGTTAAGTGTCCAGAGATGAGCTTCAAACGTTTTGAAGTGTCAGCCTTTCGAGCAAAGTGACTGTGAAAAAAACAACAAAAAAACTAGTGCTGGGAACTTCTGAATTTCAGACCATATGGCGACAAAAGGGTCAACCTCCCCCCCCCCCCCCCCTCTTTTTTTTATTTGTTTATTTTTCTAAGGCTACAATTCCATCTCAAATCGGGGGAAAAAAAACGAGTACCAAAGCTAAAGATGGTACCCTATTCACAATCTTTTTCTAAGGCTACAATTCCATCTCAAATCGGGGGAAAAAAACGAGTACCAAAGCTAAAGATGGTACCCTATTCACAATCTTTTCTAAGGCTGCAATTCCGTCTCAAATCGGGAAAAAAACGAGTACCAAAGCTAAAGATGGTACCCTATTCACAATCTTTTCTAAGGCTACAATTCCGTCTCAAATCGGGAAAAAAACGAGTACCAAAGCTAAAGATGGTACCCTATTCACAATCTTTTCTAAGGCTACAATTCCATCTCAAATCGGGGGAAAAAAACGAGTACCAAAGCTAAAGATGGTACCCTATTCACAATCTTTTCTAAGGCTACAATTCCATCTCAAATCGGGGGAAAAAAACGAGTACCAAAGCTAAAGATGGTACCCTATTCACAATCTTTTCTAAGGCTGCAATTCCGTCTCAAATCGGGAAAAAAACGAGTACCAAAGCTAAAGATGGTACCCTATTCACAATCTTTTCTAAGGCTGCAATTCCGTCTCAAATCGGGAAAAAAACAAGTACCAAAGCTAAAGATGGTACCCTATTCACAATCTTTTCTAAGGCTGCAATTCCGTCTCAAATCGGGAAAAAAAACAAGTACCAAAGCTAAAGATGGTACCCTATTCACAATCTTTACTGAGAAAATTGTGCTTCTCGTGCTTTCAGATATCCTTTAGAGAGCTCCCACGATTTTAACCCATTGCATCCTACGGACGATTACGATCGTCAGTGAGACTCGATAGCAACCTTGTGATGGGATAGGGCAGACAGACCACGTGACCACTGTAGCTATCTGTCCCATGACAGAGCCCAGTTGCCCCCGATTCCAGAACTCATAAGGGCTGTAAGGGAGAGGTACGAAGGTAAAGAGTGGAGGAGTGTGTGTGTGTGTGTGGGGGGGGGGGGGGGGGGGGGGGGGGGGGGGGGGGGAGGGGAGGATCACTGCGATGATTAACCCTTTTCCAGTCGTCTCCACTTCTGCCGGTCTTGGGCTGGTTGCTGTAACGCCTCTTCAAGTCCGTGCAGGAGTGTAAAGTAAGTTACTCCCCCTTTTGACATGCACGCTTTCGCTCATGTTCAGCAGCCAAGGGATTACGATGGATTTTCAAACTACAGCCTGCAGAACGTATCCGCAACCAACAGATTGTCCCACAGAGGAGTAGAAGGTCATCCGCGATCAGCCCCCAAATCCCAAACTGGACTCACTGTCATCGTCTGACGCTATTCAGGCTCTTGCGTAAAATTAACGAAAGTGGTTTTGTTGTGGGGAGGGAGGATGGTCACAGATGGTTGGTGCAGTGTTGTTTCTCTTTCTGGGTCCTGTGCTCTGTCTGTGAGTGCCGTCTCCAAGACTGCGTGACACCTGCTGGCAACATCAAAGCCTTGATCTGCTGAGACACGTCACGGCGAAGGAGTCATGGAGTCTTGAAAGAAACACCTGCGCCCCAAGGTAATTCCACCCTGTATTTTTCTCACTATTGATTGAATTAATATTTTGGGTGAATGTTGGTGTTTGTTTGTTTGTTGGTTGGTTGGTTGGTTGGTTGGTTTTTCGGAAAATGGATCCATGCCTGCTCTCCTCGCCCTCCCCATCCCTACACCTTCCCACCAAATAAACAGAAAAGTATTGTTGCCTCCCAGTTACTTGTATTTATTTCCTGGGGGGTAGAACGAAGAATCGGGGAATTCCGATCCGTTGTACTTCTCTCCCAGTCTCTCATCCCCACGCCAGTCTGGTTACCATGCTCTTATGCTTTACTTTACCCGTCCTCTGTCTGTATACTCATTCCTATTTCTGCGTCCCTTCCATTCCAACCCCTCTCCTTCTACTCTTCTACCTGTACAATCCTGTTCCAGAACGTTCACACTCAAAGGAATTGCATTGCCGTGCGTCTACGACTTGAAGCAAGAATGTCAAGAGACAAATAAAGGTCAAATCACGGCATAGGTCATGAACACAATATCTCATTCAAACTGTACCTGGATTAAGAATCATAAACAACAAGACACTAATCCACTTATATACAACATTCACAGAATAATGATACAGGAACTCATTTGCAGTTCAGGACTGAAGAATGTTTTACAGACTGGCATATATATATATATATATATATATATATATATATATATATATATTGATTCGTGACATTAGGTAATATTTTTTCAAAAAAGAAATAACACGGAAAAGTTTTCCAGTCATCTACCAAACACCGATTTGCCTAAGATTGTAAGAACCACAGTTGAACTCAAATGGAGACAAATGTCTCAAACAGACTTTTTCTGAGTACTGGTTTCGTTTTATACTGATGACAATCTACACTTGAAAATAGTCGCTCCTCTTAAGCCAGCCTGACAGGTTTACGGGAAATGATGGTAGTAATATTAACAGACCACAATAGGCGGTTATATGTCCACTTCGATCAAAACAACAGGCACACAAGAGACGACCAAAGCAGATAGCAGTGTTGTTGGAAGCGTTTGCAATGCTCAAAGCTCTGACACAATCTACCAGGCAGCGCAGGAATATGAAACCAGCGTAATGGGCAGACACACAGGCCAGACTCTGTATTGTACACTTTGGTTACCATGACACCAGCGACGGTCAAGAAACAAGTCTATGTCATGTCAGTTCCGGTTCTCAGGCAAGAAAGAACTCCAATTCCAGAAGCGTGCTTCATTTAGGATAAAATTAACGGAGATAGCAAGTCAAACGTATACCACATCGCAAGAAACGTAACAAGACGACCAAGTAATGAGTTAAGGGTAACAACACGATCCTACTCAGAAAACACACACATGGAGCCATCCACGTTCATGACAGAGTGAATGATGATGATCGTATGAATTCATAATGTGAATTTATAATGATGATGTCCTCGTAATCGATACCTGTGTCCTGTCATCTGTTTTCGGTGGTTTGATTTTGTCCGATTAAAAAAAAGGGAAACAACAATGCTAAAAACGAAAACCTTTTCATAGTCAACCATACATGAGGAAGAACATTTTGAATTTTTTTTTTTCAGGCAAGCAATTATTTTTTTACGATCCTAAAGGAGACCACACACCCTTTTGTGACAAAACTCTGACCGACATAGCCAGTGGGGGACAAAGAAACCAGGAAATCCAACATTCCCAGCAAACACACCAACATGGAGGATCGACTTTGGGGGTTGAAGTGATCTCTGTTTGGTAAGACATGGTTACAAGAGCAGACA
>CM065715.1:96058519-96066019 GCA_033310375.1 Conus canariensis
TGACGACACAGTCAAGACAACAATGATCGTTTCTGTGGGCACGTGAGACCCGGACACCAGGACTATTGGCCAAATTGCTTGTCATAGCCGCTGATGATATAAAAGTGTGTGTATGTGTGTGTGTGTGTGTGCGTGCGTGCGTGCGTGCGTGCGTGCGTGCGTGCGTGTGTGTGTGTGTGTGTGTGGTGCGTGCGTGCGTGCGTGCGTGCGTGCGTGTGTGTGTGTGTGTGTGTGTGTGTGTGTGTGTGTGTGTGTGTGTGTGCTTGTGTGTGTGTGTGTGTGTGTGTGTGTGTGTGTGTGTGTGTGTGTGTGCGCACGCGCGCGCGCGCGCGCGTGTGTGTGTGTGTGTGTGTGTGTGTGTGTGTGTGTGTGTGTGTGTGTGTGTGTGTGTGTGTGTATGTGTGTGTGCGTGTGTAAGAAGCAACAACAAATGAAGAGCACCACGATGGTCGTCAACTGAAACAGACTGTCTGCACCAAGTGTGAAGAGACCAGGTGACAGAAATAAGGAAACTGTGGTGATTAGACACATCGGCAGGACCACACGTGCGCGCCTCCATTCTGGACGCCATCCTGACAGGAAGTGACGTTGCTTTGCAAGTCAAATTCCATGCGCACTCACATTCACTCGATAGGAAGTTTGCATGCCCGGAAGTACGCACGCACTGCTTCGGGCGAACTGTATGCAGTTTTGACTAAGTACCAGAAACGCACCGAAATGAGAGAGAGAGAAAAAAAAAACACTTATGAAAACAAGAGTTCTTTGCTCTTGAGAGCGGTTGAAGCGCGCAAGAGTGTGACAAAGAACGACAACTCTTTTGTCTGCAGACCGGAGCACTGGTATCCATTGAGGTTTACTCTCTGTGTATGCTATCAAAGGAATTTTCACAGGCGTTTTTTTTTTTTTAACGTGTCTGGCAAAATGCACAGCCTCTACAGAGCTTTTCTTTCTGTCTTAGTTTTTATGCTATCCAAAAAAAATTGTTCACAGGAGGTTTACGTGTCTAGCAAAATATACATAGACACAAAACAGAGATCAAGAGAAAATACAAACACTGGCTGTTTTTTTCTTTCATTTTCTTCATTCATTTCTGTCTGTTTTCAGGTGAAAGAATCGTGTCGATAACTCTTCTTCTCCTCAGGCCTCCCGTCATGGCGCTGTATGAAGCATGTTTTGGCAAAGAGTTTTATTCTGCAGGGCTGATTCCTTTCAGTGCATACTTGTAGTAAAACAAATGAAAACAAACAACAAGACGCGTTTCAACTAGAGCTGTATTCTCATTTTGTAGCACGACAACCTTTCCGCTCAGACTCCAACCACGTCGTCAGATGCACTGTATCCAGCATCGTGTCGTCTGTTCTTCTTCGGCAATGAAGAAAAAGGGGCCACTTTCGCAGATACCCACTGGCAGTCGCAGAGATACAAAAAAAAAAAAAAAAAAAGAAAACGAAAGAAAGAAAGAAAGAAAACTCTATATAAACTGAACAGTGTCCATAGTTCTGGTCGTCCTTGGCAGCATAAGGCTGAAACATGGCGAGGGAAACACGGAATGTTTTAATGAGCAAATGAACAGAATACAAGAACAGCGTTGATTGGCGTTTTGGCTGTAAAACGTGTCTTTTGATTGGCCGTTTGGATGCGTCCTGTTTTCTCAAAGAATATTCTTTGTGGAAGAAAAGTGTGAGTGAGATGCACAAGAATGTGTCGAACATGTTTAATGTCCCCATCACTTGTAGATTCTCTTTCTTTGCCTGTTAAAGGAAAAGACCCGCGACAAAGCTGATGTGATATCACTTGTGCGTGGGTGTGTTGTGTAGCGGAGTGGCAAGGGCTTGCCGGTGACGTTTCTTTCCGTGTGTGTGAGGTGCTTTAGTGGCAAGAGTTTGCCTGAGACAGTTCTTCCCGCGCGTGTGCGATACTTTAGTGGCAAGGGCTTGCCGACGACATTTCTTCCACGTGACTGTAGCGCTTTATTAAGTTGCAAGGATTTGCAGATGAAAGTTCGTCCCACGTGTGTTAGCATCTTTAGTGGCAGGAATTGTCGCTGGACAGTTCATTCCTCGGACCAGAGAAAGAGGAACATTTCTATAAATCATGGACAAGTTTAAACGAAATGAATATAATGGCGACTGAGGGTTGTAAACAACGTGATAAAGTGTGGACTAAAGCTACTTTCACACTGTCTGGCACCCGACAGTTCAGTGCACAACTAACAACTGCCGACGACACTCGCATAGAACAATATCAAAAACAGGCCAGAGTCACACGGAGTTCCACAAGGACTATCAAAAAGCCTATGGCATTCGGGGCATTTTTGGCCCGTCTTCTCTGTATTATGGTCTACGTGACGTAACAAACATCATACAAAGTGTAACCCCGTGGTCAATAAAAACTCGGCCACTGTTGGGTGCGTTGCGGGCAGGTTGTAATCAACACAGGTCTCCTGAGTCAAAGCGAGAACGCGCCGACTCTGTTCTGGAATCACCTGTCTGCGGACCAGTGTGGATCTTCAAAGGGTTTCAGAGAAGGAAACTGCTCGTCATCCAGACTGTCTCCAGATTGCAAGAGAAAACCCGAAGCAGTTTGTATCTCCTGCAGGTTCATGATCGGAACAACAACAACTAAAACACATTGAATCGTAGTCTGGATGTGGAATGAAGTCAGTTCAGTTCCTCTTGTTTTTGTTTGTTCGTTTGTTTGTTTGTTTGTTTCAGCTCTACCAACAATGAAGACTATGTCATAACTGGTTACAAGCGTCAAAGAGAAAGCAAGAACGCCCCACGTCTGTCTACCAGCACTACGTTCACATCTGTTAGGCAGATAGCTACGACGAAAGGAGAAAAAAAAACCAAAAACGTTAGCTGTGGTGCCATCCGAAATTCGCCACGGACGTGGCGCTGGCATCATCGACTTATCGGCCAAAGGTGGAGTAGGCGTGGGGGTTGATGAGTGGGTGGGCGGCCTGTTGCCTGGGGAACGTCTGATGAGGCTGCTGGTACTGGTGGTGCTGTTGGTGCTGCTGGTGCTGCTGGTACTGGTGGTGCTGGTGAGGGTTGTGTGTCCTGGCGGCGGGGGAGGCGTGCGGCGAGTTGGGGCAGGAGTTGTGGGCCTGGAAGTGGTCCTGGGAGGAGCGGATGGCCACCGTCTCCGTCACCGAGCTCTGCCCGGGGTGGGAGGGTGCCCGGTACAGCACCACGGGCTGCATGTGCCCCGGGGGAGGAGGCAGCACCTCCCCGGGAATGGGGTTCGGGAAGCCGTGGTAGGACATGGTCTCCGTGGATCGCTCCTCCTCGTAACACAGCAGCTGCTCAGGAGGAGGGGGGTCCGGGAAGTTGCCAGAATCAGGGCGTGGGTGGGGGTGCTGGGGCACGTACATCTGACCCGGGGGGTGCGCCCATTGCCCTTCAACATAGCCTGGCCCCGGGTACTGGTAGCCGCTCTGCACTAGTCGTCCATCCGGCGGGGCCGGAGGGTAATCCTGGTACCCTTCTCTCGCGTGAGTGCCGAGGTCGGCAGGAGCGACCGTGGATGGGGGTGCCGGGGGAGGAGGCATCTTGGGGTGGGGGTAGGTGTAGTGTTCCATGGTGCTGGTAGCTCTCCAGTCCCTGTCGTAGTGGTGCTGCTCGGTGTGCTCACTGCGGGCCCAGGTCCTCTCCCGCTCGTTGGCGGCGCTCCAGGTGTTGGCGTGGTGCCTCATGGCCTGCTCCTGCTCCATCTGGCTCTTCAGCGCCCTCTGCTGCTTCACGCTCGGCTCCTCCACGCGCATGCTCTCACTCCACGTGTGGCTCTGCTGCGCGCGCCACTCCTCCTGCACGTGCTCACTGGAGAAGACGGGCGGGTGCTTGCCCTGGTTGTGCAGGCCGGCGAACTGCTTCTCCGGCCCCGTGGACGACTTGCGGCGTCTGGCAGGGGAGGAGCAGTGGTTGTGGTCCAGGGCAGGGTAGGGGGCGGGCGAGGACAGCTTCCGGGGCTGCGGTCCGTTCATGGTGGAGGCCGCTCGCTGCTGCTTGGGGCTAACGGCGGCGTTGACGGCGGCGATGGCGGCCGGGGAGGGAAAGGGCCCGGAGATGTGAGGCGTGGTGCGCGGGGAAGCCTGCGTGCAGTGAGTGGAGCGACTCTGCATGGACGCGGAGCGGTTGTTGTTGGCCAGACTCTCGTAGCCCGGCTTGGCCACGATGCGGCCCGCGGCGGCCTTGGCGGCGGGGAGAGAGTGCTGGGCGCAGGCCATCATGATGGAGCCGATCAGGGACACAGCCAGGCCGAAGTCACACAGCGCGTGAGCCCAGGACAGGCGGCTGAAGTCGCCCATGGTTTCGTATTCCTTCACGCTGTATAGCAGCACCCCGGCAATGCCCAGGAGTTCTGGAACAAAGGATGGGGAAAAGACATAAACAGTCTGCACGTGCAGTCTGTGTCACTGTTGATGTGGGATACTGAAAGGCGGTTCCACCGTTGTGTATAAGTTACGGGTGAATCACTTTCCTTTCCGAAGGTGTGCGAGTGGTGGAGGGTTGTGTGTGTATTTTTCGGGTGTCTTGTACTCTTAATCATCTTAGCTAAAACAAACAAAGGAACAAAACAAAACGGAACAAAACAAAACACGGAGTGCCACAATCTTCACTTTTACCCCCTGTCCTCTGATCTGACCAATGATCTGGTGAAACAGCTCGGGGTTTCTGCTAAAGAGAGAACCAGAACTCTGAAGACAATGGCAGTGACAGCTGAAAAGACTTTCAGCTGGATCTGGTCAAGAAGGAATAAAAGTGAACTTCACGAGGCTTGAATTTCCCAAATTCGAACAGGTGTCCATTTGCAATGTGGGTAAGACATCCATCTAAAAACGTACGCCTTGAAACGTCCACTCATCCAAAAGTTGTGGGTTCGAATCCCGGCAGCGCCAGGAAAAAGAAAAAAGAAAGGCGAGCAGGAAAAGGGGCACCTGGGACTCATGACCTTGATGGGGCCCACCCCGTTTACAGTGTAAGGACTTCAGGGCCGAAACACTTGTCTGAGGGGATTTCTTCCCCGAAGACCTCTGTCAAGCTCTCCCTAGAATTTCTTCCTGCTGACCCAGATTAATGTTCATTCCTGTTTGCTGCTGTCACTGTCGGTGTTTTCAAAGTGTTCCCTTAAGACTGCAAGTGGATGGGGAGCACGATCCTTGTTTTTAAAAGATGGACCAATAGAAACGTTTTGAACCTACCACTACAACAACGTTCAAAACATCTAACGGCCAGTCTCTTTAGAAGAAAGAACCAGCACACTCTCCACTTGCTAGGCTATTCCCAGGGGTGCGTCTCCCAATAGAACATTACGTAGCAAGATTACACTCTATCTTGGTAAAGGCACGTTTGCTGCGAGTGCTGGAAACGTTCTGCGGCGCCACTGAGAGATTGTTCTCAGAGGGAGGGAAGATGGCGACGATGTAAGCACAGAATATTTTAAGATACGTGTTCATCGTGTTATCGTGTTAGGTCTTCAATAAGGAATTAACTGACAGAACACGAGTTACCTCTCTTTTGAAAGCTCTTCGCTGTGAGAAATCCCCGGATTAGGCAGGCAGGGCACTCTTGCCAAAATTCAGTAAAGTATTTTGTCCGGGCAACCCGCAACAGAATCCTACGGTCACCAAAAGGATTCTAGACCTAGTGCTGGTATTCTCCCAGAATAGGGAAACTGTCCCAAATCATCAGGAAGAAGCATGAGCCCGGGTAATGTATTCCACTCAGTGTCATCACAACAGCTGATTCTGGTTGAATTCACCATGCCCTACGAACGCAGAACGGAACAATGTAAACAGAACGGAACAATGTAAACAGAACGGAACAATGTAAGCAGAACGGAACAATGTAAACAGAACGGAACAATGTCAGTAGAACGGAACAATGTCAGCAGAACCGAACAATGTCAGTAGAACGGAACAATGTCAGCAGAACCGAACAATGTCAGCAGAACGGAACAATGTAAACAGAACGGAACATGAACGGAACAATGTCAGCAGAACGGAACAATGTAAACAGAACGGAACATGAACGGAACAATGTCAGCAGAACGGAACAATGTCAGCAGAACGGAACAATGTAAACAGAACGGAACAATGTAAACAGAACGGAACATTGTCAGCAGAACGGAACAATGTCAGCAGAACGGAACAATGTCAACAGAACGGAACAATTTCAAATCTACAAGGCTTAAAAGTATGCTGGTCTAGCCTGCAGCTTAAAGCGAATCTGGCTTCCAAAGGCAAAGTCCTTGTAACAGAAGTCGGAGCAAGGGGTGGGGGGTGGGGGGTGGGGGGGGTGTGTGGTGTGGGGGGGTTAGGCTCATCAGCCTATGATCTCACGAACCAACTCAGGAGAGAAAAGGACTGGAACCTTCAGGGCCATGGCAGAGCAAGCTCAAATAAGTTCCAGCAAATAATGGTTGAAGAGAAACACAAGCTAACATCTTAAGGCTTAAGTCTCCCAACTTAGATCATGAGTCCAATAGAAATAGCGATAAAGAATTCGTCTAAAAAAAGAATCGTCTTGAGACGTCAGTAGTAGCTGGTTCGAATCCCGACAGCGACAGAAAAAACAGTTCTGACAGGAAAAGAGCATCTTGGGGTCATGATTTGAATGCGGTCTGGTCCTTTTAGAATGTTAAGAACTCAGGGCCGAAACCTTTTTACATTTTTTTGGAAGTTATTATGATTCATTCCGTAAAGGAGTGATTCTGTTAATAGATTAAAAATCTTCTTCGGTTCTTACGGCTACATTCAATAATTACCTTATCTGCGCTGATAATTTCAAGAATTCATGTGCGTTCAAGTCATTAAAACATTTGGAAAACTGTTGTACATTCCCACATGAACAAATTCACAAAAACACGCATGCACTCATACACACGCACGCACGCACGCCCTCAGACACAAACATATGAACGTACAATTGCGTACATTTATGTAGGCACGCACACACACACACACACACACACACACACACACACACACACACACGCGGCGCGCTCTCAATCTCTGTCTTTCTTCCCCCCCCCCCCCCACACACACGCGTTCTCTCAATCTCTTTCTCTTTCACACACACACACACACACACACACACACCACACACACACACACACACACACACCACACACACACACACACACACGCACACACGCTCTCTCTCAATCTCTCTCACTCTCTCTTTCACACACACACACACACACACACACACACACACACACACACACACACACACACACACACACACACACACCTACTTACCTGCCAGAAAGGCGAACACCTCTGTCTTCCTGCCCCCAAGGCAGCAGGTGTAGAACTGGGCCCCACAGCAGTTCTCCTTGATGGCCATGCCGAAGGTGGCCATGTACATCAGGAGACAGGCCGCCAGCACGCCCCTCACCACCCAGTCCAACACTGGAACAGCCAGGCATCCAACGTTAGCTACAGCACCAGGTCGTCAGTGTAATAATAGTCAGATAGCAACAGTCAATGTCCAA
>CM065715.1:96071019-96081019 GCA_033310375.1 Conus canariensis
GGCTGCACACCAAAAATTTATGTGCATAGGGCCTTGCATAAGGAACCGAGTATTTATAGATAGGCACAATTATATCGTTTTGAGAAATTTTTTGGGTTTGTTTTGTTTGGTTATGCGTCTGAAAGTTGATTTATCTTCTTTTCTTCCATACGTTCATCAAGGTACATGTCAGGTGTTTTATGTCCGTCGAGACGACGAAGACCATCTAGTCATCCTGGGATCGGGGGTGAGTGCGTAGATGGCTGGTCAGGCCGATCTGCGCCCGGAAAGATCTATCACAGTACGGACAGGGGATGGTGGCAGCAGCTGGAGATCTGTTGCCTGAAGGCTTCAACATCAGCCACACAACATGGGAGCAGACTGCCCAGGACAGAGACGGGTGGCGATCAGCTGTCCGCAAAGGTGCAGAGACCTGTGAAAGCAACAGCAACAGAATTGCTGCAGCTGTGCAGCGCAGGATGATCAGGAAGACCAGCGTCAACACATGTCAGGTAGTTCCAAGCTGACAGATGAAAGGAAGGGGACTATCATGGTGGAAGCCATCTGCCGGCAGAAGATGGGGGTTACGGATGTGTGTGCGAAGGCCTGCATTATGAGTTCAGTAACGGGGTAGCTCATGTATTTCTACACTGTCAACGATTTCATTGGCTGAAATCCCTAAAAAGCAAGTGCAATGATTGGTGGGGCGGTTTGTTCATTTGATTGAATATCAGTCTGAATATAAGCATTTGACTCAGCTTAAGGCCACGCCTCAAGACGCTGACACAGATGGTATCAGTGATATGATGTGAAATTGTCATTGTGGTGTGTGGCCACAGACCCTGATCGTCCCTGGCAACGCTGTACTGGCACCAGCAGAGGACCAGGCAGGCAGGCAGGCAGGCAGGCAGGCAGGCTCTGGTCTGAGCACTGCTCTGGCCGCATGGAAATGAGGCACATCAAAAGGGGGAGGGGAGGGGGGAGGGGGGTGGGGGGTGGGGTGGGGGGTGGGGGGTGGGGCGAGAAGACCTAGCAGTGGGATGCAGGGATCGGGTGGGTGTGGGGGTGTGAGGGTGGGGTGGGGAGGGTGGGGAGTGGGGAGGGGGTGTTCTATTGCCTCTCATCTGGCAGCACATATTCTGATGTTTGCTTATGTCTGGCAGACATGGAAGCGTTCGACGGGGAATCAATAATGTATTAACAATATTATTGTAGGAGGATGAGGAGAGAGAGAGGGAGGGGAGGGTGGATGGGGATGGGGGCGAGGGTGTGCGGGTGGAGAGTTAGCATGGGAATGAGGGTGGAGGATGTGGGTGCTTGCCTGTATATGCAGGACTGACCAGTACGAGCACACACGCATACGAACGGACTCGAATACCCGTAGACAAGGCACTCAAGCAGGGAAACGTACACGCACGTGCGCACGTACACACGCGAATACACACACACACACACACACACACACACACACACACACACACACACACACACACACACACACACACACACATGCACACACAGAGACACACACACAGAGAGAGAGAGAGAGAGAGGAGAGAGAGAGAGAGAGAGAGAGAGAGAGAAGAACAGACAGACAGACAGACAGACAGAGACAGAGACAGAGAGAGACAGAGAGAGCAGATTGTCTATAAACGGGATGCAAAACAAAACGAAAACAAACAATCACTGGAAAGCGTACAGGTGTATTGGGAGGAGACAGACGTTACTATAAAGGATTACAATCACTGGAGAACGTACAGGGGTATTGGGAGTAGACGGACGTTAGTTACTATAAAGTGCAAGTATCACATCCAAAGACAACACTGCCCTTGTGACATGCTGCAGGCCGAATACTCCTTACAGCACGTGAAACACATAGTCACCATTCTAATCCAGATGTTCCGAGACATGTCTGTGTCCTTGTACTGTGGATGCCTGTAAGTTTACTGTGTTGTTTTGTATTGTATTGTATTGCATTGTATTGTATTGTGCTGTATTGTGCTGTGCTGTGCTGTGTTTTGCTGTGTTGTGTTGTGTTGTGCTGTGCTGTGCTGTGCTGTGTTGTGCTGTGCTGTGCTGTGTTGTGTTGTGTTTTGCTGTGTTGTGTTGTGCTGTTTTGCTGTGCTGTGCTGTGCTGTGTTGTGTTGTGCTGTGTTGCACTGTGCTGTGCTGCGTTTTGCTGTGTTGTGTTGTGTTGTGCTGTGTTGTGTTGTGCTGTGTTGCACTGTGTTGTGCTGTGCTGTGTTTTACCATGTTCTGTTGTGTTGTGCTGTGCTGTGATGTGTTGTGCTGTGTGCACTGTGTTGTGCTGTGCTGTGTTTTGCCATGTTCTGTTGTGCTGTTCTGTGTTGTGCTGTGCTGTGTTGTGCTGTGCTGTGATGTGTGCACTGTGTTGTGCTGTGCTGTGTTGTGCTATGTTCTGTTGTGCTGTGCTGTGTTGCACTGTGTTGTGCTGTGCTGTGTTTTGCTATGTTTTGTTGTGTTGTGCTGTGTTGTGTTGTGCTGTGGTGTGCTGTGTTGCACTGTGCTGTGCTGTGCTGTATTGTGTTCTACTGTGCTGTGCTGTGCAGTGGTGTGCTGTGCTGTGTAGTGCTGTGCTGTGGTGTGCTGTGTTGCACTGTGCTGTGCTGTACTGTGTTGTACTGTGCTGTGCAGTGCTGTGCTGTGCTGTGCTGTGTTGTGTTGTGTTATGTCGTATTGTTTTGTGTTGTGTTGCGTCGAGCTCCATAGCATTGCGTGGTGATGTGATGATTTGTACTGAGTTGTGCTGGTCTGTATTGTATATTGCATTGTATTGTACTGCACCATAATGTAAAATTCCAGTGTGTTTTTAAGTGTATTTCAGAGGGTTGTGTAAACGAGGTTTTTATTTATTTATTTATCATTATTATTATTATTATATTATTAATATCATTTGTATTATCCTTTGCGGTCAGCTAGGCTATAAACAACCTTACCTTACCTTACCTTACCTTACCTTACCTACCTTACCTTACCGTCTTGTACATTTTATTGTATTTGTGAATATCGTAAAATAACTGATCGTCTTTTTTTCATGAATCGAGGTAAAAGAGCTTATAAGTCTTTTTAATGTGATACACACTAAAGGCTTTGGAAACATTTTCTAGTCATCACTCCAAACGTGTCCCCCCCTCCCCCCTTTACTATACAGTATCATAAGTAACTAGACGGACACTTGGTGGAGTGCTACTTCTGAAAAGGCCAGATTGTGGAACATTCCTTTGGTCAATTCATAAGTAAAATAGCAAAAGCCTTTTTTTTTTTAATCAAGGGAAGTAATTGTTGGTACAAACTGAAACGGTTACTGATTGTGTCCCTTTTTATACGGAACATTGTGTCCCTTTTTCTGTGTGTGTGTGTGTGTGTGTGTGTGTGTGTGTGTGTGTGTGTGTGTTTATAAATTATTAATATGGAACAATCAAAACACGAAAGCTACAACGTATATATTACAAGTAAGTTTTAATATTCCACGAAAATGTATCACTTCATCGATACTTATCGGTTCGTAACAGTAAGTTTGGAGAGCTCGTGTTCGGTAGAAAGTTCGTGATAATCTTATCAATAATGGGCACAGAACCTAGACCCACCGGTGAGTAAAAAGTCACTGTTCATACGACCTGCAGGAGTTATCTCCCGTGTACTTTTAATCTTACTTGAAAGACCCTTGATCTTTCGCTTGATCAGAATGCTGTCCATGGCTCCTCATTCAAATTTAATGCCTTCGTTCCTGGATCACATTCCATTTCTTGACAAAGTTTGTTCGTTTGCTGATTTGTTTGCTTTTAATATTGATCGATGAAAATGAGTGTGATGATGCTATGGATTTCCATTCTGGTCTGAGACTGCAGCGTAACAGCACTGTACGCTACGCTTACTTCCATAATAGATCCAGGCCTGAGAGACACAGACACCCGCAGTGCTGCTCAGAAAATGTTAGCAACACTCTCACAAACGCATCCTTTGAGTGGATGAAATTCGACTATGTGGTTCCAGCCATCCCAGTAGATCCCATCGCAAACTCAGCTCTAGGTAGGAGCCGGTCATAGAAAAGAAAAAAAAAGAAAAATATCCCTCGAATAGAAATGGATTTGATGGGAATCGAACCCACAACCTCTCATCCGGGAATCCGCGGCACAAACCACTGCAGCACGGTAGCTGGTATCCTGACGAAGTTGGGTTTAGTTATTTGTGCATATTCCTGCCAAAAGACACACAAACGAATAATCGGGGTCGGAATAGGTCAGTTGGTAGAGCGCCGGACTCGTGATCCTGAGGGATTTTTCCCTCGGAGTTAACATTGGTTCTGACTCCATTCCCCATAGAGTCCTTCGAATGAAACTATAAACCGAGGTTCCGTGTGTGAACGCACGCACATCTTGCTCACACGTAAAATCCCATCACCAACTTTCGGAAGAGAAGGCCAGTTTGGCCGTTGGTATGGATGACACGTTACACATAGCATGCACCTTCCCCGAAGTTGGAGTATGGCCTTAATGGCGGGATAAAAAAAAAAAAAACGGTCATACACACACAAGTGTCAGAATGTTCACCTCGATGAAGGTGGACACACAAAGAAAGAAGAAGAAGAATCACTGATGACAAAAGCCTCCTTGGTGGAATAGAAGCAATTACTTAAATATGTATTGGACTCCGTTTATCTGTCCCTGGGTATTTACTGTTGTTTATCATGTTGTCAGCTGTCGCTTTGTTTAAAACGTTATTGAATTGATGTTCAACGTCACTTATAAGCTGACACACAAATGCACGATGCGCAAACATAAACGCATCCGCGTGCGCGTCATATTTGTTCCAGTTCCTGATCCTTTGTCTCTCCCTCCATCTTTTTCTTCCTCCGGCCTTTTCTTTCTCTCTTAATTCTTTCCATTTTCTGCTTTGGTTTTCGTTTTCTTTTTGTCTCACAAGAAACTTGCTGAAAAGATGTCAAACGAAACGACAGCTGTGTCATATCGTATTATTTTACTGTAGTGCATTGCCTAACTCCATCGTCACAACAGATTCTTCGCTGTGAAATTTGGACTGCTCTCTCGTCCCAGGAAGAGCGCAGCCGTGTGTACAGCGCCATACGTGTGATCTTTCTGTCTCCATGTGGTTTGGTTTCACCCATCTCAGCGGATTTTCCGGCACAGTTGTGCCAGGCACAGCTTCCTCGTTGCCTGAGGTTGTTAGTTTATTTATATGGGGGCCCTACGCTAACAACAGAACCTTATCCATACAGCAGTCTCAACTACAGTATTTTGTGTTGATTTTCAGCACTTCTGTCGATTATTCACAAATATGTGTATTGTAATTAATGCACTTAGGATGGAATCTACCGCAAAGAATGGATATTTTCAAAGAAAATGCGATTTCTGTAATGAAATACAGTAATGCACTTCGTCTGGTGAATGAATACATTTCAAAGAATCATCTGCTTTATGCGCGTTCAGTGAGAACTGGGTCAGCCTGCTCGCTATGAGAGAGAGAGAGAGAGAGAGAGAGAGAGAGAGAGAGAGAGAGAGAGAGAGAGAGAGAGCGCATGCTGACAACAAAGCATCTTCCAGTGCGTGGGTATTTTGCTGAAGGCGTGCGCCAGCTGGAACTGGTGTGATGGACAACACGTACCATGCGCGCGGTTGTGGGAAAAAATGAGCAGGCTACATCCGCAAGGGAGTGTGCACTGCTGTTAACTTACGGTCAGTTGCTGTTAGCTTACGTTCAGCTGTAAACGTAGGGGGCCCACAGACGTGCACTGAGAGTATGCTGCTCACAGTTATTCGGTTTCTTCACTCATCTGAAAGTCTAGCATTCAGACCATCTCTAAAGAACAGCCTGTCCTTCAAAGCATCTTCTCCTAGGACGTAAAACTCAACCATCAACCACCACTGAAGGTCTAGTGGATAGTGGGAGAATAAGAAACCCTTACGGTGCAAGGTCTGGACCTCAGACTACGAGAGTTTCATACTTCATAGGTCAATATGTTATCTTGAGAGCACCTGCCTTTCCCCCTCCCACCCCACTCCCACCCTCCAACGAGCTCCTCGCAATCCCTCTCCCTGCCCACTCCTTCCTATTTTCTTCTTTGACTTCTTATTCTTCGTCTTCTTTTTCTTTTTATTCTTCGTTTTCTTTGTTTGTTTGTTTGTTTTTGTACTCCCAGAACAGGGAGTACTTTACAATGGGAACGAAGAAATGCTGTCTGTGTGTCTGTCTGTCTATGTGCCTGTCTGTGTGTCTGTCCTGGTCAAAATGTGTTCCACTCGCTCCAGACAAATCTTCTGGGCCGATCTTTCTGAAAATTTGTACGTATGTTCATTATGGGTCACGGATGATGCCCGATGTTTTATTTTACCAGAATAGCCGTTACTAACGGCTATAACGGCCCAAAACGGTTTTTTTCTTTATGGAATATCTCAGAAAGTACTTGTATTCAAGATAAACTGGGAGTACGTTTATATGCTTTGCATCTTGTTTAACTCTTGCTTCCCTTCCGAACCCCCACCCCCACCCCCTCATCTTCATCCCCTCTGTCTTGCTTCCTCATGCTGCTCCCCCGCCTTCTCCTTCTGTCTAACTTCATCTTTCACTTCTTCTTCTTCTTCTTCTTCTTCTTCTTCTTCTTCTTCTTCTTCTTCTTCTTCTTCTTCTTCAGAGACGTTCCCCCTGATGTGATTTCTGTGTTCCTGAAAGAGAGGGTTTTTTCTTTCATCTGATCTAAGATTTTCCGGAAGAAAGATTTTAAAGCAATTTATTTGCGTTCATAACACAACTACAGTTTAATGACTTTTTTTCCTTGACAACTATGCATGAAATCGATTTTGAGAAGACGGCAGTCCTAACATACCCCCCCCCCCCCCCCCTCCCCATCCGGTCAGATGGGACACAAACAACATGAATGGAATCCATTTTATCTTTTCTTCCTCCTCCAGCTCCTCCATTTCTTCTTCTTCGTTTTTCTTCTTCTTCTTCTTCTTCTTCTTCTTCTTTTTCCCTTTCTTCTTCTTCTTCTTCTCTTCTTATTTATTGATTTCTAATTTACACACTGCACCCCCCCTCGCCCCCCACCCCTTCATACATCTTCTTCTCATTAACCTTTCATTCATTCATTCATTCATTCCTATCAGTCTTCTTCGTATTCTCTCCTCTTTCTCTCACAGCAAGACGTGGGGCGGATCCACATCACCGCTACTACACTCTGGCTCGGGACAAATCGCGGGGAACTACTAAGTAATGGTCGTAGCTGCCATGCGGCGACAACTGAAGCGGATGAAAGAAAGCATGGGCAGGCATGCTGGCAGGCAGGCACAGATCAAGGGGTCAAAGCATGAGTCACACTCCTCCTCCTCCTCCTCCTTCTCCTCCTCTTCCTCCTCCTCCTCCTCCTCCTTCTTCTTCTTCTCCTTCTCCACGAACATCGATTTCTTCGTTCAGATAATCGCTGCCAGAGTGACGGTGCTGAAGATTTAAAGAGCGAGTGAATGGAGACAAAGGCAGCAGAAGGCGTGGAAGTAGGGCTCTTCTTTGTCCACAGGTTTTTTGTTTTTTGTTTTTTTTGTTAAAGTGACGTGGCGAGTGTAAACATGGTCTCGTGGGAACAGAGACGAAAGGGAGAAGAAGTAAAAAAAAAAAAAAAAAAAAAAATGAAGGAAAGAAAGAATTGTGGGGAAGAAAATAGGAAGGAGAGGGAAGGAAGAAAGGAAGGAAGGAAGGAAAATTAGGAAAGAAGGAGAAGGAAAGAATGAAAGAAAGGAAAATTAGGAAAGGAAGGAAGGAAGGAAAAGAAAAAAGAAAGAAAGAAGGTAGGAAGGAAGGAAGAAGGAAGGAAGGAAAGGAAGAAGACGGAAGGAAGGAGGAAAAAGGAAGGAAGGAAGGAAGGGAAGGGAAGGAAAGAAGGAAGGAAGAAAAGAAGAAGAAGAAGAAGGAAGGAAGAAGGAAGGAAGGAAGAAAGGAGGAAGAGGAAGGAGGAAGAAAGAAAAGGAAGGGAGGAAGGAAGAAAAAAAAAGAATAAAGGAAAACAGAGGAAGGAAGGAAGGAAGGAGAAAGGCAGTGGGGTTAAGGAGGAAGGTGGAGAGGGGAGGGGAAAAGGAAAGGAGTGAAAAGCAAGGGAGAGAAAGGAAAAAACAAACTCAATGGATGGTGTCGAGGAAGTGAGGATTTGAGGGTGCGTGGGGAGGTGGGGGTGGTGCGTGTTGTGTGTGTGTTTTCAGGGTTTAGTGTCGGGCTGGCGTGGGGGGGTGCTGCAGGGGTTGTGTGGAGTGGGTGTAGTAGTGTGTGTGTGTGTGTGGTGTACGTGTGTGTATGGTAAGAAGTAAGGAGAGAAAGAAGAGAGAGTGTGGATGTTGTTGTGTTGTGTGTGTGTGTGTGTGTGTGTGTGTGTGTGTGTGTGTGGTGTGTGTGTGTGTGTGTGTGTGTGTGGAGAGAGAGAGAGAGAGAGAGAGAGAGAGAGAGGAACAATGAACAATATTCTAATATCTTTAGGCCACTCGCCCTTAGAAAGGCCAAAGTCATACATGAACACACATATACAGAAAGTACTGGCACATTGAAGCATAAATGGTGCCACAGGTATTTATAAACGGGCTTGATCTCCTTTGGTATTTTCAGCATTATGCGTTCTCATCATTTTTTTTTTTTTTTTTTTTTTTTTGCGAATGACATAAAACAAATATAAAGAGTTTTCTGATTGTTCTACTGATCCGTTTTTTTTTAAAACATTGGTATACTGACTACTTCCTCCACTTAAATATTTTCTTCTAATATCAGAATATATGGAGCAAACACAAATGAAATGACGTTCGTCTTTGATAACATTGCATACAGAGCACAATTTGTTCACATTTTCACTGAACGTTTTTTTCTGAATAATGACCCATGAAGAGGAAGAACACCAACACGCAATTTTACCAAACAGTCTCGAAAACATCTATAGTCTACAAAATCAAAGTAATGTTTAGGTTCAAATTATGTTTTAAACAGACGATATACTGTGTGTGTGTGTGTGTGTGTGTGTGTGTGTGTGTGTGTGTGTGTTGTGTGTGTGTGTGTGTGGTTTGTGTGTGTGTGTGTGTGTGTGTGTGTGTGTGTGTGTGTGTGTGTTGGAGAGAGAGAGAGAGAGAGAGAGAGAGAGAGAGAGAGAGAGAGAGAGAGACCCTGTGCTTACGTATACATGTGCATTCGTGTTTGTGTGGGAGAGGGACAACGCGGAATCTGATTATGTGTGTGAATGTATTTGAGCGTGCGACTTGGTATCAGTATATGTGTCTATATGTCTGTGTTTGTGTGTGCATGCGTGCGCATGCGCGGGCTGCTCATGTGAATGTGTGCATGTATGCGGGACAGTTGGGTGGTGGTGGGTGTGGGTGTGGGTGGGTGGAGGTGTAGGTGTAGGTGTAGGTGTGTGAGCGCGTTTGTGATTTAGACATCAAGATCATGACATACCAATGGTCAGATCATTGTCCAAATGAACATACTAACAATCTCTCCGACTCGCGCTATTCCTCCTTCTGTTGTTTCTTATCGCTCCCGTTCTCTCATTGTTGTTGTTTTTTTTGCTGTCGTCTTCTTTTCTTCTTTTCTTTCTATTCCTCCCTTTTCCTTGTGTCACATTTTTCACGCTCTCCAATCTTGCTTATTCCACTCGTCCTCTCTTGAAATCTCCCCGTACATTGTCTGTTCTTGGAGAAGTGCTCCTCAGCTTCATCATCATCATCATCATCATCATCATCATCATCATCATCATCATCATCATCATCATCATCATCATCATCGTTTTCGTTTTGATTCTCTTCCCTTCTTTTTGTTCTTGTTCTTCTTTCCTTCTTTCTTTCTTTCTTTCTTCCTTTTTTTTTCTTCCATTGTTTGTTTCTTTCTTCTTCCGTTGCTCGTTTCTTTTTCTTTTTTTTTTCTCTCTTTTTCTTCGCCTCCTTCTTCTCCTCTTCCTCTTCATCTTCCTTCTCCTCCTCCTCTTCCTCCTTCTCCTCTTCTTCTCCATTCTCTCTCTCTC
>CM065715.1:96091019-96093519 GCA_033310375.1 Conus canariensis
AGAGAGAGAGAGAGATGATAGGCCGGGAGAGAGAGTGCGTGTGTGCGCGCGCGCGTGAGCGTGTGTTCGTGAGCATGCATGTGTGTACATATAGGTGGCGCATCCGCGCGCGCGTGTGTGTGTGTGGGTGTGTGTGTGTGTGTGTGTGTGTGTGTGTGTGTGTGTGTGTGTGCGTGCGTGCGTGCGTGCGTGCGTGCGTGCGTGGTGTGTGTGTGTGTGTGTGTGTGTGTGTGTGTGTGTGTGTGTTGTGTGTGTGTGCGGGTGGCTGGTGTGTGTGTGTGTGTGTGTGTGTGTGTGTGTGTGTGTGTGTGTGTGTGTGTGTGTGTATGGGGTGTCTCTGTGTGTGTGTGTACGCGCGCGCGCGCACACATTTCGAGCGGTAGGCAGAGCCTGCAAATCAAATTTTCGTGCAACGTTTTTGTGTGTGTTTGTCTTCTTGTGCCAAGCATGCCGGCTAAAGGAGTTAATATCTTCGCCAGAACCCACCATAAACACCACACACACACACACACACACACACACACACACACACACACACACACACACACACACACACACACACAGTGATGCGCGAAGAATTCAGTAAATAAAAAAAAGATCTCAGCTGAACACCAACGCTCCCAACATTTAGTGGTGAATTCCGAGCACTTCTCCTACCATCCGCAAAGAAGTTCACACCAAGCCCTGTGACAAAGCCCAACACAATTCATCCATGTTAATAAGTAAGACAGATTCAAACTGAAAAACGACAAAATTATAAACAAAAACAATAGTCCTCCAAAGGGAAGAAAACAGTACACAAAATCACAATTCCACTCTTCAAATTTTCGGCCAAGTGGCTTTTTTTCAAGAAAAAACGAAAACGAAAACAATACAATTACGTAATGTCCATTTTTGACAACTGCTAAACAGGTTGCAAGGCGAAATCAAACCGTTGTATGTTTTGCTCTTCAAAGACCACGTGGCCGAAAATTTGAAGAGTGGAAATGTGGACAAGATTATAGTTTATGCGATCTAGTGTGTGTTTGTTTTTTTTTAATTTCAACTTCTCTCCGTTTGAGACTGACTTCCTATTGGATACAAACAAGACGCGTTTTGACTTCAGGGCCTGCAAGTTAAGAAGGAACTAGCAGACGTTGATGAGATGATGGTCCTGATCCTCGTGGTCAGCTTGGCTATGAACAACACGAGTTGAACCCCGAAAAGGAAATCCTTTCTAATAATGTTCAGCAATTCTTTTTTTTGTCCCTCACGCACCAGAAATAGTAACGTTAAATGATGGGTCAGTGAAGCCTCGGAATGTTCATCCCCCCCCCTCCCCTTCCCTCCTTCCTAATGCCATTCCCTCACATTCATCCACCCCCACACCATTCTTGCTTCGGACAGGACGGCCTTGACCTTCTTCAGATACTTATTTCCCTGAGATATATATACATATATATATATTGCTAGATATATAGGCAGACAGATGTAGATATATACAGAACTAAACAGGAAGAACCGAAACGCGTTGAAAGGCAAAATCAAAACGTGGAATGTTTTGCTCCAGTTGTGTTAGGTGGTTCGCCCTGAAAAGAGCCAAATGAAACCAAGGCAAACCAGACCCTCGCCTCATCAGCCTCTAGACTAATTACTGTACAGGCACCAGAAAGGTGGGGAGAGGGGTACGGAACTGGGGGAGGTGGTTGTGAGAAGAGGAGGGGGGGGTTGGGGGTGGAGATGGTGAGGTTTAGGATGGCGACAATCACCCCTCAGCAAGTCTGGTCTCACTGATTGGGGGAGAGAATTAAACGGATCACATTCCAACAGCTGCGCCCTGGTCAGGGGATGGTCAGGCATTCTGTGACAGTACGGGCAGCACAGCACCCTTGGACATGTGCTTGTACAATACACCAACCATCCTTGGACATGTGCTTGTACCATACACCAACCACACTGACAACAATATCAATTAAAAAAAATGGCTGAAAATGTCAGGTCTAAGCCTAGCCTGGTGTGCTTTACATTCACGTAGTTCATAGCCTAACGAATGGAGACTGACTGCTCTAGAGATGCTAGAATACGGACTGAAGTCAGGATGCGAGCTGATGAACAGTCCTCATTAATCAAAAAGCTATGAACAAAATGGTAGTGGGTAGACTGGAGTATAAACACAGACATTCCCCCGAAGTCGGAGTGTGGCTGCCCACGTGGCGGGGTAATAAAAAAAGGTCACACACGTAATGTTCTCATCCCTAGCTGATGCATTTGTACCATAGTGTTCAAGTACTTCGGCTGTTTGGATGATCCCTGGAGTCTTTCAGCCAAGGTAAGACAATTACAGCAACAACACAGACATCAGCGTGGAGCGTTTCTACATTTCATCTGGGTTGTGTTGAGGCGACTGCAGCTTACAGGACCACTTCCAGTCTTTGCCCCAGCTGTGGTCAGTTTGCTGTAAATGGTCGACATGAAAAAAAAATGGCGAATCAGACCCTCACCCCATCCGCCCCCAGCCTCC
>CM065715.1:96101019-96103519 GCA_033310375.1 Conus canariensis
AACAACAAGGAGGAAGGTGCAGGATGACAGAGATTGTGGGGGACGTCACAGAGACAGAAAGAGAGAGAGGGAGGGAGGGCGAGAGAGAGAGAGAGAGAGAGAGAGGGGGGAGAGGAAGGGAGGGAGAGTGGGAGGGAGGGAGAGAGAGGGGGGAGAGGGAGGGATTGAGGGAGGGAGAGGGAGGGAGAGAGGGCGGGACGGAGAGTGGGAGAGAGAGAGAGAGAGAGAGAGGGAGGGAAGGAGGGGGGGAGAGAGAGGGAGATGGAAAGTGGGAGGGAGGGAGAGAGAGGGGGGAGGGAGGGAGGGAGGGTAGAGAGAGAGAGGGGGGGGAGGGGGGACTCGAAAACATATTACTATTCGATGTTAGAGATTTTGAGAGAGACCTGTCGTTGAAGAGAGAGAGAGAGAGAGAGAGAGAGAGAGAGAGAGAGGGGGAGGGAGGGAGGGAGGGAGGGAGAAAGAGAGAGACTCAAACAAAATTTCGATGTTAGAGATTTTAAGAGAAACCCGTTGTTATGAGAGAGAGAGAGAGAGAGAGAGAGAGAGAGAGAGAGAGAGAGAGAGAGAGAGAGAGAGAGAGAGAGAGAGAATGAATATACTTAATACTTTTGTGGAGAGAGAATATTTTTTCCATATCCTTTCGGTTTTCTTTAGGGCAGGGAAGGGGTGGGGAGGGGTGGGGAGGGGTGGGGGTGGGGATGGAAGTAAGAGGCTTAGTTGGGATGGGGGTGGAGATTGGGGAGAGGGCTGTTGAGGATATACAGTTTGCATGCGTCCGTCGACAGCTGGCGTTTATTTTTTTTTCCTCTCTCTCTCTCCTCTCTCTCTCTCTCTCTCTGTGTGTGTGTGTGTGTGTGTGTGTGTGTGTGTGTGTGTGTGTGTGTGTGTGTGTGTGTGTGTGTGTGCGCACGCGCGCGCGCGCGCGCGTGTATAGATAGATGGACTGATTTTTAAGAAAACCTTTTCTTTAAAACTTCTTAAAAGAATTTCTTTTATCCCTGCGAACATTTATCCTCGATTGTCGGCCTAAATTGGCAGCGTATAATTTGACATTTCAATCTTTCGATTTCTGGATAAATTTTAGTCTATGATTTTACACAGAATTCTCCCTTTACTTTTCACTGAGTGCCTAGTTCCCAGTTTAGGAGACACTTTTGTAATCCTAGGAAGCAGAATCTACCCGATATCGGAAAGTTTTCGGTTTACATGGAAGTGCTTCCTCACCAATATCCAGTAACATCACCAATATTCAGTAACAAGCCTATTCAACTCTAGACACAGAGAAACAACTGTTTCTTGCCTTCTACTGTGGGAAAAGAAGAATGCCTCTTTTCAGTGGCCTGTTCTCTGTACATGAGGCTCTATCTTTCCAAGTGTTAGGTTAATACCAGGACGGCCTCTGTCATGTACATTATCTATCTAGGGGGGGATCGAAAGTGTTTGGGCCAGTACCTGATATTGTTTCTATATTTACATCGAGAGAGAGAGAGAGAGAGAGAGAGAGAGAGAGAGAGAGAGAGGAGAAACCAGTGTATCTCCCTCATGCCGGGGGTAGAATCGGTTCCTGGTGGAGCCTCATATTGCATGGTCGAACACAACATACACACACACACACGCTTGCGCGCATGGAGAGAGAGAGAGAGAGAGAGAGAGAGAGAGAGAGAGAGAGAGAGAGAGGAGAGGAGGGAGGGAGGGAGGGAGGGGGGAGAGAGAGAGAGAGAGGGAGGGAGGGGAGAGAGAGAGAGAGAGAGAGAGAGAGAGAGAGATGGAGAAGAAGAGAAGAAGGAAGACACTGGTCAAAATTTGGGAGATGAGGAAACAACGGTTTTTTTTGTTGTTGTTTATTTCTCTGTATCTATTCCTCCCTCCCCTCCTTCCTCTCTCTCTCTCTCTCTCTCTCTCTCTCTCTCTCTCTCTCTCTCTCTCTCTCCTCTCTCTCTCGTGTTCGTTGTTGCTCGACTGTTTTTATTGGTGCTAGACTGTTTTGTTGGTACTAGACTTAAATGTGATAGCATTCTAATGTGTTGTGTGTTGTTTGTGTGCGTGTGTGTGCGTGCGTGCGTGGTGCGTGTGTGTGTGTGTGTGTGTGTGCGTGCGTGCGTGCGTGTATGTGTGTGTGTGTGTGTGTGTGTGTGTGTGTGTGTGTGTGTGTGTGTGTGTGTGTGTGTAGAACCAATAAAAACAGCCAAGCCACAACAAAGCTACTCAAGATCCAGTGAAACAAGGGAGGGAAGGCGTAAAGTAACAGCAATGAAAGACAGAAATCCCTGCCAGTCCAAGACTCAAACCCAAGATCATAATAATTACATGCTCGTCGTCACACGCCCACCTTAACCACGGAGCCTTCATTTTTTTTTACCTGTAACTAGGCTGTGCTTTGATTGCCTCCCCTGAGGCGACGGAATCCACCCAGGCTGCGATGCCAGCCGCACTGGAGATCGTGATGGTTAGCGGAAAGCTGTGAACGCCTGGCAGAAATGATCGAAGCGACAGAGCAGGT
>CM065715.1:96113519-96128519 GCA_033310375.1 Conus canariensis
GCTCGGCCCGGCCCGCCGCAGCCCCGGCACCGGCAATCCACTGGGAGCAGTCAATGTCAAGTCGTCAAGAGGCAACCCACCGGAGGAGACACTGCACAGCTGCCGAGTCACTTTGGTGGTGTTCGGTGGCGCTTGTTCTGATCCAACATACGCAGGGAACGTTGTTGTTAATCCTAGACAACACAGTTTATTGTGGGATGTGGCCTTTGTGTTGCTGGTGGGACCACATCTTCATTAAGCTGTCAAAACAGAGGGATTTCAGGGACTGTGGCAACCGCCGAGGGATCACGTTGCCGTCAGTGTCTGAGTAAATCCTGAACAGAATCTTACTGGAGACCTCCACATCAGGACTCAGCTTGAAGACCTTGACTTCGCTGACGACCTGGCTCTACTCTTGCACAGCTGCAACCAGACGCAGGACAAGTCCATGTGGCCCTGACATCGGTATGAACAGGACTCAGGGTCAACCAGGGAAAACGTTCATGAAGATCATCACCACTGCATCAACACTACAGTCACAGTTGGTGAAGACCCGATAAAGAGGTCGAATTCTGTGTTCATGTAGGTAGCGTGGTTGATGAGCTCGGAGACACTGAGCAAGACGTCACTGCAAAGATAGTAAAGGTATGAGCGGCCTTGGTCATGCTAAGAAGCAAAACTTCTTCTTCTTCTGCGTACGTAGGCTGATACTCCTGCGGACATTCCCTGTATAGACAGGCAACGGGAGTGGAGTTTTGTGTGTATGACCGTATTTTTTTTATCCCGCCATTAAGGCAGCCATACTCCAACAAAACAAAACAAAAAAAAACAAAACAAAAAAAAAAAACAAAAAACAAACATCTACACCTCCAGAGAAATCAGCACAGTCACAATTCAAGCATCCTAGTGATCTCAATTTACGGCTTTGACAAGTGTGAGAAGACAAAAATGATGCAGCCGAAGATAGACAGACGTTAAACAACACCTGTCAGAGATAGAGACAGACGTTGAATAACACCTGTCAGAGACAGAGACAGACGTTGAATAACACCTGTCAGAGACAGAGACAGACGTTAAATCATACCTGTCAGAGATAGAGACAGACGTTGAATAACACCTGTCAGAGACAGAGACAGACATTAAATAACACCTGTCAAAGATAGAGACAGACGTTAAATAACACCTGTCAGAGATACAGACAGACGTTGAATAACACCTGTCAGAGATAGAGACAGACGTTGAATAACACCTGTCAGAGATAGAGACAGACGTTAAATAACCCTTGTCAGAGATAGAGACAGACGTTAAATCATACCTGTCAGAGACTCACTTTTAACCTCCGGTAGCCAGACCAAGTCAATAATGATGAATGATGACAAATGGCGGGAGAGGAGTCAGTTAACACCCAGATCCTGGGGAGGAAGTGGGGCTGGAGAGGACACCTCCGCCACCACCACCACCCCCTCCACCCCACCCCCCACCCCCACCCCTCCTCCCGGTCTTCCCCTAGGCCCCCCAGGAAGCCAGTCTCCAAATCCCAGTCAGGCTCTGAGGAGGAAACTGTTTCCAGATGCAGTTGGAGAAGAGACACTCACGCGAAGCCAATTAGGAAGAGAATAAATGTGCAGTCCGAAAGGACAGCCAAGAGTCGATAATTGTAGCTGTTAGTAAAATAAGTAAGTGAGTTAGTGGTTATGGTAACGGGCTGTGTTAGACAGATTAAAGGGAAACTGTAATGGAGACTTGCGTGAAGCCTGTTTTCAATTTGCCTTAAACCTTCAAGTCTTTTACATGATGGACAATCGATTTATTTTTACCTCGAGTCTTTTGGTTTCATCTTATAAACATGAATTCGAGATGGTGTGAAAACAGCTTTTCAGTTCCGAGGCCTTGTTTCACAGTAAAACCTTCTCTCTCCCGCAGAAATACTCTAGCAACCCTGTTGTAATCGAATCGTCCATTAGTCGGCGGCCATCTTTGTCCCACACCAGACGATTCAAACGCGCCTCTTTCAAAGCGGCCCAGAGTTATCTGTCTTAGTTAAGCAGCCAATTAGAATGCACGACATGGCCGCCAGGCAACCAATCAGGGTGCATGACACGTTCGTGAACTGGTGGGACGGGAGTGTGGCATAAAACAGTCTGGCGGTCTATGGAAATGGCGGCGGATCCAACACATGAGCTGTTCGGCTGTCCACTTTTTGGCCCTTGAGGCGAAGTTTTCTTTTCTGCTCCCCGTTCTGCTTCTTTCTTTCTTTCCTTCCATTATTCATTCATTCATTCATTCATTCACTCATTCATTCATTCGTTCGTTCGTTCGTTCGTTAATTGGTTCATTAAATAGTTGATAAGTTTCCTTCTTCATTCATCCGCCCTTTGTTTTTTTTTCTACATTTATTTATGCATTCGTTCGTTTGTTCGTTTGCCCGTCCACTCATTCATTCGTTCGTAGTTTCCTTTCTTTCTTTATTGATTGATTGATTCATTCATTCATTCATTTTCTTTTCTATTCCTTCTTTCTTTTTCCATTCATTCAGTTTTTCTTCTTTATTCTTTTCTTCATCATTCTGTCTTTCCCCCTTGATCAGCATTTTTTCCTTTCTTTCTTCAACAGTCTTTCTGTCGCCCCCCCCCCCCCTACCGAGTTCTCTCTCTCTCTCTCTTCTCTTTCTCTCTCTCTCTCTCTCTCTCTCTCTCTCTCTCTCTCTCTCCTCTCTCTCCCTCTCTCTCTCTGTTAACATGTTTTCAAAGCGCCGCCACGAAAGACAACCTATCTCACAACACACTAAGCATTCACGTATATTCTTTCATAAGCTAGGCCATGCCTTTCTCCAGTTTGGTTTCTTACATCCATGTGCCACAAACTGTGTTGTTGGCATAAACTAGCTGTGGAAACACACTACAAATGAAACAAACAAACAAACAAACAAAACTGAAATGTCAACTTTATTTCACTGGAAAGTTTGATTATCTTGTGAGACTGGGAAAAACAAACAAACAAATGAAATGTCAATTATATTTCACTGGGAATTTGATTTATTTTGTGAAAATAGATCTTTTTATAGCTCACATACGATGAAAATTTCAGCAGCGAATATTATGTCAGGTTCAGTCAGTCTCGACGGTCATCGAAAGGCGGAAAACTAATTATTTACACACTGGGTAGGGAAATACTGCATTTGAAAATAAAGACTGATGAAGCGTTGTATATATATATATATATATATATTGCTGAACAATTAAGCAGTGGGGAAAACAAGTGCATGCTAACAATTCTTCCGCCATCATAGTAATGGCTTGGCAAAGATTTGAACTTTAAAATAAAAAAAAGGGGGGGGGGGGTTGAAGATGAAGAAAAATGGGAACATAAAATTAAGAAAATATATTACAGATATGAAAACCCTTCACTAGTTGCATGAGGGAACCATCGTAATCCCTCTCGAAGGCAGGCCTGTTTATATTGCCTGCTCCTAAGCCCTTTCATCCGCTGGATCGGACTCATCAGGGAGACACGGCTGATTGTGTCTGTGCTCCTGGCGTCAAATAGAGAGACACACCACAGTGCATAATTCTGTGGTGTTCTCACCACCAAGGGTTCAAAAAAGAATCCAACAGCACCCCATATATATGTACACACACACACACACACACACACACACACACACACACACACACACACACACACACATATATATATATATATATGTATATATATATATATTATAATATATATAATATATATATATATATAAACAAACAAACAAAAAGAAAAAAAAATTAGTCAGTATGCCGAGTGATATTTCCATGTAGACAAATAACGAAAGATGTCAGAGAGGAGGTGAAGAAGATCAAAACAGACTGTGTTCGTCTTTGAATGAACTGAATGAAAACTGATGTCAACGCATCAATGAAAGATGACTGAAGGCAAGATTATAAACAGCGACTGAATGTTGGTAAACGAAGTGGATTAGAGAACCAAGTGCTATTCCAGCATTCGCTCTTCTGTCGCCACTACAGCAAACTGCTTGGTCTGAGGCGCTCTCAGACGGCACGGGAAAGGGCTTTCTTTGCAATACAGAAATACAGATCAGGGATAGATTGTAAAGTTTTTGTCTGTTTCGTTTTGTTTAGCTGTCCGTCTTTTTCTTCTTCTTCTCTCACTCATGTCTACCCTCTTCTGTCTGTCTGTCTGTCTGTCTGTCTGTCTGTCTTCTTCTCTCTCTCTCTCTCTCTCTCTCTCTCTCTCTCTCTCTCTCTCTCTCTTCCCATTTCACTCCGTCTCTTCTTCTTCTTCTTCTTCTCTCTCTCATGTCCCTCTCTCTCTCTCTTCCATGTCCGCTCTCTCCCTCATGTCCTCTATCTCTCTCCCATTCTGTCCTTACCCACCCTCTTCTATCTCTCTTTGTATATGTATATATATATATATATATATATATGATGTGTGTGTGTGTGTGTGTGTGTGTGTGTGTGTGTGTGTGTGTGTGTGTGTGTGTGTGTGTGTGTGTGTGTATGAAATATTTTTTTTAATGTTCCAACAAATGAATTATTTGTAGAGAGCACGCCATGGAATCCACCAATTTCATTAGCCACCAGACCACAGAAACATTTACTCTAAGACACCATACTGACTGTCAAACCAATAACATCATTTATCTCATGTTCTGCGAACTCTGTCAGAATTCTCAAGACATTGGTGAAACTAAAAATTCACTCAGAAGAAAACGTTTCTTTCTGCATAGATCTCACATCAGGAACAACATCGGGACTCTAGTCACGCAACATTTCAACCTGCCCAACCACGCCCTGGCCAACATGAAATGCATGGTGATAGAAAAAAGTTTTTTTCAGACAGACACACGCACAGAATTTGTGGGGAAAAATTCTGGATAAGAAAATTGAAAACTCTCCATCCTTTTTGGACTCAACTCACTGCAATAACTGTTCATGTTCTATCGCCGCTTGACTCCTTTTACCTCTCCGCACCGACCCCCCCCCCCCCTCCCTATACACACACTACACACACTCACACTCACACACTCACACACACTCACACACATGCACATACACTCACACACAAACTCACTCACACTCACTCACACTCACTCACACTCACACACACTCATACACGCACACACTCCCACATGTGCGTGACGCGCGCACGCTTTGACACACACTTACTCAGCCCCACTTCCTCATACTCCAGCGTCCCTTTGCTCCCCTTCCATCTGAACGATTTGCCTGGTACGTGAAATCCTTTTTAGCTTTTGTTTCAAGATAGTGAATTTTATTCACTTTCTTTTCATGAATGTATAAATGTCGTGTGACTCGCCGGCCAGTCAACTGACCACTGAGGAAGGCATTAAAGCCGAAAATTTTGGAAATCTTTTTATCTTGTCTATTGTGGTTTTTAAACTCTCTGTTTATATATACATATATATTCTACTTTTGTTTCTCATTTTCTGCTTCCCCCGTTCTTTCCATCCCCACTCCTTTTTTCTTGTTGTAAATATTTACCAAATGCTTAATGTAATGAGGGAAGTATTGTTAGCCTGCATGTTTTCCCCCACTTCTAGATTGCTCTCAGTTGCAGGGAAGGAAAAAACCAGAGCCCTGAAAGCAATGGCAGAAGCGGCAGAGAGGTGTTCAAGCTGGATCTGGTCAAGGAGGAACAAAAGTGAACTTCATAAGGCTTAATTTCCCTACAAATATCAGGTGTCCCTGTGGCTCAGTGGTTAAAGCGCGAGTCATTAAGTGGAAAATGAGCATGTCCAGAAGGTCATGGGTTCGAATCCCAGCCATGGCTCGTCCCAAGATGGGAAAAAAAGGGGCAGCAGAGGGACATCCGGAGTCATGAACCGGGTGTGGCCCAACCCCCCTAGAGTGTCAGGAGATAAGGGCCGAAACACTTGCTTGAAGGGGGCTTCTCTTCTGAGGACTCTCTGCTGCCACGCTCTCCACGAGTTTCTTTCTACTGATGCATGGGTAAACCATTGACTTCCGGGAATAGGCCGGAGGACGTCCGGGAAAGACCGGAGGACACTGGGAAAGACCAGAACCAAGGGCTCTGTGGGCTGGCTCCCCACTTTGCCTTAAACATGTGGCTACTAAAAATAAAAGGAAAAGATGCTCCCAGGATTCACCGAAAGGGGGAGAGAATGATGAATCCATCGGTGCTCAACCAATCATGACTGCAAATCCCAAACGGACTATGAACATGACCAAATGGAATATCCATGTGTCTGTGGAAAGCGTTTCGCTACCACCCGTGGCATGAAGATCCACAGAACAAAGATGGGATGTGTGAAGACTCATCTGAATGAGCAGCAGCGCACTGCATCAGCAGATAAGACGTCGGAAGACCAAGGCCAGGATTTAAACCACAGTGCCAAGGACATCCACGCTGTTGGTTCGGATGAGGAATTTGCACAGGCCCTCGATGCCAGGCGCCTGAAACTCAACCTGCCACGAGCAAACGAAACTGAAGATTGGGAGAAACTGGATGCAAAAATCGTCCAAAGACTCGATGCACTGATAGGGAAAAGCACCCTGGAACACAAACTAGCCACATATGGGGACATTGTGTATGCCACATGTAGAGACGCCTATGGAGCAAAACTACCCAAAGAGAAAACACCTCCAAAGAAATCCAGACGCCAAGAAAAGATGGACAAGATCAGGGTCCAAAAGAAAAACCTCAAGATGCAAATGAAGACCGCACTGCCAGCTGAAAAACAAGGCTTGGAAAAACTGTGGAAAGACCTGAAAGAAAAACACAGTGCCCTCAGCAAAGCGGAATCTGCGAGGAAGAGGAAGAGCAAAAAGAAGAAGACACAAGAGCGCTTCTTCAGAGACCCCTTCCAGTTTGCCAGAACACTGTTTGAGCAGCCAAAATCTGGGACCCTAAGTGTGGACAAAGGAGTTCTTGAGCAGCATCTGAGGAAAACATACTCTGACCCACAGAGCAAAGCACCACTCGACATTCAAGGTCTGGTGTGGCCAACCAACCCTGAGGAACAGTTCAATGGCAAGCCTCCAACGTTGGCGGAAATCAAGAAGGTGGTCGACAAAGCCAGAGCCAAATCATCACCAGGGCCAAACGGAATACCTTACCAGCTTTACAAGAAATGTCCCAAGGTGCTGGAGTGGCTCCACAGGCTGCTGCGATCGGCTTGGAGAAACCAGAAGATCAGCGGCCAGTGGATGACGGCAGATGGTGTGTACATCCCCAAAGAGCAAAACTCAAGTGACATTAGCCAGTTCAGGCCAATATCACTACTGAACGTCGAAGGGAAAATCTTCTTCTCTGTCATGGCAGCAAGGCTGACCAAGTACCTGATGGAAAACAAGTACTTGGATGTGTCAGTCCAGAAAGGTGGCATCCCAGGCGTGGCGGGCTGTGTAGAACACGCCACAATGATCTGGGACGCAATCCAAAAAGCAAAAACAGAAAAGAGAGACCTGGACGTAGTGTGGCTTGATCTGGCAAACGCATATGGATCTGTGCCCCATGAGATGATACAGTTGGCTCTTGAGATGTACCATGTGCCAAAGAACATCCGCGACATGCTCAAGAAGTACTTCAATGGCTTCTCAATGCGGTTCTCTACCAAGGAGTACACAACAGACTGGATCAACTTGGAAGTGGGTATTGCAATGGGCTGTGCAATTTCCCCAATACTGTTCGTGCTGGCAATGGAACTCATCTTGAAAGCAGCAACAAACAACGCGAGACAAACAGACCTTGGCGATGGATACAAGATGCCTCCTCTCAAGGCCTTCATGGATGACACTACAGTGATTTCATCCAGAGAAGACGAGACACGTCATGTGCTGGAGAGGCTGGATGACATAGTTGCCTCATCCAGAATGAAGTTCAAGCCAAAGAAATCACGGAGTCTCTCACTGAGGAAAGGAAAAGTGGCCGGATCTGTGGTCTTCAGTGTTGCCAACCAGGCCATTCCAACAGTCACAGAAGAACCAGTCAAGAGCCTTGGAAGATGGTATGATGATACGCTGAAAGACACACAAAGAGCAAAAGAAACCAAGCAGATGGCGGAGGAAGGCTTGGAGACCATTGACCAGTGTGGGCTCCCTGGCAAATACAAGGTCTGGTGTCTGCAGTTCATGCTGATACCAAAGCTGCTATGGCCTCTGATGATATACGACATCTGCACCAGCATAGTGGAGGCAATGGAAGCCAAAATCAACAAGTTCACAAGGAAATGGCTTGGTGTCCCACCCTGTCTGACTGACATAGCGCTATACTGTCGCCAAGCAAAGCTGAAACTACCCCTGAAATCCATCCTGGAGGAATACAAAGCAGGGAAGATCAGACTTCAAAGCATGCTGGAGGACTCAGGAGACAAGGTGGTAGAAGCAATTAAGCCCCAGCTGAAGACAGGCAGAAAATGGAAAGTTCAAGAGGCGATGGATTCTGCAAAAGAAAGTCTCAAGATCAGAGAAATAACGGGACACACACAGACCAACAGACAGGGACTGGGGGTGACCAAAACTGAATGGTGGTCAAAGGCCAAAGGAAAAGCCAAAAGAGACATGATGATTCAGGAGATGAGAAAAGAAGAAGACCAAAAAAGACTCCAAAAAGCAGTCCAGCAGAGCCAGCAAGGGCAATGGACAACGTGGGAGAATGCACTCCAAAGAAGTCTCACTTGGAATGACATTTGGCACATGGCCCCTCTCAGGATCAGCTTCATTCTCAGATCTGCATATGACCTTCTGCCCTCAAATGCAAACCTGGTGAAGTGGGGGAAAACAGACGATCCTGCATGCCCCCTCTGCCATGAAAAACAAACAGTGGAGCATGTCCTAAGCTCATGTAAAGTAGCCCTGGCTCAAGGAAGGTACACATGGAGGCACAACCAAGTGCTCAAAGAAATTGTACAAGTAGTCTGGGCTAGTACCAACACCACAAAAGGGAAAATCAGGACTCCAAAAGCACCTGCAACATTCTTCACGGCAGGAGGCAGCAAATCATGGCCAAGAACAACAGTGCCACTCGAAACATGCAGGCAGAGTCTGCTGGACGGGGCAGATGACTGGGAGTGCACTGCAGACCTCCCAGAATGGAAGAGTCACCCAGAGATCATCAGCAAGAGTGGCATGAGACCAGACATAGTAGTCCACTCTAAGTCAACCAAGCAGCTGATCATGATCGAGCTCACGGTGCCATATGAGAACAGAATGGAGGCAGCTCAAATCTACAAGACTGAAAAGTATGCTGATCTGGCAAACAGCCTGAGGAGAGAAGGCTATCAGGTCAAAGTCCTCACTGCAGAAATTGGAGCTAGGGGGTTTGTAGGAACGTCTGCATACAGCCTCATGAAACAGCTCTCAGTTGCAGGGAAGGAAAAAACCAGAGCCCTGAAAGCAATGGCAGAAGCGGCAGAGAGGTGTTCAAGCTGGATCTGGTCAAGGAGGAACAAAAGTGAACTTCATAAGGCTTAATTTCCCTACAAATATCAGGTGTCCCTGTGGCTCAGTGGTTAAAGCGCGAGTCATTAAGTGGAAAATGAGCATGTCCAGAAGGTCATGGGTTCGAATCCCAGCCATGGCTCGTCCCAAGATGGGAAAAAAAGGGGCAGCAGAGGGACATCCGGAGTCATGAACCGGGTGTGGCCCAACCCCCCTAGAGTGTCAGGAGATAAGGGCCGAAACACTTGCTTGAAGGGGGCTTCTCTTCTGAGGACTCTCTGCTGCCACGCTCTCCACGAGTTTCTTTCTACTTCAGCATACAATATATATATATATATATGTGTGTGTGTGTGTGTGTGTGTGTGTGTGTGTGTGTGTGTGTGTGTGTGATTTTCATTGTTTCTCCAGTACAGAATCCACTCAGTGTTTTGAAACATGATGTCGATGCTTGACGACATTGAAAGTAGTTTCACCAAATAAACATAGATCTTGAGGAAAAACAAACAACAAACCATTGTCCAATGGCGTTTTCCATATCTTCTCTGCTTGGGAACAGCTTGCTTGGTTTGTACTTCGATGCACAAACAATATGGAGGAAACTCTACCACAGTCAGACAGACACACTAGCAATTCCATGCAACACGCCAGCTGAGTGTCCATCAGTCTGCATACAGGCTATTTGACTCTCCCCGAGCCGTCACCCTGGGTGTATGAATTAGCGGGGTGACCGTATATACACAGCGCCACTTTATTATACGAAGATGGCGTGCAGGCCTCCCATTCCTGCGACAAACAAACCCCACGCCGTATGTATTCATAGCCATAAAAGGTCGGCCATGAATTATGTAAGGGAAGTAAGTCCATGTAGCATCCCACCCTCACCCACCCCTACCTCTACCCACCTCCCCCCTCACCCCCATAACAGATAATTGCCTGCGGAGCGTTATTGTAGGCCCATATTCCAGACAGGTTATCGATCGTGACCTGTCTCTCTCTGATGGGCTGGGTTGATTCCTAGGGCAAGTGAGCAGTGAGGGAGCGAGAGGGGGGGGGGGAGATGGCGGGGGGAGGGGGAAGTTTGGTTCAATACAAAACTTGGACTGGAACAAGAAGATCTTTAGACAAATGTTACAAGGGAAACCAAACAACATTACATCGAAGGAAGTGAAAAGATGGGAACGGAAAAATAAGGGGGCTAAAGGCATCAATCGTTAAAAAAAAAACACGAAGAAATGAAAAAACAAAGGAAAAATGTGAGGATGGGAACCTAAAAACAGTTAAATTCTATCAAATAATTATTTTCTAAAATTTGTTCAAGTATTTATTTATAAATTTTGGTTGGTAAAAGGACTTGATGTTTAGCCTCTCTCCTTTCTGTCTACACATCTAGGTCAAGGTTGTTTTGTTGTTGACTTCATTGCTTGTATTGAGCAAAAGTGCACTTTAACTCTCCTTCCTGCAGGGAAATGTTCATTCAGGCTCATTGGTGATGGTTAAGCTCTTCTTTCCGTTTTGTCGTTAATACCTCGCCTTCCCCCTTCTTACATCCACCCCACCCCCCCCCCCCCCCAAAAAAAAGGAAACAAACAAACAAACAAACAAAAGCAAAAAACCCAACGTCATCAGAAAAAAAAGGGGAGAGGCTAAAATGCATTTTTACCAAGTAAATAAAGTAAAAAAAAATAAACGAACAAATCTGATTTTTTTTTTGTTGTTTTTTGTTTTGTTTATGGGGCCTCCATCCTCACACCTTCTCTTCTCATTGTTATTCTTCTTGTTCTTCTCCTTCTTTTTCTTCTCGTTCTTGTTCTTGTTCTTTTCTTTCTACTACTGCTTTCATTTTATCGTTCTTCTCCTTCTTTTTCTTCTTGTTCTTCTCCTTTTTCTTCTTCTTCTTGTTCTTCTCCTTTTTCTTCTTCTTCTTGTTCTTCTCCTTTTTCTTCTTCTTCTTGTTCTTCTCCTTTTTCTTCTCGTTTTTGTTCTTCTTCTTTTCTTTCTACTTCTACTTTCATTTGATCTGTTTCCAGCTCGGTCCCCTGTCTCCTACTTTGTCCCATCTTGCCTTTCTTTATTTCTTTTTTTTTTTTTAATTTCATGTCATTCTTAAAGTGCCCCATACACCAGATATCAAACAGATCCTGTGTGCATACATCATGAAGCCACATTTGTCCATCCAAAGACTTGTAAAGCTGTTGAAAAGCAGTCACGTTCTTCCTTCCTGCTTCCTTTCTGGTGATTACCGTACACGTGTCTGGGATTCTTGCTGCTCAAGAATACTAAGGTTGAAGGTCAAAGTAGGGGGTGGTAACAGAGCTCTCTCTCTCTCTCTCTCTCTCTCTCTCTCTCTCTCTCTCATGCGCGCGTGCGCGCACACACACATACATACACACACACTCACTCACTCACTCACACACACACACACACACCACACACACACACACACACACACCACCACACACACACACACACACACACACACACCACACACACACACACACACACACACACACACACCGGCTGATCCTGGTTTCCAATGAATCATGCATAATTCCTGTTTCTCTGGAGAGATGTGAACAAATGATAAAAAAGCGCCATGACTCAATTTTGGGGAGCGAAGATCCATATTCATAAATCCTGGAACCCAGAACCTCGTAGACACTGCATACCATTTTTGTTTTGGTCGTGTTCCGCTATTTCCCGTTGTTAGTCATATACTACTGTTGTGTTTATTTATTCATTCATTTATTTGAAAAATGATTTCGACTTGTTACATACAATTATATAATAAAGATGTTTATGTATGAAAGATCTCTTATGATCGTCTGATAGCTGATTTATCTATTTACGTATCTAGCTTAAATACTTTGTGAGTTACTCAGATCCACAGTGAATTCAAGAGTTCGTCTGTTCGTTCGTTAATTCGGTAATTAGTTTGCTTGCTAGTCAGACAGTGAGTGAGTGAGTAAGCCAGCGAGCGAGTGAGTGAGCGAGTGAGTGAGTGAGCGAGTGAGTAAGCGAGTGAGTAAGCGAGTGAGTGAGTGAGTAAGTAAGCGAGCGAGCGAGTGAGTGAGTGAGCGAGTGAGTGAGTAAGTAAGCGAGCGAGCGAGTGAGTGAGTGAGCGAGTGAGTGAGTGAGTAAGCGAGCGAGTGAGTGAGCGAGGGAGTGAGCGAGTGAGTGAATTAGTCGTTAGGCAGTGAGTTCATTGGTTATCTTATTGTTTATTTACACTCATTGCTTTGTTGACCTTTCGTTTTCATTTGTACGAATTCGTTTAGAAAACAAGATGAGGACCGTCAATCCCAACATTCCATTTTCGATTTTTTTGAATAGGCGTTGCAAGGGATATAACTAACTCTTTCACGCCAGTCTAGCAACAACGCTACAGCACATGACATCTGCATCAAGTCTGGCAGCACTGCTGTAAAACGACCAGTTCTCCATCGTTAAAGGAAGAGAAAACACATCATAGGATTTATATTACAACCTTTGTGCTGTATATCGCAACAACAAAGCGAGACAATGGCTTTACAAAGGATTCGGGTGACAAGGAGTTAAAGAGAGTGGCTGTCAAATCCAAATGCATGCGGGGAAAATACTGGTGTTTTCCAGCCAGTTGGTATCGAAAGGGTTAAGTCTACTTGATAGCGTCGCTGTGTTGTTTCAATAATAATACACTTGATCACAACAACAAAAAAACACCAGTTGTTCTCTGTCAAATTTTCGTCTTTAATGGACTTCTTCAGGACTGTCACCTTGGAACACCTAGTAGTCCTCCCTAGACGTCTATCTTGCCATACGTCATCACTTATTCGTATTTATTGATCTCTCGTTTATGTCGTCAAACCTGGAAGATTTTTGTTCTGTTTCTTCCTTTCTCTCTCTCTTTCTTCCTTTCTCTCTTTCTTTCTTTCTTTCTTTCTTTCCTTCTTTCTTTCTTTTCATTCTTTCAACAACAACAACAAAAATAATAATAACAATGACCTGTTCAGATCTGTAAGACGCCCACAAACAATTCAACGCTAGCAAAAGCAACAAGAGATCTTTGCGTTATTCTGACTGTCCATTTTAACTGTCTAGCATATAGACATAGACACCTTATTTTTCATGACTAGAGTGATGGCCTAAGGAACGTAAGAGCAGGCGTGTGTCTTAGTTATCCCCCGTTAAGGAGAGAATGTTTACACACGCTGCGTCCCGTTGGCTTGTCTGTGTGTTCGCAATATTAGATTTAAAGAACAACAACAACATCAACAACAACAACAACAACAACAGCGACGACGACAACAACAACAACAACAACATCATCAACAACAACAATCACAAATTCAATCGATTTTCACAAAATCTGATGGCAATACGCAATGTGGCCCAAAGACAGATCCATGCAATTTTGGCGAGGATTTGTGGAGCGAATCTGGAATATAGAGAGAAATCCAGAACATGTTTAGCAAGATGACGTTAAAACAAAAAACAAAAACAAAAACAAAAAACTTTCTGATGCCAGTCTGACGTAACATGATGGAAGGGTGGACGGTGGACCAAGGATGAAGTCATTGACGTCTGGTGCGGATCGGTCAGATGGTTCGATTCTCGGAGCGGATCTAGGTTCTGTGTGATCTTGGTGGAAGTTGACGCTCTCCCGAGTGCGCTTCTTGTTTTCTATGGGATACTTCTCGTTTTCTATGGGATACTTCTCGTTTTCTATGGGATACTTCTTGTTTTCTATGGGATACTTCTCGTTTTCTATGGGATACTTCTTGTTTTCTATGGGATACTTCTCGTTTTCTATGGGATACGTCTCGTTTTCTATGGGATACTTCTCGTTTTAAATGGGATACATCTCGCGGAATGAGTCATGCTTTTTTTTTCTTCTAGGATTATTATTCTTAGAGAGTCCGCCCAAAACAAAAACAAAGTTACAAGACAAAACAAATTTATCTGGCCTGTAGAAGACCTAAGAGGTCGAAACGCGTCGTGTTCAGGCAAGATGAACTTGTCTGTCTTGCCTGAAGAAGGTCTGAATGGTGGAAACGCGTCGTGTTTTGTCTTGTGACTCGTTTGTCCTTGGGCAGACTCACTAAGAATTATTCTGAAAATAGGTATCATTTTCTGCCTGCAGTCATGTCACTTTGAAACTAGAACGAGTCATGTTCCCTCTCTCTCTCTCTCTCTCTCTCTCTCTCTCTCTCTCTCTCTCTCTCTCTCTCTCTCTCTCTCCCCCCCCCCCCCCCCCTCTCTCTCTCAAAGTGCAGAGAGTACACGTAGGATTACAACCACTACAGTGACTTTACATATTCTGAGGTCTTACAGCCAAGGCTCTGTGACACATAATCTTCATATTAGTCGATTTTCTGGTCCCAGACCATAGACGTGGGATTGCGATTAACTACGGATTAATCAGCAGGGAAAAAATCGATACGCTAATCACTTTTGCACCTACCCACCTTTTTCCACCGCTGTGAATGGAAAATAACTGTGAACAGCCAATGAATACGATTAAATGCTTAGCATTCTGTCTGTCTGTCTGTCTGTCTGTCTGTCTTTCAGTTCTTACCCAGTTCTTTACTTCACCCCACTTCCTCTCTCTCTC
>CM065715.1:96138519-96141019 GCA_033310375.1 Conus canariensis
AAAAATAAATAAATAATTCCCATTACAAGTAAAATGAGCATTATTGGCTTTCAAGTTGCCAAGGATAGCATGTCGGTTGGTTGACTTGGTTGATTAGTAGTCGTTTTCATGGCAGAATTGTGAAGCATAGCCAACAATATTGAACTGAGAAAGCGACATTTGCTGTCAAACGGGGCCAATATAACAATCTGCTTCTCCATCGCCGTGATTAATTTCAATCCATTTACATTTTTTTGCATTCCACACCAGGATCCCGATTGAAATATGTTTCTATAATGTATGTGAATGCGTACGCGCGCGCGCGCGGCGCGCGTGTGTGTGTGTGTGTATGCGAACTCGCGCGGTGTGTGTGTGTGTGTGTGTGTGTGTGTGTGTGTGTGTGTGTGTGTGTGTGTGTGTGTTTGTATGATATAATTATGTTTGTATGCGTGTGTTGAGATGTGTGTGTTGTATGCGTGTGTGTGGTGTGTGTATGTGTGTGTGTGCGTGTGTGTGTGTGTGTGTGTGTTGTGTGTGTGTGTGTGTGTGTGTGTGTGTGTGTGTGATGTGTGTGGTGTGTGTGTGTGTGTGTGTGTGTATGTGCCTGTCTGTGTCTATGCTTTTGTATATGTTGTGTGAGTGTGCACGCAAGCGCCTGTACGTCTGCGTGTGTGTACATAGAATAAGGTCGTAGATATTTTCAGTGTGAAGTGGATATTCTCTTGACTCGCCCCCCCCCCCCCCTCCCCCACCCTTCCCGTCATCCCTCCTGCCACCCCCTTCCCCGTTTCCCATCTCTCCATCCTCCTGTCACCTCACCGCACCCCCACCCCATCCCCCATCCCCCACCCTCCCACTCCTCTTCTCCTCACATGTAATGCACCACCCAGTTCCTTGGAGAAGTGGGGCGCAAGAATATGTGGCCCAAAATGACAATCTCTCCATTAGTCCATTCGGAATGTGACACCTCTTTCTTTTCTTTTCGTTTTTCTTTTCTTTTCTTTTTTTTTCTCTGCGTGTGTCTGTCTGTGTGTTTGTCTGTCTGTCTTGTCTGTCTTTGTCTTCCTCTCTTTCTGTTCGTTTATTTCGCTTTTTTTTCTTTCTCCCTTCCTGTCGTTTCATCCGTTTTTTTTTCTGCCTTTCTTTTCTTCTCTCTCTCTCTCTCTCTCTCTCTCTCTCTCTCTCTCTCTCTCTCTCTCTCTCTTTCATTTTTTTTCTTTCTGTCTTCCTTTTTTTCTTTCTTTTTCTTTCTTTCTTTCTTTGTCCCTTCTTCCTTCCTTCCTTCCTTCCTTCCTTCCTTTCTTTTCTTGATTTTTTTTTGTTCGTTTGTTTGTTCACGTGACCTGTCTATCTGTTGGTAAGTATGTCCATTGACTGGATGGTTGGTTAGTTGATCAGTTGACTGGTTAGTTGGCTGGCTGGTTGGCTGGTTGATTGTTCGTTAGTGAATTGGTTGATTGGTCGGTTGGTTAGTTGGTAGAATCGTTGCTAGCTTGCTTGGACTCATACTCCTGGCAACGGCTATAATGATGGATGGACAGATAAGCAGACAAACCCATCTATCGATCTATCCATCCATCCATCCCTATATATGCACATATACATATTCATATACATACATATATACATTTATACATATACACGTACTTACATACATATACGCATATATACACACAAGCATACATGCATACATACATATACATACATACGTATGTACATACATACTTGTACACAGACGTACATACATACATGCATACATGCGTCCGTCCATCCATCCATCCATCCATCTATCCATCCATCCATCCACCCATCTATCCATACATACAGACATACATACGTTCGTACATACATACATACATATATGCATACATACATACATACATACATACATACATACATACATACATACATACATACATACATACATACATACATACATACATACATACATACTACAACATACTACAACATACATACATACATACATACATACATAAACCTACACACACACACACACACGCACACACACACACACACACACACACACACACACACACACACACACGCACACACACACACACACACCACACGCACGCACGCACGCACGCACGCACGCACCACCACAGCACACACACACACACACACACACACACACACACACACACACCTCAACAGCCTTTCTAAAATGACATTTCATGCCATGTTAGTTCACCGTCAGGGACGAACCTTCCACGATTCCAACCGCCCACCTCTTGTTCTGACACGGGAGTCTGAGTTGCCATGACAGCGTCATTCTGCCATGACTGACGTCATCTAAACCAACAGTCTTATGATTTACTTCCGCCTTTGTTCTTTGGCAGCGTTCTTGATAGGAAGTGGAGCCATGCTGGCATCAAAGATCTGATCAATGACTGGCGTGTCGACGGAATTGATGAGGCTTTGACATTTGTCAGGTGCAGTGACTCTCTCCAGTTTCATCGTCTGTTGTTAAAAAAAATATATGAGAAAGAGAGACGAGGGG
>CM065715.1:96151019-96158519 GCA_033310375.1 Conus canariensis
TACCATTATCAGTCTCCAAATCCCCCGAAGTCGGTAATCAAAAACGGTTACACACGTCATGTTCTCACCCCCAGCTGATGCATTTGTACCATAGTGTTCAAGTACTTCGGCTTTCTGGATAATCCCTGGAGTCTTTTAGCCAGAGTACGACAACAACAACAACAACAACAACAACAACAACAATATTCGAAGAAAGAGTGGGTGTAGATGCAGTGTTTGTCTCTGAAGGGAGAGAAAGAATGAGAGGCAAATGGGGTGGCGGCTGGGGGGGGGAGGGGGTTAAGAAGGAGGAGATTGCGGGGATGGAGGGGAAGAAGGTGTTGGAGGTGGTGGCAGAGGAGAGAGGGGAAGGGAGGGGGCAGGACAGACAGTTATGCAACAAATTCTGCAACACATTGGCCATCAGATGATCAGAAAGTAATGTTATGAATTTGTCGTGTCCTGCCGGAGCTGATAAGGGGAAAAAACGTCAGGCGTGTGTGTGTGTGTGTGTGTGTGTGGTGTGTGTGTGCGTGCGTGCGTGGTGCGTGCGTGCGTGCGTGCGTGCGTGCGTGCATGCGTGCGTACGTGCTCGTGCGAGTTGCGTGCGCGCGCGCGCGCGCGCGTGTGTGTGTGTGTGCGTGCGTGCGTGCGAAACGTGCGTGCGTGCGTGTGCGTGCGTGTGCATGAGTGTGTGTGCGTGAGTGTCGTGTACGTGCGTGCGTGCGTGCACTGTGTGTGTGTAACGACATAATGAAACGTTTGACAAAGATCGATGAGTGATCAGAGGCGCTTTATGAAATGTCATGTCGTGGTGCAAGTGGTCGGGGAACGTCATGTCGTGGTGGCAAAGTGGTCGGGGAATGTCATGTTGGTGGTGTCAAGTGGTCGGGAATGTCAGTCGGTGTGGCAAAGTGTCGGGGAACTGTCATGTCGGTGGTGGCAAAGTGGTCGGGGAACTGTCATGTCGGTGGTGTCAAAGTGGTCGGGAACTGTCATGTCGTGGTGTCAAAGCGGTCGGGAACTGTCATGTCGGTGGTGTCAAAGTGGTCGGGGAACTGTCATGTCGGTGGTGCAAATAGTCGGGGAACTGTCATGTCGGTGGTGTCAAAGTGGTCGGGGAACTGTCATGTCGGTGGTGGCAAAGTGGTCGGGGAACTGTCTTGTCGGTGGTGTCAAAGTGGTCGGGGAACTGTCATGTCGGTGGTGTCAAAGTGGTCGGGGAACTGTCATGTCGGTGGTGGCAAAGGGTCGGGGAACTGTCATGTCGGTGGTGTCAAAGCGGTCGGGGAACTGTCATGTCGGTGATGGCAAAGCGGTCGGGGAACTGTCATATCGGTGGTGTCAAAGCGGTTGGGGAACTGTCATGTCGGTGGTGGCAAAGCGGTCGGGGAACTGTCATGTCGGTTGTGTCAAAGTGGTCGGGGAACTGTCATGTCGGTGGTGTCAAAGTGGTCGGGGAACTGTCATGTCGGTGGTGGCAAAGTGGTCGGGGAACTGTCTTGTCGGTGGTGTCAAAGTGGTCGGGGAACTGTCATGTCGGTGGTGGCAAAGTGGTCGGGGAACTGTCATGTCGGTGGTGACAAAGCGGTCGGGGAACTGTCATGTCGGTGGTGTCAAAGTGGTCGGGGAACTGTCATGTCGGTGGTGACAAAGTGGTCGGGGAACTGTCATGTCGGTGGTGGCAAAGTGGTCGGGGAACTGTCATGTCGGTGGTGTCAAAATAGTCGGGGGAACTGTCATGTCGGTGGTGTAAAAGCGGTCGGGGAACTGTCATGTCGGTGGTGGCAAAGTGGTCGGGGAACTGTCTTGTCGGTGGTGTCAAAGTGGTCGGGGAACTGTTATGTCGGTGGTGGCAAAGTGGTCGGGGAACTGTCATGTCGGTGGTGGCAAAGTGGTCGGGGAACTGTCATGTCGGTGGTGTCAAAGCGGTCGGGGAACTGTCATGTCGGTGGTGGCAAAGCGGTCGGGGAACTGTCATGTCGGTGGTGTCAAAGCGGTTGGGGAACTGTCATGTCGGTGGTGTCAAAGCGGTTGGGGAACTGTCATGTCGGTGGTGGCAAAGCGGTCGGGGAACTGTCATGTCGGTGGTGTCAAAGTGGTCGGGGAACTGTCATGTCGGTGGTGACAAAGTGGTCGGGGAACTGTCATGTCGGTGGTGTCAAAGCGGTCGGGGAACTGTCATGTCGGTGGTGTCAAAGTGGTCGGGGAACTGTCATGTCGGTGGTGTCAAAATAGTCGGGGGAACTGTCATGTCGGTGGTGTCAAAGCGGTTGGGGAACTGTCATGTCGGTGGTGGCAAAGCGGTCGGGGAACTGTCATGTCTGTGGTGTCAAAGTGGTCGGGGAACTGTCATGTCGGTGGTGTCAAAGTGGTCGGGGAACTGTCATGTCGGTGGTGTCAAAGTGGTCGGCGAACTGTCATGTCGGTGGTGTCAAAGTGGTCGGGGAACTGTCATGTCGGTGGTGGCAAAGTGGTCGGCGAACTGTCATGTCGGTGGTGTCAAAGTGGTCGGGGAACTGTCATGTCGATGGTGTCAAAATGGTCAGGGAACTGTCATGTCGGTGGTTTCAAAATGGTCATGGAACTGTCATGTCGAAGGCGTCAAAGTGGTCGGGGAACTGTTATGTCGGTGGTGTCAAAGTGGTCGGGGAACTGTCATGTCGACGGTGTCAAAGTGGTCGGGGAACTGTCCTGTCAGTGATGGCAAAGTGGTCGGGGAACTGTCATGTCGGTGGTGTCAAAGTGGTCGGGGAACTGTCATGTCGGTGGTGTCAAAGCGGTCGGGGAACTGTCATGTTGGTGGTGGCAAAGCGGTCGGGGAACTGTCATGTCGGTGGTGGCAAAGCGGTCGGGGAACTGTGTATACCTGCAAGACAGGAAGGGGGAGGGGGAGAGGAAGGGTGAAGGGAGGGTGACAGGGGGTGCGGGGGGGTAGGGGAAGCAGGGCGTGGGACCAGAGAGGGGGGGGGGGGGTTAGTGATGTCTAAGTCTACATACTTGTGTGTGCGAATACAGCCGCAGGTCTACATGTAGCCTTTGTGTGCAATTTTATATGTTTTCTCTGTCTCTGTCTCTGTCTCTCTCTTTCTCTCTCTCTCTCTCATTATGGCTGTTGCGTGTGTGCATGTGTGTGTGTGTGTGTGTGTGTGTGGTGTGTGTGTGTGTGTGTGTGTGTGTGTAGTGAACCAGATCAGTTTCTTTCCAGCACTATTATTATTGCTCATGGCGGGGTCCTCTCCAATGGGTGACCTTAGCGCCGCGGCTCTACTTGAATGACGAGGACTGGACGAACATGGCGCGGCTGTGTGTGGACATGAGGCGTGGATGTTACCCGGCAGCGAGGGATAGAGGTGGAGATGCGGGGTGGATGTTACCCGGCAGCGAGGGATAGAGGTGGAGATGCGGGGTGGATGTTACCCGGCAGCGAGGGATAGAGGTGGAGATGCGGGGTGGATGTTACCCGGCAGCGAGGGATAGAGGTGGAGATGCGGGGTGGATGCTACCCGGCAGCGAGGGATAGAGGTGGAGATGTGGGGTAGATGTTACCCGGCTGCGAGGGATAGAGGTGGAGATGCGGGGTGGGTGTTACCCGGCAGCGAGAGATAGAAGTGGAGATGGGGGTGGGTGTCCCCCAGGCTGCGAGGGATAGAGGTGGAGATGCGGGGTGGGTGTTATGCGGCTGTGAGGGATAGAGGTGGAGATGCGGGGTGGGTGTTATGTGGCTGCGAGGGATAGAGGTGGAGATGTGGGGTGGGTGTTACCCGGCAACGAGGGATAGAGGTGGAGATGCGGGGTGGGTGTTATGCGGCTGCGAGGGATAGAGGTGGAGATGCGGGGTGGGTGTTATGCGGCTGCGAGGGATAGAGGTGGAGATGCGGAGTGGGTGTTATGCGGCTGCGAGGGATAGAGGTGGAGATGCGGGGTGGGTGTTATGTGGCTGCGAGGGATAGAGGTGGAGACGCGAGGTGGGTGTTATGTGGCTGCGAGGGATAGAGGTGGAGAGGAGAGAAGAAGGGAGGGGTGTGGGAGATTAGAGAGGGAAAATGGATTCTCATGCAACAGGGACCCAGACGACTTGTTGGCCGACAGACTGGCTGGCTGTGTGTTGCGGTCGACAGTAAATCAGGGTTTTTTTTTATGCTGATTTGGGAGATCCCTGGACTCCACAAAGGTCTGCTAATCCTCTTCGTCAGGGGCTGGCTAACTGACTGACGGACTGACAGACTGGGGGAAAGGGGGGGGGGGGGAGCGGGAGGGGAAGGATGATTCATGCCATATGACAAAGCAGTATTTCCAGTCGCCTTCCCACACTTCCCCTACCCCTGGACTGTCACTAGGAATCTTTCTCTGGACTGTCACTAGGAATCTTTCTCTGGACTGTCACTAGGAATCTTTCTCTGGACTGTCACTAGGAATCTTTCTCTGGACTGTCACTAGGAATCTTTCGCATGTTGCATCTTGTACACGTTTACCAATCCGAGCAGCTCAACCTCACTGGACAAACAGAAACTGACCCGACGTCAGTGCAGTGTCTCTTCTACCGGGTGGCCTACTGGGCACCTTACATAGATAGCTTTCTGGTGTACTGTCAGGCTGAATTGAAGGCTGGTTTATTGCCGCGTGTGAAAAAGCTGCGAGAAAAGGTAAAAGAAGAAGAACAAAAAGGAAGAAACATAAAGCAAAGAATAGATGAATAAATACAGGAATAACCACAGGCACCATTTCGGAGGCTCTAAGGGCGGAACGCGTAGTGCTATTCCACTAGTTGCTTTGTCGCGTTCTGACCAATCATACATCAAGCCCCGGGCTGACAGGGAAGCCATTGATCCTACACACCGCCATAAAACCTTGCAGCGGCCACTTCAGGGGAACTCAACGCCGACCAAGGCAATTTATTAAGCCGGTGTAGCAGACTTCGGTTAACCCATGACAATGTTACCCCCCCCCCCCCCCCCCCGGACATGATTATAAGGAGGGTCATTAAAATGGTCCTTCCTTCTTCCTCAAGAACTGTCCTGTTATTGAAAGTACGCCAGCATACTTGTTTTCATTTCCGATTTTGTTTTGATTAAATTGAGGTTATTTGTATTTGTTTCTGTCCGTCTGTGTGTTTGTCTTTTGATCTCCCTTGCATCTTTGGGTGGATCCTCAGGCGTAGGCTCAAAAATTGTCCCTTACATTTTATACTATTTGCATAATGTCTCTAGTTTTTCAGCAACTTTTTTCCTCCCCACACTTTCGTTTAGTTTCATTTACTACTCTTCGCTGGCTGCTTTGGGGGTGCTATTGGATTCTTTTTTGCACCCTTGGTGGTGAGAACACCACAGTATTATGGACTGTGGTGTGTCTCTATTTGACGCCAGGAGCGCAGACACAACCAGCCGTGTCTCCCTGATGAGTCCGACCCAGCGGACGAAAGGCCTCGGAGCAGGCAATACAAATATATCTGCTTCAAAAGGGATTGCGATGGTTCCCTTATGCAGCTAGAGAAGAGTTTTCATATCTGCAACATATTTTCTTTTCATGTTCCCAGTTTCTCCATCTTCAAATTCCGCCCCCCCCCCCCCCCCCCTCCCCTTAAGTCCAAATCTTTGCCAAGTCATTACTATGAAGATAGTTCAGTTGTTGGCCTGCGCTTGTTTTTTCCCCCACTATTAGATTGTTCGTCTATGTACTTGTCTGACTTTATTCAAGTTTAAAAGGCTGTGCCGGTCTTGAATACAAGTTACTCTGTGTTAGGTTTTCTTATGGGAGCAAAAAATACCCAACTTGTTTACTGTTTATACTTGTTTGTGTTTATGTGTTGTTTTTTTTTTAATTTTCAGGACATGTTTAAACCACACACACGCACGCACGCACACGCACGCACGCACCCACACACGCACACGCCAATCTCTCTCTTCTCTCTCTCTCTCACACACACACCGCGCGCGCGCGCGCGCGCCAATCTCTCTCTCTCTCTCCCTCACACACATACATATACACACGCGCGCGCGCTAGCCATTCTCTCTCTCTCTCTCTCTCTCTCTCTCACACACACACACACACGCACCAGCGCTAAAATTGAAAGAAAAGCAACTGTTTCACAGCAAACTTCTGGAATTGTAGACATGAAAGGAAGGGCATGAGACAAGGACGAGGAACAAAATAAAAAATCCTAATACAGCTAAAAAGAAAAAAAAGAAAAGAAAAAAAGAAAAAGAAAATCCACTCTTAAAGTTCAGCTCATCAATGCCTTTGATGTCAGCCAAAACATCTCCCGGGACTGCACAACTGCCACCTTCTGCCTCTTCTTCTCCGGTTTTTGTTTTTGTTTTGTTTTGTTTGTTTGTTTGTTTGATTTTTAATGTGTTTTTTTTCTTTTTTCGCTTTTTTTTTCTTTTTCTTTCTTTTGGTTTTCCCATATGTCAGAATCAAGCCACTTCTCTTGAACTTCAAGCGGCAGCGATTCTCTTTTCCCTTGCACACACCAGGGGAACAGTGCCAGGCGCTTTTCTTTTTTTTTTTAAATTTCCGTTTCCGGTTGCAGATGCGCTGCCAGCCACTTGCGTTACTGGTTTTTCGAATAAGCGCAGAATTATTGCATCTACTGTCGTGAAAAATCGGAATAACGGACATAACCGTTTGGGCTTACATAATTATGTGTCTCACTGAAACGCTGTAGAAGTGTTGTGTGAATGGTTTTACGGTGGGTTTGTGATCTGTTTGATGGTAAAGGAGAGACTGAAGAGAAACAAATAAAGAACAGCATAACCTAAAGGTGGTAGTGGGACCCAGAGAAGTACCGTCCTCAACTGCTAAACATTCAGCTGGGAGCAATCCTGCACCACCCTTAAAAGCCTGCGCTGTGTTCACATAGGGTGCAGCCACGCACAGGTGAATGGCTATACAGACAGTACAGCAGTGACCGAGGTAGGCGTTTCTAGTGTAGTCTATGGTCAAACACGTTAACGATGATCTGATTGTAAGGGTCACCTGCGGTCAGTCGTTTTGTTGTGATCATCGTCTTTCTTCTTTTTTTCTTATCTACAACAGTAACATGTTGGTGGAAAAATTCGTAAGAAAAACAAAATGAGTAAATTGTAATTGCTAAACACAGGGAAGAGCAAGATGACATTTTCGAGCGCTGACAACTGGACACGGTAGTACCTTTCTTCGATCTTTCTTTAACTTTATGAACACTTTGGTCACGAGTGAAATTTAAGAAGAAAAAAGTCAGATTCTGTTTTAGTGTGGCTCTTAAATCGATTAAAGCAGTTTTCAAACTTTCAATTTCATTTCAGAAAATAGTCTTTTGGTGATTGACGTTAAACACATGATGTCGCCTTGGCTAAAGGCTGTGTCGACCCACTCACATAGGCTAGAACACCAAGGCCATATCCAAATGTTGTTATGTTCTGCGTAGTTATGCGGGGATTGTCTTCAGTTGTGACAAGCTCCTAGCATAACATTATCAGTCTCCAAATCCCCCGAAGTCGGAGTGTGGCTGCCCACGTGGCGGGGTAATCAAAAACGGTC
>CM065715.1:96206019-96208519 GCA_033310375.1 Conus canariensis
GTGCCAAATGTCATTCCAAGTGAGACTTCTTTGGAGTGCATTCTCCCACGTTGTCCATTGCCCTTGCTGGCTCTGCTGGACTGCTTTTTGGAGTCTTTTTTGGTCTTCTTCTTTTCTCATCTCCTGAATCATCATGTCTCTTTTGGCTTTTCCTTTGGCCTTTGACCACCATTCAGTTTTGGTCACCCCCAGTCCTTGTCTGTTGGTCTGTGTGTGTCCTGTTATTTCTCTGATCTTGAGACTTTCTTTTGCAGAATCCATCGCCTCTTGAACTTTCCATTTTCTGCCTGTCTTCAGCTGGGGCTTGATTGCTTCTACCACCTTGTCTCCTGAGTCCTCCAGCATGCTTTGAAGTCTGATCTTCCCTGCTTTGTATTCCTCCAGGATGGATTTCAGGGGTAGTTTCAGCTTTGCTTGGCGACAGTACAACGCTATGTCAGTCAGACAGGGTGGGACACCAAGCCATTTCCTTGTGAACTTGTTGATTTTGGCTTCCATTGCCTCCACTATGCTGGTGCAGATGTCGTATATCATCAGAGGCCATAGCAGCTTTGGTATCAGCATGAACTGCAGACACCAGACCTTGTATTTGCCAGGGAGCCCACACTGGTCAATGGTCTCCAAGCCTTCCTCCGCCATCTGCTTGGTTTCTTTTGCTCTTTGTGTGTCTTTCAGCGTATCATCATACCATCTTCCAAGGCTCTTGACTGGTTCTTCTGTGACTGTTGGAATGGCCTGGTTGGCAACACTGAAGACCACAGATCCGGCCACTTTTCCTTTCCTCAGTGAGAGACTCCGTGATTTCTTTGGCTTGAACTTCATTCTGGATGAGGCAACTATGTCGTCCAGCCTCTCCAGCACATGACGTGTCTCGTCTTCTCTGGATGAAATCACTGTAGTGTCATCCATGAAGGCCTTGAGAGGAGGCATCTTGTATCCATCGCCAAGGTCTGTTTGTCTCGCGTTGTTTGTTGCTGCTTTCAAGATGAGTTCCATTGCCAGCACGAACAGTATTGGGGAAATTGCACAGCCCATTGCAATACCCACTTCCAAGTTGATCCAGTCTGTTGTGTACTCCTTGGTAGAGAACCGCATTGAGAAGCCATTGAAGTACTTCTTGAGCATGTCGCGGATGTTCTTTGGCACATGGTACATCTCAAGAGCCAACTGTATCATCTCATGGGGCACAGATCCATATGCGTTTGCCAGATCAAGCCACACTACGTCCAGGTCTCTCTTTTCTGTTTTTGCTTTTTGGATTGCGTCCCAGATCATTGTGGCGTGTTCTACACAGCCAGCCACGCCTGGGATGCCACCTTTCTGGACTGACACATCCAAGTACTTGTTTTCCATCAGGTACTTGGTCAGCCTTGCTGCCATGACAGAGAAGAAGATTTTCCCTTCGACGTTCAGTAGTGATATTGGCCTGAACTGGCTAATGTCACTTGAGTTTTGCTCTTTGGGGATGTACACACCATCTGCCGTCATCCACTGGCCGCTGATCTTCTGGTTTCTCCAAGCCGATCGCAGCAGCCTGTGGAGCCACTCCAGCACCTTGGGACATTTCTTGTAAAGCTGGTAAGGTATTCCGTTTGGCCCTGGTGATGATTTGGCTCTGGCTTTGTCGACCACCTTCTTGATTTCCGCCAACGTTGGAGGCTTGCCATTGAACTGTTCCTCAGGGTTGGTTGGCCACACCAGACCTTGAATGTCGAGTGGTGCTTTGCTCTGTGGGTCAGAGTATGTTTTCCTCAGATGCTGCTCAAGAACTCCTTTGTCCACACTTAGGGTCCCAGATTTTGGCTGCTCAAACAGTGTTCTGGCAAACTGGAAGGGGTCTCTGAAGAAGCGCTCTTGTGTCTTCTTCTTTTTGCTCTTCCTCTTCCTCGCAGATTCCGCTTTGCTGAGGGCACTGTGTTTTTCTTTCAGGTCTTTCCACAGTTTTTCCAAGCCTTGTTTTTCAGCTGGCAGTGCGGTCTTCATTTGCATCTTGAGGTTTTTCTTTTGGACCCTGATCTTGTCCATCTTTTCTTGGCGTCTGGATTTCTTTGGAGGTGTTTTCTCTTTGGGTAGTTTTGCTCCATAGGCGTCTCTACATGTGGCATACACAATGTCCCCATATGTGGCTAGTTTGTGTTCCAGGGTGCTTTTCCCTATCAGTGCATCGAGTCTTTGGACGATTTTTGCATCCAGTTTCTCCCAATCTTCAGTTTCGTTTGCTCGTGGCAGGTTGAGTTTCAGGCGCCTGGCATCGAGGGCCTGTGCAAATTCCTCATCCGAACCAACAGCGTGGATGTCCTTGGCACTGTGGTTTAAATCCTGGCCTTGGTCTTCCGACGTCTTATCTGCTGATGCAGTGCGCTGCTGCTCATTCAGATGAGTCTTCACACATCCCATCTTTGTTCTGTGGATCTTCATGCCACGGGTGGTAGCGAAACGCTTTCCACAGACACATGGATATTCCATTTGGTCCATGTTCATAGTCCGTTTGGGATTTGCA
>CM065715.1:96223519-96226019 GCA_033310375.1 Conus canariensis
CTCCTCCAATCGTTTCTAATGTTCCGTGTCGTGTCCTTAAGTAAGTCAGTCACGTACGGTTTAACGACCTGATTGATTCAGCCGGGTTGTGTTTGAAGTCAACCACGAAAGAAGAAGAAGAACAGCACCACTCCAGGGCCCGGGGGTCAAATCTCCATCTTCATCCGTGGTGAGGCGGTGCCCTCCTCCCCAACCACACGACCCCTCCATTCTTTGTCTGGGCTGGTGGTGATAGTAGCAGCAGCGGTCCTCTCCCGTCGTCTCTTCACACACACGCCCATCGTTCCAGCGACAGTAGCAGAGAGAGACAGAGAGAGAGAGAGAGAGAGACCGGTACTGCTTCGGCACCACAGAGAGCTCGAGCGACTCACAGCAGCGAACATAAACACACGGGCGACCAGTATCGGTCCCGGCGTAACAGCTACTTCGCACACACGAACTGGGTAGTAGGAATAACCGCTACAAGCGAGACACACTCCACACAGCGCGCACAGACACACACATACACACACACACATACAGGCACGCGCGAGCGCGAGCGCCTACCAAGTCGATCTCTCCCCCCCCCCCCCCACCACCACCTCAGCTAGGCCTACCCACCACCACCACCACCACCACCCGTCCACCCACCCACCCATCGCCGTTCCTGTCGCTCTCGTGCGTGTGTGCGCGCGTGCCGTGCGCGTGCGAGATGCTGTGTGCATGCGTGCAGAGGGGAGGTGGGGTTGGGGTGGGGTGGGGTGGGGTTGGGGTGGGGTGGGGTGGGGTTGGGGGTTGGGGGTGGGGCGCGTTTGATGGCTCAGAGCTCTCCGTTTTGGTCCGGATGAGGAAGTTTTATTCATGAATGGAATGAGGGGGAGGGGGGAGAGAGGAGGAACGTGGGGGATAAGGAGGGGGTAGCGGAGAGGGGGGGAGGGGAGAGGGGGCGAGAGAAGAGAGAGAGAGAGAGAGAGAGAGAGAGAGTGTATGATTGGGAGAGTATGCTCGTGTCATGTAGAAACTGTCAAGCGCTGCCTGATCGGGTCCAGAGACTGTTTCTATTGACTGGGTTTGGAATCATTGTCATTACGTGGAGCAGGTTTTCAGCATGGAGTCAGTCGCTCACATGCAACGAAGACAGCGTCGATAATGTGAAACATAATCCTACCGCCAGTACTTCGGCTAACGAAGCTGTCAACACACTGCTTCACACACACACCGGCCCAAAGCTTCTCTCTCTCTCTCTCTCTCTCTCTCTCTCTCTCTCTCTCTCTCTCTCTCTCTCTCTCTCTCTCTCTCTCTCATACACAGAGAGAGAGAGAGAGAGGGAGAGAGAAAGAGATTCACACACACGCGCACGCATATGTGTGTGTGTGTGTGTGTGTGTGTGTGTGTGTGTGTGTGTGTGTGTGTGTGTGTGTGTGTGCACGCGCGCGCGTGCTTGAGTGCATGTATGCGTGCGTGCGTGCGCGTGTGTGTGTGAGTGTGTGTGTGAGTGTGACTGTGTGTGTGTTTGTGTGTGCGTGTGTGTGTATGTGTGTGTGTGTGTGTGTGTGTGTGTGTGTGTGTGAGAGAGAGAGAGGAGAGAGAGATGAGAGAAGAGAGAGAGAGGAGAGAGAGTACAAACCGTCACCATCGGTTGCTTCCAAATAAACTTCAACATCCACCTCAGGAGATACTGCAGACGGGAATAACTATCCCAGAACAGTGGAAGGAGTGTGTGTGTGTGGGGGGGGGGGGGGAGGGGGGAAGGAGGGGGCCTCAAACACTGTACTGATACTATCAGGACTACATCATGTTAAGGTGCAAGGCAAAAATGTCTTCTTTCTTATATGCTGGACGTCTGGCGCCAAGCTTCGAACTCCCAGCCTGCGAAAGGCGAGCCAATGAATGACTCGGTGCGTGAATTACAGATTTCATCCGCACCAGTCTATCTCGATTCCTCTTCATTCTGTTTATTCTCTCTCTCTCTCTCTCTCTCTCTCTCTCTCTCTCTCTCTCTCTCTCTCTCTCTCTCTCTCTCTCTCTCTGCTCCCCCATCCCTATATACACCAGCAAAAGCGCGCGCACACACACACACACACACACACACACACACACACACACACACACACACACACACACACACACACACAACATTCAAACGAGAACAAGAACAATATTCATTCTTTCGCCCCTTTTTCGGGGTATGGAGGAAGGGTGAGTTAAAGCAATAACTGGAAAAAGAAAACAAACAAGCCAAAATAAAACAAATTGCCAGTCAGTGCTGACATAGACCAACAATTTACAACACGTGAGATAATCTAATGTACTTTGACAATAGAACACATTTGTTTTCGATTGGTAGAAGACATCATTTGACAAAAATCATAGACAGATTTTGGGGAGAAAAATCTTTTTGGCTAAGACGTGTTGCGCAAAGTAACGTTTGATCACACACACACACACACACACACACACACACACACACACACACACACACACACACACACACACACACACACGTACGCATGCACGCACC
>CM065715.1:96236019-96241019 GCA_033310375.1 Conus canariensis
AGGGAGAGGACCGATGTATGCACGCATAAATCAACACAAGAATTGTCGTATAAACTTACATTTGTTCCCAGATTACACTGCGCCCATTGTATTTCATTTGTTTGTTCTGCATAGACAATTCACGTTTGTTTTGAGTGATGTCGCAGTCATGTAAAGCTTCTTGAAAGATCTATAGCCATGTCAATTTTCCTTTGAGTGATACTGTAGCCATTTCGCCAAGAGTGATACTATAGCCATTTCGCCATGTCAATTTTCCTTTGAGTGATACTGTAGCCATTTCGCCATGTCAATTTTCCTTTGAGTAATACTATAGTCATTTCGCCATGTCAATTTTCCTTTGAGTGATACTGTAGTCATTTCGCCATGTCAATTTTCCTTTGAGTGATACTGTAGCCATTTCGCCATGTCAATTTTCCTTTGAGTGACACTGTAGCCATTTCGCCATGTCAATTTTCCTTTGAGTGATACTGTAGCCATTTCGCCATGTCAATTTTCCTTTGAGTGACACTATAGCCATTTCGCCATGTCAATTTTCCTTTGAGTGATACTGTAGCCATTTCGCCATGTCAATTTTCCTTTGAGTGATACTATAGCCATTTCGCCATGTCAATTTTCCTTTGAGTGACACTGTAGCCATTTCGCCATGTCAGTTTTCCTTTGAGTGATACTGTAGCCATTTCGCCATGTCAATTTTCCTTTGAGTGATACTATAGCCATTTCGGATTTCTTTGCGAGGACATTGCAGCCATTTTAGTTTTTTTTTTTCTAATATTCATTCATTTGTTTATTTATTTATTTATTACTCATTTATTGATTGATTCATTCATTCATTTGAAAGTTTTGAAATGATATTACAACCATTTTGAATTTGTTTGCAATAACATTACAGCCATTTTATGTTTATTTTGAACTATGTAGAAGACATTTGCTGTTTATTTTTAATTATATTTTGTGGTCATTTTATGCTTGTTTGGAATTATACTGTTGCCAATTTCTTTTTTTAATTTTTTTTAAATTTTGAATGACATTCTACTCATTTTGAATTTGTCTACGATGACATCGAATCAAATGCAGTAGTTTTGTTGGCAATAATACTGCGGCTAATCAAGATTTATTTGCAGTTGACCTACATTGCAGCCATTTTGAATGCATTTGCAATGATGTCGTACACATATTATCTTTGTTTGAAACATTTTGCTTCATCTGCGGTGCCACTTCAGCAGTATTACACCGCCCACCCCCACCCCCAAGCTGCTCACTCCGGCTTCCCGTTCACAGTCACACCCTGGCTTGTTCCGACTCCCGACAATCCACAGGAAACTATCAACATAAAGTCATCATGAGGCAACCCACCGGAGGAGACACTGCACTGCTGCCGAGTCACTTCGATGACGTTCAGTGGAGTCTATTCTGATTCAACCTACACGAGACACCAATATACAACTTACTAAACCCTCCATTGACTGACAATAATTGCTAAACCGCGGAACCAGTGTGAGGGCTCTCTCTCTCTCTCTCTCTCTCTCTCTCTCTCTCTCGGAGGGCGCCGCCACGTCCGTCCAACGACAGCCCCCATGAGCTCGCCGATACCGGTGACCGCGACACGAACTCACCAAGGGCGCATGCGTGGAGAGGAAAGGGGAACTGAGGTCATCATGAGAGCAGGACATGAAGGGCCACCGAATTTAAAACTCTGTGTGTGTGTGTGTGTGTGTGTGTGTGTGTGTGTGTGTGGACTGATGAGGATAATGATGATGAAGACGATGCCATGGGGATTCTATTCCAGCCTCGAGACTGCATAACAGAGCTGCACTCTACGCCTGAGGTCACGCCAGCTTATGTTTGGTTTCAATGACATTGAAGTCATTTTTCCCTCTATGATTTTGCTGCCAAAATGAAATTGTTTGCGATGTTATTGCAGCCTTTTAGATGTGTAGGCATTGGTATTTCAGTACTTTCTGCTTTCAAAAACAAGATTTTGAAGAGAGAGAGAGAGAGAGAGAGAGAGAGAGAGAGAGAGAGAGACACTTTTGACACTTTGACACTTTGATATTTTATTGTCATTACCAAAGAGGTCTTTTGACAAGGGGGAGAGGTAACAGAACAAAAACATTTCCCTCTTCCTTTCCTGCAAACAAATAGTACACTTTCATTCCTAGTGTGTATCAAATCCAAAATTTACAAAAACAAATAAATTCGTAACATTTCGTTATGTCCTCACCTCACGCACAGGAGTAATGCAGTAAGGTTTAAAAAAAAAAAAAAAAAAAAACAACACCTTAAGACTGACTCGACCATCCGCTGAATCAAATGATGACATTGTATTTTACTGATGTCTTCAACATGAAAAAAAAAACTGACTCGACTATCCACTCAATCAAATGATGACATTGTATCTTACTGATCTCTTCAACATGCGATGAATGATAACATTCATTCAGATATCTCTTATAATGTATTATCTTCAATTTCACTATCCTTCATCCGTCTAATTTTCAATGCTTCCGCGATGAATTTCGCAACTGATTTTATTACAATTTCATCATCTGATGATAACACATCAGCGACATTTTGTCTTTTCGCTATATCTAACTGGAAAAATGAACAGTTTGTCCGCACTTCATTATAAGCAGTACAGTGGAACAGAAAGTGTTCTTCGTCATCAATAATATGTCTACATGCAGGACAAGGAGATTCTGTGGATGTTTCACATTCAAACCATCTTTTGTTCGCATTAAAACCTAAAGTCCTCAACCTAAATCTTGCGTAATTTATTCTGTGCCGTTTATCTGTTATGACATTGAGAAACTTTTCAGAATGAAACACATTCTTAAATGAGAAAAACCAGCGATATTTTTCTTTACTTTCCATATCCGAGTGCCAATTCTGTTTAAAAGAACAAATAAGCCTGTCTTTAAATTCCGCAATGAACTGTTGCTCATTTCCTACTTCCTGGGCCATCCACACTATTCCAAAACCCTGTTCTGAAAGGACTTTCTTTACTTTATAAGCCCAGTTTTCTTTACCTTTTTCAATTTCTAGAAGCACCATATCATATGCTTGCCTGCTCAAACGGGACTGGGGTAGCTTCAAGATCTTCAACCAGTATTTAATACATTTCACAAATGTACTTATATACAAAGGGTATCTGTCCATTTCTCCATATAAGACGGTGTTGGATGAATGAATAGGTACTTGAAGGAAACGCTTCATTGCATACGTATGTACTTTTTCCATCTGCGAATTTTCATGTAAGCCCCAAATTTCAGCTGCATATGTAAGAAGAGGTTTTATCTGTGTATCAAACATTTTCCAAAATATACCACAGTCTGTACAGTTCAGTTTTCTCAGGGATTTCAGAATTTCAATAGTACCTTTTTTCCCTTTTCTCAGAGATTCTTCCCATGCGTAACGGAAAGTTAATTTTGTTGAAAATATCATTCCAAGATATTTATATGAATTAACTACTTGAACATCTGCATTTCCATACGACCATTTTTCACACACTGATAGGTGGCCACCCATTCTAAAGACCACTATATTTGTCTTATCCAAGTTAACTGATAAACCTAAGCGGTCTGCTTCTTCTTTCAATACATTTGGTTGGTTTTGCAAACCTACAACTGTCCCGGACAGAAGAACAACATCATCAGCATACAGTAGTAAAACTAATTCAACTGCTCCAGGTATCATCTGGATACCATGTCTTCCTTTGCGGGACAATTCCATCGCCAGTTCGTTTATGAAAAAAGAAAACAACTGTGGACTCAACAAGCATCCTTGTTTTACTCCATTTGGACAATCAAAATAATCTGAATACTCACTCTTCACACGCACACATGCAAGCACTGAGTTGTATACCCCTCTAATAGCCATGTACAGTTTACTATTAACACCACTTTTACGGAGTATTTCAGTACTTTCTGCTTTCAAAAACAAGATTTTGAAAGAGAGAGAGAGAGAGAGAGAGAGAGAGAGAGAGAGAGAGAGAGAGAGAGAGAGAGGCAATACATTTACCAACTTTCATTAGACACATTCTAATACTACTGACATCTCGACAATCGTATTCTGACTCTCTAAATTCTGGTTGTTGAGGTGATGTCATTGGTTACAACGGAATACCCTCCTAATCTCTCTCTTCTCTCTCTCTCTCTCTCTCTCTCTCTCTCTCTCTCTCTCTCTCTCTCTCTCTTATCCACAAAAACACTTACGCTTTTTCACTCATATCTCAAAATAGGCAACAATGTGTGAAAATTAATACAACTTCCTCTTCATTTCAAACACTTTCCTATGGCGTCCCACAAGGCTCTATCCTGGGTCCCTTACTGTTCACAATTTACATCAATGATTTACCTCTCCATATCACATCCACCTGTGAACTCTTTGCTGATGATACAACAATACACACAAATTATTCTGATGTTACTGTTCTTGCACACACTTTACAAGAAAGTGCGAATGACCTTGTCAAATGGACTGAACTAAATCACATGTCGCTTCACCCTCAAAAAACTAAATCCATGCTTATCACAACTAGGCAAAAAAGACAAAATCTCACTCTTACGTTTCCTCCTGTACATCTTAAAAATGAACCCGTTGAACAGGTTACATGCCTCAAAGTGCTAGGAATAACAATTGATAACAATATGAGTTGGCAAGCTCACATAACCTCACTATGCAAAAAAGTTTCACAGAAAGTTTATCAACTCTCCAAGATCAAACGCTTCCTCGACCTGCATTCACGCAAGCTCTTTTTCCAGTCTCATATTCAATCATACATAGACTATGGATCTACACTATGGGACTGTGCTAGCGCTAACACTCTCAAACCATTGTTAAGCCTACACAAGCGAGCACTCAAATTAGTCCTCCTAAAAAGCAGTAGTCTTCTGGACTCGGACTATAAAAAGATTCAAGTTCTCCCATTAAGTCTGAGATTACAATACAACAAAGGGATCATAATGCACAAGATTGTGTCTGGGAAGGCACCCTCAACATTA
>CM065715.1:96251019-96383519 GCA_033310375.1 Conus canariensis
GTCGAAAATTAGAAGATTTTCTTTTTGATTTTCCTTGTTTATGGATAGGTACAACTGTTGCTTTCTTCCAAGCCATTGGCAGCTTTCCAGAATTCCAGCATAATTGGAAGAACTCTAATAATTTTTTCAAAAAGCATTGTGGAAAATGCTTTATCATGTTGTAAGAAATGGGATCAAATCCTGTCGCAATTTTACCAGATTTTAGACGGCGAAGTGAGTACAGAAGCTCCTCCATTGTTAGATTTTTATTAATATATAACGTGTTGTCATTGTCATGTGGTTCAATGTTTCTCCCTTCGTTTTCAATAGTTCTTCTTCGTTCTTGCTCTTCTTTAGGCAGATGTTCAGTCTGACTCATTGCTGCGAAAGTGTCAGCAAATAATTCAACTTTCTCCTCGTTTGTTTTATAGATTTTATCGTTTTCAATCAAAACAGGATCTGGGAGATGAAAAGAACCTTTAGATTTTCTAATTTCTTTCCAAAGTAAAGCGCTATCGTTTGGGTGTTTGGAACAGTTGATGACTAAGTTTTTGTAATATTGCTGCTTTGCAAAAGCAACAACTTTGTTACTATTGGTGTTAGCTTTTTTGTATTCAGCGTGTAACTGTTCCACTCTACTTTTAGGCTGCGTATGACGGCTTATCATCCAGCTTTTGAAGGCCTTAGTTTTCGCACCCACGGCGACTTCACACGCAATATTCCACCAAGGGTTTGACGCTTTCTTTGGATGATTCTTTAATTTGACTTTTGGGATTGCAGAATCTGCAGCCTTAAGTATAAGTTTTCTTAATTCAAAATAACAATTTTCCAAACCTTTCTCTAACACTGTATTTTGATTGAAATTTAGAAAAGACGAACCTGCTGTCAAAATGTGATTGAAAAGCGCCCAATTAGCCTTATCTTCATTATATTTAGTGCATTCAGAATTGTAGATTGTTTTTTCAGGGCTCACTAGAAGTTGGATTTCAATAGGGAGATGATCACTGCCTAACGGTATTTGATGAACCTGCCAAGTACACAAAGGGTTTATGTCTGGGGAAACTAAAGACAAATCTATCGATGAGCAACGCTGATCTGATCGATCAGCAATTCTTGTTATAGAGCCGTCATTTAAAATGGTTAAGTTGGCGTTGATTATTGTACTGGCAAGGTATTCGTTGTTGTTAACAATATTATTGGGATTTTCGGACCACAAAGCGTGGTGGGAATTAAAATCGCCAAGAATAACCCATTGTCTAGAGCAGTCTAAATCCATTATCCAGTCAGCTTCACCTTTAGACACTCCATCCGGATAATAACAGTTCAAAATGTTGAAATATTTACCATCAACCTTAATTTCTATACAGCAAGAATATAAACGTTTATCTATTGAAGAACACGGGGTTTTGCATGGTTGATACATAAGATTGCAAGCTACATATGTAGCAACTTTTATTTTAACGTTGGCTTTTACCTCATCTATAACAGGTGGGTAGAAGAATCCGTTTAACTTGGGTAAGTCATTTTTGTGGCAATTCAATGACTGAAGCACAACTACGTCAAAAGAACGCTTCTGCAAAAAATTTTCCAAATATACAAAATTGCACTTACTTCTACAATTCAATTGTAGAAACGAGCAAATACCAGTAGGTTTGACTTGTTCAGGCCTCATACACATCATGTTATTCGTAAGGAAAAGGACTATAACTGAGAATACCAGCAACAGAGAACACCAAAAACGGATAACGTTTGACAGAACTTCTCTTTGTACGTTCATTTGGAGTTCAGACAGGCATTGGACAGAATTGTTTTCAATTCAATGATTGACGAAGTCATGACATCAGAAATTTTTGTTAGGATGGTCAGACATTTCACTGAGAGATTTTCAAGATACATTAAAATCTTTTCAAGATCAAAATTTACAGATTGTTTTTTGAACGAACTTGAAGAGTCAGCCTTTTCTTTAAGAGAAGTTGGCACAGATGTTTTCGAAATTTTTGATGTCTGTCCTATACTTGTCTGATTTGTGACAGCAATACTAGTTTGATTTGAACTATTAGTATGAGTTGGTAAAATACGTGTGCCCCAGATTGAAGGGGGGCTAGAATCCAAAGAAGTGGGCAGCGGGTTTTGTTGATTAGCCTTCATCATTCCTTGACTCAGAACCGAGGAATAAGACTTGATGTGGTGATTAGCTTTAATTGAATTATCGTTTCCCGGCACCCTGGGGTCTTCTTTTAATTCCTGCACCTTTACCTCTCCTTTGCTCTTTTGAACTGTGATTTGTCTGAGAGCCTCAGAATATGGCATGTGGTTGGAAGACTTTAGCTTACCATGTGGTTGGAAGACTTTAGCTCACACACACACACACACACACACACACACACACACACACACACACACACACACACACACACACACACACGAGAATTCTTCGTTTTAATAACCGTTATCAAATAGATTACAACGGGAAGCAAAACGCAATTTTCTCTCCTCGAGTTCGATGCTGCAGTCAAAATCATATTAATTTTTTTTCAGCCCGGAGTGGCCGAATATAAACGTGTAAAAAGGTAGTAAATATGCCCCTACGTGCCTATCCCTCCCCCTTCCCCCTCCACATTTGTGAACAAATGTTTAATGTGATCACCATTTTCCTCTCTCTCTCTCTCTCTCTCTCTCTCTCTCTCTCTCTCTCTCTCTCTCTCTCTCTCACCTCCTAAAATCTCAATCCTTGATCGAATAAAAGTTTTCTGAGTTCCGAGTTCTCTCTCTCTCTCTCTCTCTCTCTCTCTCTCTCTCTCTCTCTCTCTCTCTCTCTCTCCTTTTTTTTCTTTTCTTTTTAATGCCCATTTAAATAGCTTTGATAGGGTTTTAACGACAAATCAGTGAGACTGAGTCTGAGTCATGCACAGGATTTCTCTCTGTCACACGAGCTTGTGCTCACAATGTTTATTTTCACCCCTTGTCTGAGGGCAGAATCACACACACACACACACACACACACACACACACACACACACATACACACACACACACACACACACACACACACACACATACACACACACACACACACACACACACACATGCAGTCAAGGCGGCCGCGGCGTGCAGATAACGACGCAGCAGACACAGACGGAGGGACGGGCAAAGGGTGGCCATAGTCGTCTGCCGTGAAACAGGACAAGAAGGCCACACCATACACCACCACCGCCTCACACAGCACGCCACGCGTGGCCTCACAGTTAGCTGGGGTGGACAGTGTGGAAACCATCAATGAATGAATTAATTAATCAGGAGAGAAGAAAAGAGGGGAAAATGAATAAACTGACAGCTAAATGAATGGATCAATGAATTATTAACTAACTAACTAACTTAAAAGAATGATTGGATTCAACGCCCATCTTGTGCCCAATTTGACAAGATAAGTGATTGCCCGTTCTTCATTTTCGTTGTCCTGAGTGTTGTTTGTCTTGCCTGAAGAAGGCCTAAACGGTCGAAACACGTTGTGTTTTGTCTTGTTATTAATGTGTCCATGTTGTTTTGCGGAATGAGTACATACACTTTTTAAGACTTTGTTTACATTTCCGCCGGCAGTCACCTCACTTTGCAACTAACTAACTAACTAACTAACTAATAGACTGGCTGACTTAATCAATAAATCAATAAATAAGTAAACAAATCAGACACTAAATCGGTCAATAGATCAGTAGATAATCAGTTACAAAGCAGATGGTCAGTGTATACATCGCCAGCGTTAAAGGTTTGCGTGAACAGAACAGAAATCACAGATAAAGAAATAACAAAATAAAACAAACAAAACAAAACAAAGAAGAGAGAGAGAGAGAGAGAGAGAGAGAGAGAGAGAGAGAGAGAGAGAGAGAGAGAGAGAGAGAGGAACTCTCTCGATAGATAGATAAAGACTTTTTTTTTTTTTTTGCCTTAAAACGCTGTTTTTCATAATCCATGTGAGCGGGGTTTTTTTGTTTTTGTTTGTTTTTTGTTTAGGCCTACCATAAATTTGAGCCAGTATTCAATGTTAAACTGATGGTCGGTCAAAACAACACCCCACCCCTGCCCCCCGCCAATTATTTACCTTGATTCTTTTTTTTCTTCTTTTTTTTTTCTTTTTTTTTGGGGGGGGGGGGGGGGGGGGCGAGGGGGGATTTCCACCGATGAAATTAATCACGATCTTCAAACACATGACCTTCCCTTTAGTTTACGTCACATTTCAGGCCTTTGCACTCACACGTGACCGTATCATTGCGCCAGCTGGAAGACCCCAAATAGTCCCATTCCCTTAGTTTCAATCTGTCTGCTTGGAACCACCTGGCTTGTACCCTGATGGCCATATGAAAGAAACGAGGAAAATCAACTTAGAGACACAATCAGAAATTCTCAAAACAGTCTAACTGCTCCAGTCTATAAATTCTCGACTCCTTAAGGCCTTGGCGCATTAATTGCTGGTGTGCAGCCACGGTGGGTCCGTCCCCCACCTCCCTCCCCCCCCCCCCCCCCCCCCCCCAGCTCAGATCGTGCCAGGTTTGCTTCTTCTAATACTCTGTCCTCCCTCCCACTTGACTGAGACTGGACCATCCAAAAGAGAAGAACGAAAAATCGTTCATAACTAAACAGTTTTCCTTTGTTATTATCATACCTCTTGCTAACACTAGTTTATGTCTTTGTGTGTGTGTGTGTGTGTGTGTGTGTGTGTGTGTGTGTGTGTGTGTGTGTGTGTGTGTGTGTGTGTGACTTGTAAACCATATATGAATGTAGATGTTGTGTATAATGATTTAAGAAGATAATTTTTAAGAAAGAAAGAGAGGAGAGAGAGAGAGAGAGAGAGAGAGAGAGAGAGAAGAGAGAGAGACTGAGACTGTACCAGCCGTGTACACCATACGGTGAACATGCATGGAATGAAAGAATCCTTCATTCGTTCTGTGACACCACGCTCAGAGTTCCAGACTGCTGCTCGTGTGTTTGTTTGCTTGCTTGCTTGCTTGCTTGCTTGTCTGTTTCTTTGTTCGCATCCTTGTGGGTGCTGTCTCCGTCATGACGCTTGCTCACACTCGAATCTTTGGTTAGCTGGTTAATTGAGCTTTAACGTTCACATGCAACCAACAGTGAAATAGTAATAGACGGGCGGAAAAGTGGGGATAGGGGACCTGTCTTACACAACACCTTCCCTACAGAATAACAACACGCTAAGGTGGGTGGGGAAAGTGGCAATTTGTATGTTGGTCCCAGTGGGATTCGAACCCACCTCTGACTGTGAGCTGGGCGCTGTATCCAGGTGAGCCAGGCAGGTACCAGTCAAGACTATCAAGCCAAAAGAAAATCTCAGGTATGAAATCTTCTTTTCTAACATTGACAACAGCAGTAGTTGTAGGAGCAGCAGAAGCATAACAGCAATGTTGATAATATCAAATGTACAGTTATAAGGTGCACGTACACTTACTCACGAATTTTCACATGATTAAATCATAGCAAGTCTCAACAGAAATCAAGGTCAGATTAGCTCTTGTCACATCAGCCATGCCAAAGCTCACATAGCTGTGGAGAGGCAACGAGATCAGCTTCCAAACAAAACTCAAGCTGTACAAAGCCCTCGTCCTCTCAGTCTTCCTATACGGATTTGAGAGCTGGACCTTAACGGCAAAATTGGAGAGTAGGAATGCAAGCCTTTGAAATGAAGGCAGACAGAAGACTGCTCCACATCTCCTGGACATTGCACAGAACCAACGACTCTTGGCTACGGTCAAGAGGAGAAAGCGATGTGGTCTGGCACGTGACACAACACACTCGCTGGCAAAGACAATCCTGCAAGGCACGCTTGAAGGAGGAAGGCGCAGAGCAGGCAGAGAAAGAGCTGGTCGGAGAACGTAACAGAATGGACAAACCTCAGGCTGCCAGAACTCCTGTGAGAAGCAGAGGACAGGCCGCTGTGGAGAAGAAGATTGACGGAGTCGTCTCTCATGTCCTCCTCCCTCCCCTCCCTCCCCTGGGAATGAGATGATGAGATGAGATGAAACACACAGTTCTAACGACACTGTCCATCATATCAACATATAATCATGCTATATGCACATCGTTAAAGAGATTGTTTCAAGCTGTCTTGAATATGGTGGAGACACTACCATCATATCAGATTTAATCATGCTATCTGCACATCGTTAAAAGATGTGTTTCAAGCTGTCTTGAATATGGTGAGAGACACTATCCATTCATACTCAGCATTATAATCATGCTATCTGCACATCGTTAAAGAGATGTGTTTTCAAGCTGTCTTGAATATGGTGAGAGACACTATCCATTCATACTCACATTAAATCATGCTATCTGCACATCGTTAAAGAGATGTGTTTTCAAGCTGTCTTGAATATGGTGAGAGACACTATCCATTCATACTCAGCATTATAATCTGCTATCTGCACATCGTTAAGGATAGTTTCAAGCTGTCGAATATGGTAAGACACATCCATTAATAGCTTTATCGATGCACATCGTTAAAGAGATGTGTTTTCAAGCTGTCTTGAATATGGTGAGAGACACTATCCATTCATACTCAACATTATAATCATGCTATATGCACATCGTTAAAGAGATGTGTTTTCAAGCTGTCTTGAATATGGTGAGACACTATCCATTCATACTCAGCATTATAATCATGCTATCTGCACATCGTTAAAGAGATGTGTTTTCAAGCTGTCTTGAATATGGTGAGAGACACTATCCATTCATACTCAGCATTACAATCATGCTATCTGCACATCGTTAAAGAGATGTGTTTTCAAGCTGTCTTGAATATGGTGAGAGAATGTGGATGTCTTGAGAGGCAGAGGTAATTTGTTCCATGTAGCGAAAGCTTGGGGGGAAAAAAAGACCCGTTGGTCTTTGTTTTCGATGTTGGGCGGGCAGAAAACGAGCGGCAGACGAACTGAAGAGATGTGCGCTCATTCAGGCAGAAGTCAAGACAACATCATGATATACAGCACTACTGTAGAAGTTGTAATTGATTTTCTCTGGTTAAATCACAGTGAGCTGAAGTGATCTGTTACGGAGCATTAGCGAGAAATGTGAAAGAGGCTTAAAGTCACGTTTTATTGCGTTTCTCTCGTGGGATCAGTCGAGTGGGGCAGATCAATCATTCCTTTAGGCTCACAGCGGCAGGTGGCACTAATCCTGTCAGGAGCGTTAGACAGCAGTCTGGCTGTCACACATAAGCTGTAGACAGCAGCAAACCCTTGATTATCCCAGAAGAATCTTCAATTCAACACAGGAAAAAAAAAATCTCGATCCGTCTCCGCTGAACCAGGCTTTGCCACTTTCTTCACAAATCAAAAAGCGGGCCTCTCACCAAGCAGCGCCGGTCAAATCAAAGTGCTTCTCAGCGTACCCGCTCATTAACATCCGTCAGGCAAGTAGGCAAGACGTAGGCCTTACGTCATCAGCCCAGATGGTATGCTACCTTAGCCTTTCTTCTCTTCACACTGTACACAAAACGGTGTAAACACGCCTGGAAAGATTGTCATCATAATATTTGTAACAGCTCGTGTCGCCGATTCCGAATGCTGCGCAGACGGGGGGCGGGGGAGAGAGGTACAATACAGACTCAACTCTCGTACAGGCGCATTCACCCTGTCACTCACATCGGGCCTTCAGAAAAGTGACGGGATGCCGATTGAAAAAAAATCTTTAAACATCTAAAACTTGATGCCGAGCCCCCATCCGTCACTATACGGCACATTCATCTGTATCGTACAAAATGTAAACAGTATACATATAATCCAATGATTGCATCCCCTTTACCTCAATTATTCTTAATTATCCGGGAAAAACAACTTTCCAGGATTCTATCTAGTTGTGCACATACGAAAAGAAAATTGACAAAAGCAAAAAACAAACAAACAAACAAACAAAACAAAACAAAACAAACGTAACTTGCTAGTTGTTTCCCCTGGCTGTCCTGATCAATTCGTTCATTCATTCATTTTTTCAGTCACGTTGACCTCCACGAAGACACCACATTGTTCCTCTCAGTCCTCCCGATTTGGCCGAATCCCAGCTGGGGCATACTGGCAATGTAGCTGTCTCCCATGAATCGATTCTCCCAGACTCCTCCGCGGCAAATTGTGCTCGCCATTGAAAGGTCTCCTGTCGACCTTTCCCGCGGGTCTTCCGTCGCCGCAGACATCTTCGTTGGCTGAAAGCTTCCGGTCAAGGCCCCAACAGGTTTGACGTGCCGTGCTGTCTTCCGTCTCCCACACAAGATAGACAATTCTCTGGTGGAATCCACTGGACTTTGGTTTGTCGTCAGCTCCGGAAATTACAGCAGGCCTTGATACGTAAAGTCATCTGATGTTGACTCTTCTTCACTGTAATCCTCTGGGCAAGACGAGATGATTTCACTCTGCACAAATATAAGTCATACCCTTAACTGGTTTCAGAGCGTTATATAAACGTTTCTCGGACAACGGCAAACCAAACCATTCTAACTAAGCCCATGGAATCACTGGTCACACACACATACGCAAATCACAAATATTTCCTACCAATTATTCTCCGATTCAACTAGTTCTGCCAATGAGGTTACTGGCATACACATCCACCCCATGTCACCATGACTACCCAAACCATTCCGTTCAGCCAAATGAAATGACTCGTCATACAACCCACATGCATCACCACGAGCTACACTAATAGTCGTGAAAATCTAACCAATGAGTCTCGGAGTTATTTAGGATCAGCCAATGGAATCGCCGACTTACAATTCTACGCCCACAACAGAGAATAGGATAGCGTGTGGTTGACGCATGACACCTCGTTCACTCTCATCGATTCCCGTACACTATCCATTGCACAAATAGCTTAGGCCTCTCCTCAAGCAAAGACCTAATGCCTCAAGTTTACTTCGACCACGACCCACCAGGTGCAAACTGTCTGACGGGTTGTAGAATGGCCTTGAATAGTCATTCACTGTACCCTCTAGAATGGCCTTGAACAGTTATTCACTGTGCCCTGTAGAATGGCTTTAACAGAGTCATGGTGAAATACATGTTCACTCTCCACTGCACCCTGTAGAATTGTCTTGAACATGGAATCATTGTGAGATACATTCACCCACCACTGTACCATGTAGAATGGTCTTGGACATCAAGTCATTGTGAAATACATGTGCACCTTCCATTATACCCTGTATAATGGTCTTGGACATGGAGTCGAAGTAAAATACATGTCTATCATCCACTGTACCCTGTAAAATGGTCTTGGGCAGGGAGCGGTGATGAGATTTATGTCCACCTTCCATTGCATCCAGTAGAATGGTAATGAACGTGAAGTCATCGCGAGATGTATGTGCACCTTCCACTGTACTGTGTAGAATGGTATTGGACATGGAGTCATTGTGAGATGTATGCCCATCCACTCTCCACTGTACCCTGTAGGACGGTTATGGATATGGGGTCATGGTGAGATGTATGCCCATCCTCTCTCCACTGTACCCTGTAGGGCGGTTATGGATATGGGGTCATGATGAGATGAATGTCCACCTTCCACTGTAGCCTGTGAAAGCCTTGGACAGGGAGTGGTCGCGACATACATGCCTGTATTTGGCAAGTGCGACATTTGATGACTGCGAAGAGTTTTCTGTCTGCCCGAGTATATATGGGTCGATTTGTGCGTGCGTGTATGTGTGTGTATGTGCGCTTGACATATTCATTCATAGATGCAGAAACTAAAAGAGATGGAGACATGAACACAGACAGAGACGGAGACTAAAAGGACTTAGAGATAGCGATTGGCGAAGAGATCGGAGAGGGGCCGACAGAGACACAGAGAGACAAAGACCTTAAAATTTAAAGACAAAAACAGAGTCAATCAGTGTGGGAGAATGACACAGGGAGACACCAGGAGAAACACTGAGAGAGAGAGACAGACAGACAAACAGACAGAGACAGAAAAGACAGAAACAGAGAGAGACAAAACGGCAGAAAATTAAAGGGAGGGAGACGGAGAGAGAGACAGACAGACAGATAGAGACACAAACTGCACAGAAACAAGCAGACCAAACAGCAGAACCACTCAATATTTGGTCTGACTGAACACTTTATTCTGGTGATGGTCAAGGTGCAGAATAAGGAGGGGAGGGGAGGGGAGGGGAGGGTGGTAGAAATATGATCAAACTGCTGTTGATCAATCAATCGATTGACCAGCTCGATGTTCAAAATACCAGTGACCAAAAGAGTTTGAGAAGAGTCGACTAATCTACGTGAGTGCCTGGGTGAGTGAAAGGTAAAGGTGGATTGTTGGTGCCATCAATGAAGAACCTGCTCCTAATGACACACACACATAGATCAGACAATCGCATCACTGTGAACGATGACCGCCTGCTTTCAAAAAGAAAATCGCATCTCTCATATGGGTACAGCCAGATCAAATCTGCTGGCTGTTGGGGAAGGACCGCGGACGCGCATGTGCGTGTGTGTGAGAGAGAGAGAGAGAGAGAGAGAGAGAGTGAGTGAGTCTGAGAGAGAGACAGAGTGTGTGTGTGTGTGTGTGTGTGTGTGTGTGTGTGCATGTGTCTGTGTGTGGGGTGGGGGAGGGGGGAAGGTGAGGGGGGATCAGATGATCTCTGAAACACACATACCTACTACACGCATCTTTTGAACAAACTTAAAATAACCACTCGATCCAAAACGAGCACAACAGTTGCATCTGAGGAATACATGGGGGGGGGGGGGGGGGGGGAGGTGAATGATTTTGGCATGATCTGTAGCATCAAATGAACCAATTCCTACTCTCCTTCCCCTTCACATTGACAAGTCTCACTAAATCCTTCAATGACAGTAGTATCTGTGTGAAACAACAATGGATTTTGCTGCCTACTGTGTTTGCGTCTTCCGCAGCAAGAGTAACCCAAATCATCTCACTTGACAAGCATTTTTGAGTGAAAATTAAAAACGTACAACTGCTAACATTGAAACAGACATCTGCACACGTGCAGGAAATACTCATGGCATGACATTAACACTGCGTTAAGCAAGAAAAACTGCGAATCCATATCTGGAATTTTCAAAGAATTTGACACAAACATGCTGCTACCTGAATTTAACTGACATGATCTGAAAATTCTATTTCATCACCAACAGGTCTCCCATAAAGACAGTGTACTAATACATCCTACATACAGCACCAGTTATCAAATTTTACTAGCTATAAGCTATAATTTGCTTGGGAGTAAAAAATGTGAAGTCATCTATTGGCAGCTGCACACCAGTGCACCTCACAGGGAATTTAGTACATAGTGAAGTGATGAAATCAGTAAAACTGAGAAAAAAATATGTTTACACCATGCAATGACACGGAATATAAGTAGTGACAATGTTGGACAAATACATCATCTTCTCTGGTCTTACCAAACAGTCAAAACTACAGGTACCCTTCCCAGGAAAGTAGGAAACAAATTCCAACACCGTAGACGTCACTTTAAAGAACTGAATGTAGTAGTTTATCGTTTCATATTTTAAAAAAGACAACAAGGTCAGCTTCATCCAGATCACATCTAAAATAAACTGTTAAAACGATTGTGTAGTCTTCCTGAAAGTCCTAAAATAATGGAAATGAAGAACGGGTGGGGGAATGCTTTCTTCAGCGTCCACAATTTGTCAAAACTCCCCAAAGATGAAGATATAATCATGACATGTGATATGTTGAGATTCCCTGCAGATGAATTCATGCAATATTCACATCATGAGCTGTGATATGTTGAGATGCTCTTCCAAGATGATAACCATTCCAATCACTTTCTGATGATCAAATCTGATATATGTTTTTGGGGAAGGACGTGGAGTAAGGATTCAGTGACAATATCTATTATACATGGGTTTCTTTTCAAGGTTAAACAAAGGGCTAATTAATTCATAAAATCTATACACCAGCACCATAAACCAGGCTCGATGAGTTCCTTTTCTTATTTACATGTCACACTTTGGTACTCCCTGTGTTAATTCTCAGTCTTGACACACAATATTCACCCCTCAACGACCCATTAATTATTGCTGAAGTGTAAATTTACGCAGGTAACCTTTCACAAAGGAGGATTGAACAGGGCAAGCCATTCTGCATGTCGTGACATGGTGTCAACTTCACAAATATTTCACCACTGGGAAACTGTTAAATTGTGCTCCTGGAAAACACGGACGGCAATAACGTTTGCACGAAGGACGTCCATCGGTGATAACATTCAGTGATACACACTATGCTGTCAGTGAACTGAAGCAGGACGCTACACACCAGAATTCAGATCTATTATTGCAAAACTGGACAAGTACTGAAACTGGGAAAGCAGTCCATACTTCACTCTCACCATCATACATAATAAAAGGGAGCTTGGGAATAGGAAAGACATGGCAGAACCATCTCGTATTGTCCCAGGGAAAAAAAATACATGTCATAGTCAAAAGATTGTGTATAGGTGCTTATGTCTATAGATACATGAACACCAAGATAGTTCTTTGCTTAAAAATGTTATCATAACCCCTCACTGCTCTCCTTGTTACAGGATAATCCACATACAGAGAAAAAAAAAAAAAGCACGGGAAGACAAAGAATGGGAAACCCCACTGGGTAACTCCCAAAGAAAGCGTTTCTGGAGTGCTCTGTAACAACAGTAGTATATAGCATTACAATATCGTTTATCGTTTTCAGAAAAGAGAAAAAAGTCCTTGAGTAAACAATGAAGAGATTACACTCATTTTGATTGATTCTGCAGGTCAGGTTGACGTGAAGTTCAGTGTATTCACAGTCAATGGTATCGACAAACAAGAGCAGTGAAACTGGGACTGACAACAATTTTTTTCACTTCAAGACATGAGAAGACAAAATCATTATGCCATTTGATGCCAATGTAGAAGGCCAGTCATATGCAGAAAAGTCTCTTGCAAATAACTATAGTGGGAAAAATATCATAAAATATTTCAGTACCCACATGTAACTTAAAAACAACACATACACAGATCCTGCAATAGAAATACAGTCAACCCTCGACTTCTACAGACCTGAATGCTTGCCACCAAGCAACATGCAATATCCTTGTAATGATTTACAGCCCAGCCCACTATTGAAATACTCACATGGAAGAGGCCCATTGGCCAAATGGTCACAGTCTTCGCCTTACAGAGCTGACAGTTGTGAGCTTGAACCACTCATAGGGTCAGAGTTTTTTCCACTTGAATATCCTCTCTATCCACCCAGCAGTTAACATTGCCCGATTCCATCCAGTGAAAGTTAAAGGCGGGATGGATGGGCTCTATCTACCATCGTGCCATGCCCCCTAAACACTGTGAACCTCCAACAGTTCACTTCCTCTATGACCACTGGGCTATGAGACTTTACCCTTTTCCTTAACCTGAACCAAGCCAGTGCACAGGACCCTTCAAGGCTCTCACCACACAGGAAACGGGTCCTGTCCTGAACAAGATAATCTACTGAGGCCTTCAGGCAGACAAGCCAAGGCAAAGTCAATGTGCAATGAACAGCCAGCATGCGTCAAGCCATCAGATCATGACTAGCAAGCTGGCATGGTACGAGCTGTTGGGAAAGAAAACAGCATAAAGGTTTCCTACAGCAAGGACAGGTAAATGGGCCACAAAGGCAGAAAAACAAACAACAACAGTCAAACAGACTAACAGGAACAAGCCAATATCAGAACATTACTTCCTGAAGGCAGAGATGCAATTTCTGCTTTCTGCCCACCTTCCGCCCCACACATTGGCATCTTTCTGATGGCATGAATCAGACAGACCGGATCATCAGAAACCACAGTTTGCCATACTTCTTTCGCAGATGACTCTCCTCGGGTGACCCCGTTTTAAATGCTACATACAGAGACTTCCTCTCCTTCAAATCCATGCTTTCACTGTCCTTCAGAAGTCAAGGGGCTCGACTGAGCCATGTCATCATCGACTTACTGAGAACTTGAGTTTCCAGATCCCTGCAACGACTGACCCTCTGGCAGGGTCAGTAAATAATCCTTTTCAGGTTGTAGAATGATAAAACTGGACCAGAGCACACATCCCTAGGACTTCTTTTGTACAGCGTCATCAGGAGTCTTTGGCAGACTTTACAGTTCACATTTTGGTAAACATAAGAACATCCGTAGCTTCCTTAGTTTTCCAGACTAAAGCAGTGTTCATTCAAAAAGTGTCGGTCTGATTGTCTAATAAACACTTCTCTTTCTTTTGTAAAAAAAAAAAAAAAAAAAAAAAAGAAGAAAAGAAAGCTTACTCATGTTCTTTATCAACAATTCTTTCTCTTCTGTTGCAAACTGTTCAATGCTTCGCAACACTGATCTATGTCTGTAACCTACTCTCTGTTCCAATCAAACAAAGGAAGCGTACTCAAACACCAAGAAGAGTATACATATAATATCAAAACACACTACAAATTTCATGTGAGATAAATGCAGTTCGTTAACATCTTACTGAAAAAAGCTCCAGACAGATAATACTTTAATACTGTTCATTAGAGCTGCACCAACTAGTCACAATTCTCATGTAATAAAAGTTGTCACAGTTAACAATGCTCAAGATCTAACTCTCAATCGTCATACAGAATTTGAACTGTATAATGCAATACCTCGAATCTGACAAAACATTATTAAAAACAAAACCCACAGTAATTACCGTTTCAAACAAATAAAAAGATGCTCCATTTTTCAAGCTGGCAGCAAGGGGACAAAAGCGTACTTCAACTCCTCATGCACGAAGATTTTTTTGTTTTTAATTACATAAAGAGTGTGGAGGCAGGGAAACAACTTGATTTCCAGTATCACTCAAACAAAACTGACATGGACATCATCAAAAATAAGGAAAACTTTCCAAGACATGACAACGTCCGTATTTCAAATTAAGAAATCAACAACACAAAAAGTTATGACACCAAACTCAAGACCTTCTCTTTTGTCATCAAAGCCCAGTCAACCACACCAAGTCTCCTCAGGAGGTAAACAAGCTAGCAAAAAAAAAAAAATAGAAAAAGGGTCGCAACCTATAAAAGTATCAAAGAACAAAGACAACTGTGATCAACAAATAAAGAACAACGACAATAGTGATAACCAAACAAACAAACAAAAGAACAATAAATAACATCACCACCTGGAAATACAACTGCCGTAGCTCGACTTTTTTTTGCATTTTTTGCGATTTTTGGTATACTATAAGAGCCGGACCAAGGGGCATATAATAGCAAAGTCGCAGTTACATTACCCTCAAAATAAACATGCTGTAATCAAAATACTTGCACCGTAACTCAGCTAGCAGTATATCTTGTGGGGATAAATCATCAGGTTTTTTCGTCTCCTGTAAAATGTAATTTTCAGACTTACGGCAGTTGCATTTCCGAGCAGCAACTTGGTAGCTAAACCACTAACACCTTCATAGCAGACAGGACCTGAGCGGGCTGAGAGTGCCAGTCATTCCCCTTACCTCTTTACTCTGAGGCTGAACAAAATCTTTCTTTTTTCTGATCATGAAACACATACGACAAAAAATGAGTTGAAAAACCATGCGGGCACACACACACACTGAGGGATGGGCTGTTACAGCGCACACTGGGTTGTGTGTTAAAGTGTCCCTACCTAGTCACCAAATTACAACAAAATATCTGGCAAGTCATAAGCTGTGACTGAAACACGGCAGGCAAAATGTCAAGGACTGACAATGACCCATTTACAATACTATTACAAAAAAGGTCACAGCTTGCACACATACACACAAGACCATTTTTTTGCTTAGCAATGTTTACACATTTTACAAACAACAGTAAATAAACAATTTTTTTTTAAAAGAAAGATGGGCTCTGGGGCACAAAAACATCACATTGTTGATAAAACTGATTTGAATATGTACATGAGAAAGAAACGTACCCATATGCACAAACACTCTCTCTCCCTCTCTGCCTCTCACTCTCTTACACACACACACACACACACAGCATGAACAGATCTATTTTTTGTGTTAAGAAAATAACTGGCAACACATTCTGAGAGTTGTGATATCACAAAAAACATCGATGAGGATCAGATATAGGAAGACTACCAATAAACATGCAAAACTTTCAACACAAGGAAAGATCTTGATCCAGTAGCTAAACAATACTGTGTGCCTAACTTAGTCCACCTACACGATTACTGCTCAGCTTTCATCCATGCATAAGGTGTCAAACTTCACCATAATCACATGAAATCTGTATTTTTAAAAAAGTGCGTTAAAATAACTAACAGTTTAAATTTCCCAAGCTTTAGACCAGTAATATACTATCGATGTGGGGACCTACTAAAAATAGACTATGCTAATTTATGTCATACCATTTGAATCAATCAAGCTTGACAACCAATTGTGTCTCACTACCATTGCTGTGTTTGGGTGCGAGTGTGTGTGTGTGTATGTGTGTGTGTGCATGTGCGCATGCATGTGTGTGCGTATGTGTGAGTAATTGTATGCATGCCTGTATGACAGTGCACAGTGTGTATGCACGCACTTTACCTAGGCAGAAGTGTGCATCTGTCTTAACTATTCACTTTTAATTCAAATCCGCTATCATTTCACATACAAATTTTGTTTCCATTTTCCTTTTCTTTGCGGTGTACCAAGTTGACATTCATAGAAAATGTGTAACGGAAGACAAAAAGAGAGAGAAAGGGAGAGTACGAATGTGAAAAAAGAAAGAAAGAAAAGAGAGCAACTACAGATGTGTATATATCACAGCCCGATTTCAAACCTCTGCCAATCCGATATCCTGAAAAGTAAAAAATATTACATACAAATTAGAACTTACAGTGTAGAAGAACTTCCAAATGGTATTTTCTCCTAAGAAAAAAAATAAAAGAAAGACAGCTCGCAAATTTGTATCCATCTGTTAACAATCTTTAATTCTGTATATCTGTCTATGCTGAACATTAGTTTGATCACCATGCACAGATCCATTACTATCATCATTATCATTATTACTATCATTATAAGGCGAATCATCTAGCACCTCTCCTTGATCAGAGATTAAGCTGCTAGTGCTTTATAATCCACTCTCTCATTCACACAACAGGCTGCCTACCTGGGTACTTGTGACTGAACAGCTGCCTGTTGGAGCCACTTTCAGTTGCTTCCTGTGTCATTCAGTCAATATCAGTCACTTAGTCTTCTTCTTTTAGTCTTCCAATTTTTCATGAAAGGTGCATGCAGTGTGTAACATGTCATCCACACCAATGGCCAAACTGGCTTTCTCTAGTTAAAGTTGGTGATGGGATTTTACCCGTGTGCAAGATGTCATGCATGATTTACACATGGAACCTCCATTAACAGTCTCGTTCTAAAGACTTTTCGGGAAACGGAGTCAGAACTAATGTTAACTCCAAGGGAGAAATACCCCTGTACTGAAACAGTCTGGTGGTGATGAGAACCTGAAACCCCAGAATTACCAGGATTACAAGTCCTTTTATTGTCATTTTTTTCTATCATTACAGCCTAGCTGAATGTTCAAGGTCTTTACAAGGTCGTCACCACTTACGGAAAAGAAGTGCTACCAAGCAAAGAACATTAAGCAACTTGTTACATATTATATACGTGAAATTCATAGCATGTTGATATTTGTACGGCCCTCTATTGATATCTGCAAGGTTGATAAAATGAGGTTGTGCCGAGGACACATGGCATTTCCCTTAATGTATTACCCCCTGTTTATGTAACCAGTTCCCATAATCCAGCTAGCAAAACACACAATGAGGCCATATGTGACCCGCCACCACGAAACCAGTCTTAACTCGCGCGGCCTACTTCACGGCTACAGCTGAAAATAGCTGGCGAGGGTCTACCTGGGGCATTTTGACTTTTTTGCAGAAATGTGTTCCTTACACCCTAAACTTTCACGTAGCACTATCCATTTGCTCCAAAACAACCAATACATTAGTTAAAATTGAGATTTAAAAGCCTAACCTCGAATCAAAATTGAACTTTTAACGCAAAATGACCCATTTTCACTCGCCTAAAACTTAACACAACCCTTACAGAACCCCATGTGTTATATACTGCTCGAAAGCGTGTGTGACGCTCTCCCGGTTTCTCTGTGTGTCATCTAAAAATAAGTATGGTAAAAAGTAAGATGCCGTTGCTAAGGAAAATATGCTGGAGATGATAGCAAAAACTTTAGAAGCCGTTTTCTCAAAATGGCCGTTGGCACAGTAACCCACTTCAAATGACCATAACTTTCTTATTTTTTGCCCTATAGCGTTCATTTTTATATCAAATTAATCAGAAAAATCTGTAGATTTTTAAATATATGTATATCTCAGAACTTACAAAAATCGAGTTAAGACTGGTTTTGTGGTGGAAGGTCACATATGGGCAGGCAGTCACTGCAGAATGGAAACCTACCATCCAGTTTTTCACCACCTCTCCTCCAGATTATACTAAACAGCTGGCATGTTATCGATTCTACACCAGAAAACCGTGCAAAGATGTTCTATTACAGAGACAGGTAAAATGGGTCACAGAGGAGGAGACAGTGGACAATAGTCAAACACAAAAAAAAAGAAAAATGATAAAAAGAAATCACATTCAAAAAGAAAGAAAAGAGGAAGTTCTAAAAAACAATTCGCAAACGATACAGATACGATGTATACTGGAAGTGCCTCTGATATCCCCATGTACAACATCTATGTTTAATTTGTAGAAATCACTGAAAAGGATCTAACACTAATGTCAAAATTTTGAAATCAGTGTATTAAATGATTTACCCTACTTTGCCTCAGGCACCATGTTGGTCTGTTACATCCACAGTTTTAAGTAAATTGCTCTTTAAAAAAAAAAAAAAAAAAAAAAAAAAGAATCATCGCCTGGCACTTGAACTAGTTGATGATTTCTTTACTTTATGCCTATTTTTTTTTTCTAATCATCTGTTCATGGCCCATCTTGCATTTTCTATTTAATTAATGAGAGAGAGCAAGAGACACAGACAGACAGAGACATACAGAGAGAGCAAGAGACACAGACAGACAGAGACATACAGAGAGAGCAAGAGACACAGACAGACAGAGACATACAGAGAGAGCAAGAGACACAGACAGACAGAGACATACAGGGAGAGCAAGAGACACAGACTGACAGAGACATACAGGGAGAGCGAGAGAGTGAGAGAGAGAGAGGAGAAAATAAGGCAGACAGACGAAGGAAGAAGTTTACATTCTTACAGGAGAACTTGTGAGGGTTACCCTTGACTACATTATGATTTGAATGTCTCCTCGAGTTCCATGGTCAATAGAAATTTTAACACGACATAATATAACATAAAATACACACAGATCTCAGTATGTTTACTGGTACGTATGTGACAACAGCACCTACATATAAAGAACACTAAACAATTCTCCAGCATCCAACAAAAAAAAAAAATAATAAAAAATAATAATAACAAAAAGTCATCATGTGATTGTGCTGCACTACAATCAATTCTCGATGCCAAAACACCTGCGATCACTGGTCACACAATGCCAAACTATTCTCTTCGAAACGGATCGGTGAACACATATGTGGAGAACCTTTTCAGTCTGTACAATCAAAATGCGGCGACTCCCTACGTATGTACAGTCATGCATGGCCCCACGCACTGTCACCATGATTCCATCAAGGGCGACATGACTAGGCTCCTCTTCTGTCAAAACATTCTGGATGTGAAGCTATGCAGCCACCACCTGTCAGGTGCACAGGACTTCCTCTTATCATCTTGGAGGTCTGAAAGATATTGAAAAAAAAGTCACAAGCATGATTAATTCCACAGTTGTAATGCATACAAATGCCTGAAGCAAGCTCCACGCTGTCAATATATGCACATCTACTAAAACTCTGATGCCAGAACCAGTATCATTATCACTATGATTACTATTGTTATTGTCTCTGATGCCAGAACCAGTACAATTATCATCATTACTAGTACTATTGTTATTGTCTTTGATGCCAGAACCAGTATCATTATCATCATTACTAGTGCTATTGTTATTGTCTTTGATGCCAGAACCAGTATCATTATCATCATTACTAGTACTGTTGTTATTGTCTTTGATGCCAGAACCAGTATCATTATCATCATTACTAGTACTATTGTTATTGTCTTTACTATTGTCACAGACCAACTGACCACACAGGGCCTTTACGGGGTTGTCGCAGCTCAGGGGAAGGATGCCATGTCAAAATAACAGTTAACCGCTGTTTACAGAGCTACATGAAGTTCACTGCATGATACTGATCTATTGATATCCTTCAAGTTGATAAAACTAAGTCCTGCTTAGGGTGCCCAACATTCCCCTTCATTTTTCACCTCCAGTGGGGAAAAAAAAAATGATATAACATCCATAAAAAAAAAAAATATCTGAATGCAACAAATGGATGCCAGCACCAGAAAAAATATCACTTCTGTAGAATATTACATCATATGCATCACTATTCATACTATTCACTTTTTCAGCTGATAAGCCTTCCTCATCCCTATCAGAATAAATCAAAACATATTTTCTGAACATATTTGCATGGTTTCAATTTTTTTTTTTTCCATCTTGCAGTTCTTTTGACGGCTCTCCTGCTTCAACAGCATAACAACGCACCACAAACAATTCAACTTAATTTTTTTTCTTCCAACCTTGTGAAAGGGACTTATAATCTGAATTCTTGATTTTTTCTTTCAAACTGAACACAAAAACGATAAACTGTTTAATCAAAACAATAAAGAACTAGATTTGATGAAGAAAGGATCATAACAAAGTCATTCACAAATCAGATGAAGAGCCATGAACGTCTAAATCACAATATTCATCAATGCACAGATACTACAAAAAAAAAAAGAAGAAAAAAAAAACATCTATGAATAAATGAATAAACTAACAGAAAGACATCCTGTAATCATAAAAACGTCTATGAATAAATGAATAGGTAACAGAAAGACGTTCTGTAATCATCATTTTATTTGCCCGATCATGATTCGCACCTGCACTATTCTTTACAAAAAGGAATTCAATTCTTACTGTTTATAGTCCAGCCCTACAAGTCCTGACAGTGCCAACTATATTATACTTAGTCACTGAAATCAAATCAATTGTTTCTCTGATTTTTTTTTTTTTTATTAAAACTGAAATTATTGTAAGTGGATCTCATCAACTGTTTGTCAAAGTCCAAAGTTAACAATATCATACTTCGTCATTCAATCAAATCAATTGTTTCTGATTTTTTTTTTTTCAATTAAAACTGAAATGATTGCAAACCAAACATGATTCCCAAAATAAATAAGGCTGTTACGTCATATCGCACCTCACCACTAGCAGAACATGATTCCCAAAATAAGTAGGACTGTTACTTTACACCTCACCTCAACAAACGCCAAACAGGATTCTAAACATCAGTTACGCTTTTACTTTACACTGTACCCAAACAAAACAAAAAAATCCTGTCAAAGGGAGAGAAACAGTGACACAGCACATCTGCAAGAGAATGTGGAAGGTGAAGGCAAAGGATTGGAGAGGAATACCTACATGTGACCACCACAGTTACTTCCCCTGCATCAATATGACTGAAACATCCAACTAAACACCTTCTGTACCTCAACAGACTCTAACTTTCCCCCTGCTTACTGCCCATAAATAAGCACCAGCATGATGCTCCCTACACAGTGAGCTGCCCAGCACCCGACAGCTCAGTCTGGGTGCACAGCATACATAAAACACACATGAAAATTTCTTTTCTTTCTACTTGCAAGCTTTTTTCTTAGAATTCGAATTGAATTTAATATGCTGATTACCAAACTAAGCTGGAGATCTAACACAGAAATAAGTCAAATGGTTGTGCATCTATGAGCAGCACATGTACATGGAGAAAGACTGGCTCAAATGGTGTACATATGGAACGAGTTAAGGATGTGCTTTCATGAAAACATTTGCCTCCATAAGATCTACCTCCCAACAGCCACTCTCTCCCATTTCAAGCTTCTATTTTTCATCGTTTCTGGGGTCTTTCAATAAAGATCTTGTGTTATATAATCAAACACAGAACATAATCTGCAAGAGTAACACTGGGCACTGTCAAACAATACTCCTTCACAGAGACAACCTGACAAATTCATCAGTACACACCAGGCATCAGAATCCTACTTCAATTTCAAGGTAGATATCAGAATCCTACTTCAATTTCAAGGTAGATATCAGAATCCTACTTCAATTTCAAGGTAGATATCAGAATCCTACTTCCTAGTCAAGGCATAATCAGAACCTTACTTCTTTTTCAAGGTAAATATCTGAATCCTTCTTTCTTTTCAAGGTAAATATCAGAATCCTTCTTTCTTTTCAATGTAAATATCAGAAGGCTACTTCCTAGTCAAGTTATAATCAGAATCTTACTTCCTTTTCAAGCTGTATCTCAGAATCTTATTTCCTTCTGAAAGTTTATCTCAGACTTCCCTCTCAACGTACATTTCAGATTTTTACTTCCTTTTCAACATACATATCAGACTCTTACTTCTTTTTCAAGGAATACTTCAAAATCTTACCTCCTTTTCAAGAGTTATTCTGTATACTAACAAGTACTCACAGGGTTCCTACAGATTCCCAAGAACAAAATTCAAGGAGTTTTCAAGGAGTCTTCAATGGGTGTTTTTTTTTTTTTTTTTATTTCAAGGCTACAATACTTGCGTAAAAATTTTAAAAAATAAATGGCAGTTTGATTTTTCTGCATTCAGGTTGATGAAAAAAAATTTTTAAACAAATTTTTACAAACATCGTCGCGATCCTGGATTGTCTGTTAACCAAGGGAGATAATTTGCAACGTCACCAAAACTGAAGTTACAAATTATCTCCCTTGGTTATATAGCAGACGACAATGATCGTGACAATGTTTGTAAAAATTTCTTTAAATAATTTTTCATTAACCTGAACGCAGAAAAATCAAACTGCGATGGCCATTTCTTTTTGCCACATCAAAATTTTTTTGAGCCAATGGCTTGATTTTCAAAGGTTTTCAAGGAGGTTTGGTCAACAGAACCACATTTTATTGATTTTGAAAGGGTTTTTGAAGGCCTTGAAATTCGCTGTCAGAATTCAAGGAGTTTCAAGGAACGTACGAACCCTGACTCAAGAGTTATTCTGTATACTAACAAGTACAGTTACAGCTGGCCATTACAAGGGGAAGAGAACTTCAGGAGAATATGAGGGTGGGTTACTAAAGTTGAAGATGGCCGGGGCAGAAAAAGAAATGCATCCAACAACAAAAAACGAGTAAGTTGCAGCAACAAGATCAGTCAGGGTTGAAGACCAGGGAGGGTGGAGAGAAGGAACTGGAGGTGGTCAGCCAACACAAAGGGAAGTGTAGATGATGAAGAGGGGAGGAAGGGTGTAAGAGGACAGAAGGAAAGGTGAGGTGGGCGATACATCAAAAATGTGTTGAACACACACACACACGCTTACTGAAAAGATGCATGCAGAGCAGAATTCAAAAGAACTTTCTAAACAGAAAACAAGTGCAGAGGCAGATTAAGGGAAGAGACTGAACAAATAACAACAGAATGTAAAACTCGGGCAAACTAGCACACATGACAGAGAATGTAAAAAACTTAAGACACCAGTAAAAGAGAGAGGTGGGCAGTTCCAGTTAGAAAGAGGAAAAAACAGAAACAGACTGACATGCACAGACAGACAGAGGGAAGAAAGTGGAGAAAAGAGAAACAGAAAGGAAAACAGTAAGAAACAGAGGACGTTGTAAGAGGAAGACTAGCACACTGTTCTAATCCACTTCTAGCCCAACAAAAAGAAGTTCAGATGCATTTCTGTTAGCTAGTGTTGCTTCCACATCTAGCAAGGCAATCATCACAACAACCTCCGCACGCCACTTACAGGAACACCCGGGATCCATATCTAAAGGAAAAAAAAAAACAAAAAAAAAACAAAGGAGACAAAAGGACAGAAGAGATTTGTTCAATAAAACAGCAACACCACTCCAAAGTCTGCAGGTCAACACCAACTTCACAACTCAAGGCCGTCATCATACACGGCTGGAGAAGGTTTTTCTTTATTTTTTCACTAGCCGGCTGGGTTATCAGATGAAACAAAAAATTCACTAACCCACCAGAAACTGCACTAGCTCTTGATTTGAAAGATATCTCCATATCCCACTTCTTTTCCTTCTTATAAGGGTAGTATTCATCAAAATCAAACTAGGACAGATTAACAGGAAATCCCAGCTGAGCATCCCCATTGTGCGCAATTGTTAGAATGATGATGGGATCATTTTCTCCACTGCACATGACAACACTTTGTGACTGTTTTTTGCCATTTAAGTACTCGCATCAGATCATCTTACCATTTCAAAATTTTTTTTTTTTTTTTTTTTTTTAATCCAAGAGACGTTTTCATATTATTCATTCTACTTGAGCGAACATTTCAGTGTCAAAGATGGCGATGATGTGGAAAATGAGCGAGCATGCAGATGATGGTCAACCTGTTCATTTCGACAGGAGGCGGCTGCGCATCTGAAAATAGCTGTCTGTGGAGCCAGCAGGATATTCTGTGTTGGCTTCAAACTCATGGGAAGAGAATGAAGATGTCTAATTTCAGATTAAATATAAAGCTTTGAAATCCATTCGAACACCTGTACTTGAACCTGCCTAACACAACGGGGTGACTGAGTTTGACCAGCCTTGTCACATTCGATGCAACAACAATGATACCTCATACACATGAAAAACATATATCCCATACAATGGCAATTACAACAAAAATGATCTGATCCATTTGACAATAACAATACAGATTACAGATCGTAACAATAATAATTCTTTTTCCATCAACCTTATCAACCATATAGTACCTTACAAATGACATCAACATGCACATACAGAAACCACCATCTCCATTATAATAAACGTAATCATGCAAACAACACAGAATAAGATCATTCAGACAAATATTTGGGTGGTGGATCAATTTTAAAAAAAAAAACACATACACTAAAGATAAACGAACACTTATTCATTCAAACAACAACACTGCTGGGTTTGGGGCAACTAATCAGAAGACACTATCATGGTAATCTGGATCCTGAAATGTTTTACCTTTTGTTACTTTACGGTGTTATTTCCATGCTAAATGAGATTAAGTTCACTGTTCAGATGAAAAGAAGAACAGGTGGGAAGGAAGGGAACCAAGGAGTTAGGAAGGGAGGGGGCAGTGGGGGAGAAGAGACACTGACAGAGAGACAGACAAAGACAGTTATAAACGGTTTAATATCTTTCTGGCATTCATCTCACTCAAAATATGGGGACTACTGACAACATCACAAGAAAGATATAAACTGATGAATCAATACATTAATGAATTCATATTTAATATTTTCCTTGTTCTAATCCTGTACCAGTGATTTTGCGTCAGTGTATTAAAGATTCAGAGCCATATAAATGCACAGCAGTTTTAATCTTGTTGTAATCTGTATACCTGGCATGATGCTGTATATCTGTCAAGAACAGAAGGATGGGGAAGGGACGCCTGGTATGAAATAGATTCTGTGCAGGCATGTACAGTTGTCAACAACAGAGAGATGGGGAAGGAAGTAGACACATACAAGCACACACACTAACGCGTTCGAGCCATGGCATACACAGCACAAGAAGATAAGCAAACTCATACAATGCAAGCAAGCAAAATTACAGAATGGTTTTTTTTTTCACCATGCTGTTCTAATCATGCAACTTTGGACAATTATTACTGTTGATAATCTAGTAATCATTTCACAACCCTGCATAAACATGAGTGCATGTTCTGAATTTAGCTTCATTTCCCTGTGTTTCTAAGTTTTGGGAAAGAATCCTCATGAAAGTTGCATAATGTGTCTTTGGATTCCAGCCTGAAAACTGTCATTCCATTCTGACTGTGCTGTATATTGGGAAAGCATGTTAAATCTGGTCTGAGTACAAGCATATGAAGCAAAGTGCAAGAAAAAATGATCTTCAACTTCATTTCCATTCTGACACAGAGACAAGGGAAGCTTCTTGCAAATGAAAGTTATTCACGAAGGAAAAGCACAGAGCTTTACTTTTAGATCCAAAGTCCTTAACCTAAACTTGGAAAGAGTATCTCTATTCCATCTATTTATAAGATACAAGTGAACAGGCAATGGGCAGACTGGAGAAAGAGAGGGTGCAAGGGGTGATGAAGAAACTATTTGGACAAAACAACAGAAGAAAAAACAAATCTTGGCTCCTAAGGCTGGATATGCACGTGGGTGTATGGGTTGCCAGAATACATGAATGAGAAGTTATTTACTCTACTGCATTACAGTGTCATCATTCGCAGTGTTTTGGTCAGTTTAAAGACCAGCCAGCTGCGTAAGCTGTCAAGTCATTTTTTTGCCAACCCAACAGCAAATATGAGTAATGAGTTTTCCAACGCCTCCTTTGTTTGGGCAAAACAGAGATGTCATTTGCCACCACATGATCAAAAAGTTATTCTGAAAAAAAAAAAAATCATAAAACTAGTTTCGTGGTCAGCTTTCTATCAATGCAATACAAGACTGTCTTTTGATCAAAATGACCTTAAACATATAACAGATTCATAACGCTACCTTGGCTAGTTACAATAAGAGCAAGACTTCAAATCCAGAGTAACAACCAACCAAAAGAATGCACACCATATGCATGCACACTCAGTTCAAATAACTATGAATAAAAAAACCATATACCTGCATAAACTGACATACACATGCATGTGCATGAAAGCACCTAGTTCACGTTTGTAGTCGACAAGACATTGAGGCAGGCAAGTTCACTGAAGGCACAAGTGAAGTACACATGAACTACAGACCTACAATACAGCAACATTTAACAAAAGAAACATGGTGAACCAAAAGGGCAAATTAAAAGACAAATCATTACAAAATATCCGCATTTCACAGACACAAATAAGATAGAGGGAAAAAAGGGTTCCAACAGTGAATACATAAATATAAATATCACTCTGCATATAAAGATCAGCACAGATTGGTGGGCAGGAATGAAACATTTTGACCACTTACACCGATGATCACTGCATCACAAAAACAAAAACACAAAAAACAAATAAACAAAAAACCTGATGATGACCCTCCTCTTGACATTCAGACAAAAGGGGCTGGGTATGGGAATAAGGGTGATCATGATAGTGAGTTGTCAAAGCGAATCTGAAACTAACTTTCTTTTCTTCCTCCTTTTTTCTTCTTCCCCTCTCTTACTATTCTACTGTCTCTATCCTACTTTTTGTGGACAAAGCCTTGCCAACTGGATGCAAATAAGAACAAAGGAAGATAAACCATCCTCCTTGAATCCCATCCTCTTCCCCATCCAATTGCCTCCTCTTAACTGGCCTACTCGCCTCTTCTGAGTGACATGTCATATCCAAAAAGAGCAGTTTACTCATGTCAGTTTTCCTGAGACCCAGGACCCATTTCAAGCGCAAAAGATATTGGAAACGGATCGTGATAATCAAAGGACAAAACAATATCTAAACAAATTTGTAACACAAACCTACACGAAACAAAAGCAATGCACATGCAAGTGTACAAGCATCTACACTGATAACTGTACATTCACATGCATATGTAGTTTTTGCATGTGTGTGTGTGTGTGTGCGTGTGTGTGTGTTAGTTATTAGTTAGTTCTTCAATTTAACGACTGTTCACTTTAAGTGATATTAGACAAATGCAGAAATGAGTGGATGAGAGAAATGGAAATAGTGTATGCAAAATGCTAGTATAGGCCTACGTACGAGTGTGTGTGTGTGTGTGTGTGTGTGTGTGGTGTGTGTGTGTGTGTGTGTGTGTGTGTGTGTGTTCGTCTCTGTGTGTGTGTGTGTGTGTGCGTGTGTGTATGTGCATGTGTGTATGTGCGTGTGCGACTTTGACAATTGAAATGAAAATACTGTTCTAAATCTAACAATTTAAAAGATAAAAAAAAAAAAAAAAAAACCCCACCAAACCTGGAAATATTTACACAAACGAGCCAACGAGTGTGTGTGTGTGTGTGTCTGTGTGTGTGTGTCTGTGTGTGTCTGCATGCATATACACTCCATGCAAATGTGAATCAACAAACTCCTAAGGTTTCAAAAACCAAAGCCATTTTGTCAAAGTTCCCTTACTTGACTGGCAACGGTCAGCTTGCCCTACACTGATCGCTCTGACACTGGCCAAGCAGAGGTCTATCAGAAACCCAAGCAAAATTTCATTACAACTGAAACCTATTAACATGATATCCAAAATCAAGTGAAGGATTTTTCTCTTTTTTTTCCCTTTTTTTTTTAATCCTGTCTTCTCAAAGCAAGCAAGTTCAAATTACCACATCATTATAAATAAAAGAAACATTGAATTTAAAGACATCATCATGTACTTTATGATTTATCATTGTACAGTGTGCATGCTTTGTTGAATGAAAAAAAAAACAACAAAAAACCAGCATCATCCACCAAACTGATGATTAATAGTATACAAGGATTCATCCCCAAAAGATCTTTTTTTTTTTTAATCCCATATTATTGTCCATTTCCTTTAGAGTATGTCTTACTAACCGACACATTTAAGTCATTCTTTCTGATGGGCTGAGCCAGTGGATACATCTGTACTCCCCTTGCCTATCCCCAAATTCTTCAATTCTAATTTTCTGACAAAAAGATACATTTGTATAGCTTTCCATCTTTAATCTGTAAAATGGCTACAGATTCAAAATCTACGCAACAATGACAAACAGTTTCTAAAAGGTGATCTTATTTTTCACGGTGCTCGAGTCACACCTCTCTCTTTCAGGAACTTTTTTTTTTTTTTGCTGTCCCAATCTCTGTGCCACCTCAGAGGCAATGCACCCACGCTGCTCATTCCGACACCCCGTCCACAGCCACAGCCCAGTCGGCCCTGCCGCAGCCCCGGCACTGGCAATCCACAGGGAGCAGTCAATGTCAAGAGGCAACCCACCGGAGGAGACACTGCACTGCTGCCAAGTCACTTCGGTGGCGTTCAGTGGCGCCTGTTCTGATCTAACATACGCAGGACACCACCTACTAAGCCCCCTACTAACGACAATAATTGCTTAGTCGCAGAGCCGGCGTGAGCGAGCTCTCCCTCCGGAGGGCGCCACCACGTCCGTCCAACGACAGCCCCCATGGACTCGCCGATACCAGTGACCCCGACGGAACCAAACCAAGGCCACAGACGTGGAGAGGACATTGAAATTGAGGTCACCATGACAGCAGGGCATGAAGGGCCACAGAACTGGAGGCATTTTTTTTTTAAAATGCTGATCGATGAGATGAAAATGATCAAGATGATGCTACGGATTTCCATTTCGGTCTGAGACTACATGACAGGGCTGTACTCTACGCTTCCTTTCATAATATTTCCCGGCGTCAACCAGGCCCGAGAGATACAGACACCTGCAGTGTTGGTCAGGAAATCTGAGCAACACTCTCAGAAATGCATCCATTTAGTGGATGAAACTCGACTGTGTGGTCCCAGTCTTCCCAACTGAGTCCGCAGCAAACTCAACTCTGGGTAGGAGCCGGTCGGGGCAGAAAAACCCACATGACTCTGATGGGATTCGAACCCACGACCTCCCAGCCAGGAGTCCGCGATGCTAACCACTTCGCCACGGCGGCTGGTTCTTTCAGGAACTTTGATACTACCGACACAAACGAGTCCATACACATATACTGAAGGTGACAAACCTGGCACAATCTTACGTGACCTCAAATGTCATACTTTTTGATTCATTAAAAGTAAACCACCATGTACAGCACTGATGGCACTTTCAAACATCAAAATTAAAACACACCATCAAACAAGTTCTTAGGTTTCACAACAGGTCGCTAAAAACACTGACAGCCATGCACATGTCATCCCATTACACAATGTCAACAATCCATAGAAAAGCGTCACAAGCCAGGCTACACAATGCACACAGGATGTTAGAAAAGGGAGGCACCTACGTTGCTCTACTAAACAAGGAGGTGCAAAATCCGATATCTATATCACATAGAACCACAAATGAGCACACAATTTAAACAGCTAGTAAATCAAGCCAGGCTTGAATAATAAAGATGAGAGAAAATAAAGTACAGCGGTGACAATTCCACCATGCCCTCCACAAACACTCCATGCAACATAGACCCATCCCAACCCCCCAAGCCTGACACCGGTCTCAAAGCCAGCACCGTACAGCCTCAAGGCTAGCACCAAATGTACAGGAAGCACACCGTCACTGGGACACTGAGGAAAGGAAGGCATTCCAAGGGACAGTCACCTGGACGTGCTGGACCCCAGGCCTGAAGTGCTGCTGTGGGATGTGCCGATGCTGAGAGAGGAGAACCCACTCTGGCAGGACTGCAAGCTGCTCATTGACCCTCTGGGGACACAGAGAGGAAACCAACCATTTCAAACAGATTCTCTGTTGTGGTATATTCCATTCTCATAATGGAATTAAAAGAAAGAAAAAAGCAATAAGATATGTATATTGACACACCGCCTATATAAAGTACTACCCTTGAGAATGAGTCATCTCTGGTTCAATCCCTTTTTTTAAATGCTTATCAAGTCAAGATTATCTAGCTACAGGGATAGGTTCTAATAATATAACTGTGTGCATCTGAAGGTAATGCCTGAAAAACATTCTTCATGACTTTCACACAAAAGCATACATGCACATTCACACATTAGGGCTTGATACATCCACGTAATGCTGCTGTTCACATAATCCACTTAAACAAACAGGTTTCCTCTCAGTTGAATTTCCCCCTAGACACCATTAACCTTCATGCATTTCCCCCATATTGTAAAACTTTGACTTGCACACAACCATCCTGATTAGACTTCCATATCCTTCACATTTAAGGATTAAACCTTATATTCTTGATTATGTTCTTTCTATGAAACATTCACCAAGACTCATTACCAATGATCTTTCTACAAAATATTCACCAAGACTCATTACCAATGATCTTTCTATAAAACATTCACCAAGACTCATTACCAATGATCTTTCTATAAAACATTCACCAAGACCCATTACCAATGATCTTTCTATAAAACATTCACCAAGACTCATTACCAATGATCTTTCTATAAAACATTCACCAAGACTCATTACCAATGATCTTTCTATGAAATATTCACCAAGGCTCTTTACCAATGATCTTTCTATGAAATATTCACCAAGGCTCATTACCAATGATCTTTCAATAAAACATTCACCAAGGCTCATTACCAATGATCTTTCTATGAAACATTTACCAAGACTCATTACCAATGATCTTTCTATAAAACATTCACCAAGACTCATTACCAATGATCTTTCTATGAAATATTTACCAAGATTCATTACCACTGTTGTGCCCGTGACATAAATCTTGCCATAAGCTACTGTGAACACTACCTGAACACTTCTGAGGGCAGTAGCTCTGTGTAATACATGACTTTGGACTTGTGAGAAGACAGAGGAAAGTCAAAAGATGCCTTGGCCGAGTCAAAATACTTCCACTGCAGAATGTAGCTCCCTGATTGGCTGGTTACATGAGATCCCTGTCCAACAAACACGCGTCAAGCAATCACTTGAACGTGTAACACAAAGAGAGAGAGGGAAAAGCAAAACATGAAGACAAACAGACAATTTAGGTTAAAGCAAGAAGAAATGTTTTTCATTTCGCGAATGAAAGGTAAAGACAGAAGTAAATAAACATTTTCAATATGATAACTACACTCTATTCACTTTCTATATTACACCAGAGACATATATTAAATATTTTTCTGACCTAGAATAAGGCAATGCTCTCAAACAGGCAAGCCTTATAAAGTATGACTCACTGAGTTTCCTCTTTCCATTTAATTTATATAAAAATGTTCCATTACTCCACTTTGAATTCACTCCACAAAAAATTTATGAAGTTAAAAAAAAAAGAAAAAAAAAAAAAGAAATGCTATTTTGGTTGTCTGGATACCACCTTAAGTAGACATGAATTTTTTTTTCCTAACCTAGATACTCTTGCAACACCGAGATTATTCTTGCACTTCAAGATCGTCAGAATCGACTTCGGCAAGTGAAAAAAAAAAAAAAGAAATGCAATTTTGGTTGTCTGGATACCACCTTATGTAGACATGAATTTTTTTTTCCTAACCTAGATACTCTTGCAACACCGAGATCATTCTTGTACCTCAAGATCGTCAGAACCGACTTTGGCAAGTAAAAATACTTATACAGGTTGTCAATTCCATACACTCTCAACAGTTGTAAGCTAAACTTCTGGTCTCACTTATAACAAATATTGAATCAATACATACTTCTTTTCCTTACATAAATTAACAACAACATTAGCCCTTATTTGATTAAGCACTGTGCCAAGTTCACCACTCTCAGCCACTAGGGAGCCAGTCAAAATTCCCCTATGGAAATGGGGGAGTTGAGAGACTGCCACTGGTTTCAAATGTCACTCTAATAAAGATGTTGGTGTTTTGTTCTTTGATAAAAGAATATGTGCTAAGTATAATCAGAACCAGAAATAACTTTTCCATGACGCCCTGTGAAAAATCTAATGATTCATACAAACTAAAACATTTTTGTCATTTGAAAATTAACAAAACGGATGAAAAAAAATTCTCACACACAAAAACTTAAGTAAAACAACAACTAACAAGCAAGGATTTTTTTTTTTTTTTAACAAATACAAAACTAATCAAATATAGAATACTTACACACACACAAATCTAATCCACTGCATCTTTTTTTCTAAAGCAGCACTAAAACTGGTTTGTTGATGATGCAGCTAAGCAGTTGTCATTTTTCTGTGTAGATAAATTTGGAAACAAACAGTGACAAACAAACTGATAAAATACAGACTCTGGAATCAAACAAAACATAAAGAAATGAATCTTTCACGTACTTTCTCCTTAATCATGGCATTGGATACAAAGGTCAAATAAAATCATTCCATGAACTGATCTCAATTCAGTACATAAGTCCCAATTTGAACCTTAACCAAGTCATTGTTTATTGCCCCAAGCTGGCGCAGATACTTATCAGCCTTCTATCCAAAATGTCCTGTCAAAACATTTAACATCTCAACTTTTGAACGGGTTTTAAACTTCCTCAGCCTGAGATGCCACATTCAAATTGATGTGGCTTCGACACAAGCTTTCACAGTCAGCAAATAAATGAGATTTTCAAACAGGTCAACTTCTTGACTTGTTTTTCAACAACAACAAAAAATCAATTTCAACATGAAAGTCATGATGTAGCACCTTATAACTTTATCATAAATATATTTCCAAACAAGTGTGTGAAATCTGCTCTATTTCGCTTTGGTCACTGTTAAAAAAAAACCTTCAACATTGTTGTCTTTGATAAACAGTCCAGTCAAATTCATTTTCACTCTTTATCTTCGTAACTTCGTATCCAATGTAACTTCGTATCCAATGTTGCTAAATCATTGCTGGTTCCAGCGACACACAAAGCTTAAGTCAGTGCCATGTACTTAAGTTGTACTTTTCATCCAAACCGAGTCATACTTCAGGTACTCATCTATGGATATCCTGGTGTTTCAGCTCCCTGTATGCCTGTGTATATCTAATCCCTGGTACTAGTGGTAGTCAAAACATGTACATGTCAATGATGTCAAATACAGGTTAAAATTGAATATTTTTGCACATACACTACCATGTTTTCTCTCTCTCACCAAATATAAAGAGAGGCAGATATGCATTTGGCCACACAAAACAAATACACCCACTCATACAGAAACACAGACATATAAACACAAACACACCTGAACGCTGTCGCCATCACGACATATATGCGGGGGCTCCACTATGCTCAAGTCCACTCCCACCGTCATGTTCTTGTCAATGTATTGCACAGACCCAATGCCGCCCGTGGCTCCGCTGACATGATGCTGATGTACAGGATCCTTGTCAATGGACTGCTTGCAGCGGAACACAGTGAAGGTCACATCCCCCTTCAGAATGTCAAAGTCCCAGGTGATGACAGAGCCCCGCTGAGGCACCTGGATCAACACCTGAGGCAGACACAACACAAAATGCTACAAACACACCCATCACCTTCACATAACAATATCCAAATCCTAAAGAGAAGGAAGACAGAAGAATCACAAGTCTAACTGATATATTTCTTCAGGTTTAATGTCAATCGTCACTTAGAGGCTCGATTTCCTCCAAAAGGAAGATTAATGCTATGCCTGCATTACTTTCAAAACAATGTTAAATTCCTCAAAAGCCCACATCCCTTAAATCCTTGAGTTGTTTATCTCTTTCCTTCTCTTTCATCCAGAAAAAAAAATGCTTCCTTTCACCGAGTTTCCAGTAATGATCATATTCCTTTCATTATTTTCTCCCATTGTATGTTACCGTTTTCTATCTTCAAACTTCTATTTTGTTGCACTTGTTTAAAGAGTGTGCGCGTATATGTGTGTGTGCATACTTCTGTGTGTGTGTGTGTGTGTGTGTGTGTTGTGTGTGTGTGTGTGTGTGTGTGTGAGTGTGTGTATGTATGTGTGTGCACTGGGTGTGACAGGGTGCAAGAGTAATGAACTACCTACCCTGGTATACATGGTGATCGAGCAAACTCTAACAACAATGTAGCTTTTGTTTCAAAACCATAACAACTCTGCATTATAATACAAAGTACACACAAATAAGCCCGAACTCATTAATATGCAGATGTGGACTAAAACAGCCCATGGCTTGCAGAGGGAAACAATGCTAGCTCCAACACACTCTTCACCACTTTGATGGCTATTGGTCCTTAACTTGTCAAAGCTAAATAACAGTAAAAAAAAAAATCACCACTGCCATCAATGGCTCCTGTCACTGCAGCAGATCTCCTGCCTGCAAAAATTATCACCTCTATCAAAAAGCCCCATCTTCAAGTACAGCTGCTGAAGGTGAATCACTGTCTCCATCAAAGACCTTACCATTACAGCGCAACTAACAATGAATTGCCCTCCCTCTCAGCTCATAACATGCAATATAAGCATTACAAATACACTGCCAGGTACACTTTTAACAATTATCTTGGTGATGATTGTGTACAATCTACCTAAAAAGTGTATGAATTCTGTATAAAGACAAGAAGTCGGTACACGCTAAGTCACACAGATACTACAAACTCTGCAGATGCAAACAAAACTGCCTGACCTACAAATCTGGGGGGGGGGGGGGGGGGGGGAGTAGAGAGGGGAAAGAGTAGAGAGAGGAAAGATAAGGGGAGAGAAGCATTACCTCATTAGGGAAATCCTTGACAACATGAGCTGTTTGATAGAGACTGTTGGGGCTGAGAGAGGAAGGTTCATCTGGTGAGCGATCTATCAACTCCTCTTGATACATGGACTTTGGCACCAAGCCTCCTTCTGGTACGTCACACTGTAGAAAAAGGAAAGTCAGAACAAGACACTGAATCGCGGCGTAGTTGGTTCGATCGATAAAAACTTTCAGGATTTTCTAAGTCCCAAAATTGTTTGTCAAGGATTATGAAAATTAATGTCAATTACCAGAAACACAAAACATCAAAGTACATATATGTTGCAGGCTTGCACATAATGCTGTGAGTCCAGTAAACAGGGCCACAAACATTTGTAAATAAATGGCATCTCTGGACTGTCATCCTATCTTCCCTATTTTTTTTTTTTCTCCTGTTTATACATTTGACTAAATCTCTATAATTTGCTGTGAGGAAAATACATAACTGATGCAACAAAAAGGACTTTCAAGCACTTCCAAACAATTCAAGAACTATCAACGCTGGAGATGAGAGTTTCAAATTTCCAGGACTTCCCAAGACCTTGAAGGGCCTTGGGAATCTTGCTGATCCTGTAGCAAGTTTCAACAACATAAATCTAAACAATAAAAAATGACGAATGTCATAAACCACTATGCATTAACATACAAATTATCCCCAGACTGTCAACTTTAATTTTAAAAAAACAAAAACAAAAACAAAAAGACACCACCCACTGCATTGTCACCATTATTCTAAATAAGAAAAGACATAAGGGCAAAGTTTCAGAGGGAGGCGGGATAGAGTTGTATGGAATCCCTCCTTGACAAATAGTGTCAGGACACAGAAAAAACATTTCACACACACACACACACAAATTGATCAGAAAACGGACACATAATTCACTTTTCCCTTTGTTCTTTTTGTGTGTGGTGTGTGTGATAAAATATCATTTTGGATAATAACCATTTTTCATATTTTCTGTGCGTCAATGCAGAAATAGGACATGTTTACGTTAGCAAGAGTTGTTGCTTTTGGTCAAAGTACACCAAGATGCCACCATTGCTAATTCGCAAGTCCAACTACCGCCTAAGAACTTTGTCTCCAGATTTTTTATGACTTTCTTTACTTTAGTCCATCGTACACCTCGTATTATTACCAAACATGTGTACAAAATACAGCAAAATCCTTTGGGTAAACAAGTCTGCAAACTCCATCCCTACCCCACCACCTTTGAAAACAAACTATGACAATCTTCAATTGAGCAGAAGAAACCATACTAAAGGTATAAAGATTGAGAATCCAAAGAGACAAATGTGATCTTAACTTATAACATTAAATACTTACATAGCAATCTCCTCCCAAAAAGTCAGGAATGTACTGCTTCTCCACGAACTCTATCAACCCCCCAGCTCCCAGATAGTCTTTTCCACCATAGATCATGAACTTTCGCCGGGTGTTCTCGTCGATGAATGGGGAGACCAGAGTCCAGAGAACAGGAAAGACCCTAGGGGCGCGCACAATGAGCAGTCGGCCCATCGTCTCAGGATAGTTGGCCTCCACAATTTCAATGATGCGCAGCAAGGCTCGGATACCAGGTCTCCACAAGTGTCGCATGCTCAGGCCGTCCAAGTCCACAATACAGGTACATGCACTGTTAAGGAGGAAAATGTGAAATTAAACATACTGCAATTATCATGCTGTTCAGATACAAAAAGGTAATTAGGTAATGTTGCTTATAGCCCAGCCGACCACAAAGGGCCATATCAGGGCTATCACCGCATTCAAGTCAACTAACAAGTGTTCAAGTACAAAACATCTGTTACCAATACTATTAATCCATTTCATAAACAAACAGCAACAAAAGTTCCCATGGAAAAACATTACTCATTATGTCTAAAACATAAAATCTTTGATGCTGAAAACTGATGTAAAGTGGAATGGTCCAAATGTACCATCCTGCTCTCTCCCCCAGTAAAATCTCCACGACTCATGCTCACCTGACAGGGTATCCTCTTTTGTTTGTTGCCTCTGCTGCCAGCATGAGCCCTTCCTCGTTCTTTGCCAGCACCTGTCATCACACCAGAACAGACCTGAGTTTCAGTTCAGATCAATACAAACTGCAGCAGATATGTCATGGGTAAATGAGAAAAATGTTGTTCAAGATGAATTATCAGCACTATTCACCATGTGTGATTACTGGAGGGGGTGTGGGGGGGGGGGGGGGGGGCCAACAACAATTGCTAACATCATAACAGTCATGAAAATCCTGTATGTTGATATCGTTCAAGAACTGAAAGAGCAGTCTACAGGACTGTACAATGTTCTACTTGTGATCTGTTTGAAAGATTAGTATGGTTGTAGCATTCCACAGATGGTACTTATGACCAATGTTACATCAGTGTCGACTGCTTTCAAAAAAAAAGAGTGTCGACCGCTTTCAAAAAAAAAAAAAAAATTTCATTTTCTCAGTATTTTGCATTAACTCATTCCAGACGACTTCTGAGGCAAATTCATAACAAGCCAACTGATTTATGAGTAAACTCACAACAGCAAGTATGTCCAAATTCTTTAACAAGTCCAATCATTTCCAGTAGGTCCATGTTTTCAAGCTTGAGTCCCTAGTATAACATCAAATGTGCATTGTCACTGCATCTGAAGTTTTGGATAAATGTGGAACTTTCTGTTTAATTGCTTCATTAACAAGAGAATCTCAATACAGATAAAAAAAATCTTACAATTTGTGGCCGTAAATATACAATTTGCATGCACAAATCAGGAAATCAGGTTATCTAGACTTCTTTACACTGGATTCCACTTTAACCCGTTCGCTGCTTGAAGCTGCTTGAAAATGTTACAAACAAAGGCTTTCCCAGTGCCAGGGAAATCTAATGATTTGGGGGTAATAATTAACAAAAAATTCTAGCTCAGAAACTACAAAAGATATAACAATGAAATATATATGATTTTTGAAGGAAATTGAATGAAGATTTTGAATCTGGGCTTCTTTTGTTTTAATTTTGATAATAAAAAAGTATTTAGACAATTAGATTTGGATAGATTTTTTTGCACGATCAAAAGCATATGTATTTATCACTACATCTTCACATCCAAACAAGAACACAAAGCAAAAAAGTTGAAAATAAAGTTTGTATTGTCACACTACACCTGTAAATGAAAGTAAAACAGTTTAGAAGTCTATCAAGACGCTCACACTCTATGCAGACAGGTCAGTCCACGACCACGCCCCCCTCTCCCCACCACGCCCCCTTGCTGGACTTCAACCCTCTCTTTCACTGCTCCTCTTCCCTTACCTTTCCCTCTGCCCTGTGCCGCGCCGCGAGCAGGCCGCGCTCCCCTCTCACGCTGACTACCACGTCACTGACCACTGGCACGCAGTGCAGAGTACACACTAGGCGAGCTCGTTCGACGCTGGCAAACCAGTCAGCTGAACACACATTGAGGTCACACAGCCCGACACAATAACTGACGAATACGGTTGGCAATTCCATCACTATCATCATCTCACCTTCATGCTCGAGTGAGTCGTTGAATAAAAGATTATTGTCTTTGTCAAAAATCATTAGCAGAGCCTGCTCAGCGGTGTAAATACGTTGATTTGGTCGCTGCGCTTGTCGAAGGTTGCGCCGCCATCTTTGCAAGCGAGACGAAGTGCTGGCTGGTCATCCAGTCAGTGATGAGAATAAATGGGCTTTCCCCTCACGTGTGGTCATTTACATATTATTTTAATACTACAGACATATAAGGCTTACTACGCACACTCTATTTAAGTCCGTTGATAGAAATAGTAACGAATGAAAATTCAAGAAAAATGCATGACGTCAGTGGACGGCCCATAGGCACTGGGAAAGCATTTTTAATGCGGCGTCAGCTGACGGCTTAAAGGCACTCTACGGGTTAATAATGCTTATGAATTCCATAAGCCACAGAGCGAGTGCTTGACCTCACATGTTTCAGGATGGCTTCTTCTCCAACTGATCTCATGAGACCCTTGACATCCATCTGGCCCAGTCGCAGTACGTACAATGGCCTCCCCTCTGCAAAACAAGTCACATGATGCTACAGATAACAAAATTTATTCAGAATCATTACTTCACATTTTTCTTATTGTTTCACACTTGAATTCTGAGAAAATATGAAAGGACATTAATTTTAACATCACAAGACAAAATGAAAGGGCATTCATTTCAATCTCACAAGATGGATAAAGACATGTTATAGATAGTATCATTCACACACACACACAAACAAACAAAAACAAAAACAACAACAACAATATACAAAGAAAGACTGTAATGACCAACAAAACACGACACAAAAACAAGCCAAACAAACAAGAAAATCCTCTTTCCACTAACCTCTATCAAAATAGTGCCAACCACCCGGGTAGAATTTCTCAATGATTTCAGGGCAGGTGTAGGTTTCCAGCAGTCTGTCTATGTTATGTAGCTTTCTCCAGGCTAGAGAATGAACCAGCATTTCCCTGGCCTTCTCAATGTGGAAATCCCTGGCCCTCAAGAACCGCAAAATGTGTGATTCTTTGGGAATCTGAAACACAATTATGATAGTTCTGTGGCCATACATGTCTAAAAGTAAAACACATTCAATTTATAGAGGGAAAAGCAAGGAAAGTGCACAAAGGTTATGTCAACTGTAGAGAAGAGGAAGAAATAATTCTCCTGAACAGTCTATTGTCTAATTAACTGCAGATCTGACCCAGAAGGAAACAAGCTTTTGCTTCAATATGGGTTATTCTGGACGGGCTGAGTGTTAGGATACCCAGTTTTTTTTTGTTTTTTGTTTTTTGTTTTCCTCACGTTTTTAATCAAACAATATAGAGATTACAAATACGTCATATGTACATTGGCATCATTTCTGTAAGTTCTATAAACAGTTGTTGTTTTTTTTTAACTCCCCTGATATATGGATACCCAGTTTTGACCCGATAGTTTTAGATTTGGAGAACACCATTTGTAATGTGGCCAAAAGGAGCAACCCCCAAAAAAAGCTTTAAAATTTTCTTATTTTCATCTTGTGCATCAACTGTGATTGACTAAAAAAAAAAAAAAAAAAATGACAGACAATGACAGGGGACAGTACATTCAGCATAACTGTGGACCATTTAGCAGGCAGACATCCGAAGCTGGCATTGACATCAGAGTAGTCTACACGAATAACTGAATTTGATTTACACTGAAGTGGTATGACTCAGAGTGACAAAGAGGTGGTGAATCACCAACATGGTCAGTCAGAAGCAGCAGTAGACAGACTAAAGAACAATGAATAATATCCATTATCAGAGTTTTATCCAAAGTGATGTAATGAGGACTTGCACTTTTTTTGGTTAGTAGTATTTTTTGTAAAAATAGTAACCAGTTTCATGAGCCTGCTTGCCTCTCTAGAAAATTAATCTTGTAGTTTGACACATAATATATGGTATTAATTCGGTACTTAAAAGTATTGAGTTAAATTGTTACAGTGACCAGAAGATCTCTAGAAAATTAATCTTGTAGTTTGACACATAATATATGGTATTAATTTGGTACTTAAAAGTATTGAGTTAAATTGTTACAGTGACCAGAAGACGGCAGAAGAAGAGGAAGGAGAAGGAGAGGGAAAGGCAGATGGAGAAGGAACAGAAGAAACATGTAGCTAGAAGACAAGGAAAGACAATAAAGAAGAGGAAGAAATGGACGATGGCAAAAGAGATGAGAAAGCTGAGGATTAGGAAAGACGAGAAAGAAGAGGAGAAGAAGGATGAGGAAGAGGACTATAAAGATGAGGAGAAGAACAACTGGAAGGCAGAAGACGATGACGATGAGAAGTTTCTAGGATTATAACTCAAACGAATTACAAATACAAACAAAAAAGTAGTCCTCTTCCCTCATATACTACATCTGGGCATGAGGCTGAGCTTTGCTGAAGTCATGTGCATGCTGAAAGGGCACCTGCAAGTGCATACTGGGCCTGTCAAGTGGATCCTTCATTTGACTAATCCACACAAAAGTGCAAAAATCTTATTATACTTAATACTCAAGTTTTATTATAAATCAACATGTCAGCTTCTACATGAAGCTTTCTTTCATGCAGCTACTAGATGTAAATAAGAGTCAGTGTACACCTGCTTCACAATGCCTTTCATCTCAACATTATGCGTTGTTCCATATTTTGCACTCTGCACCCTGGATATTAATTTCAAATGCACTGAACTCCACTGTACATTTTTGCTGTTGTTCAATATGTGTGTGCACGAGGAGTGGGGGGAAGGGGGGGGGGGGGGGGAGAAAGGGGGGAAGGTTGAGGAAGGAGTGGAGTGGGAGAGAGGATGGGGGTGATTTTGTTTTGTTTTGTCTCTAACCTTTTCTCTGTTGTTACTCTGCCTATGAAGGAATTTCTTCCCTTCATATTAACTTCTTAACCACTGATCCATCGATATCTGCCACTGCCAGTTAACAACTGCTGTCCCAATAACCACCTGTCAACGATGACCAAACGTTTCATTCTCATGCATGCTGTTTGGGAAGCTTTGAGTGTTAAGCCTGAAAGCATCAGCTAAAGTGAGAGTGGATGCAATCAGCAAAGGGTTTCAGTTTTAGCCTTTATTGTTTTTTAAACACTATTTTTCAGCTCAAGTCAAGTGAGACAGTAATTAGGAAGTGTCCATTATCACAACTGTGTGCCGTTCAATAGGCACAGCACTACTGAACTCATAACAGGCCACAAATGAGGACACAATTCCTGTTAGATGAGGACACAATTCCTGTAAGTACATCAGTTTCATAACTTCATTTGGAGCTCTGTATAAATCAGTTAGGTAGTTAAGGGAATATCATGTATGAAAAAAATATCTCATTGCTGCATGGTGAAAACAGATTTAACACCGAGATCTTGACACGATCAGTCTTAATGCTGGTATGATTTCATGTATGACTAGGGAGTAGAAGGTGCACCTATCATACCATTCTGAGGGACTAGCACTCAAAACGTATCCCGTGTGTGTGTGTGTGGGGGGGGGGGGGGGGGCGCGGATAAGGGGGGATGTGGGGGGGGGGGGGGGTACACAGAGAATCTAATTCCACAGCATTCTGAGCATCAAACTTCTTCCAGGGCTCCCACTGAGGAAATGCCAAAATCCCTGAAATTCTACAAGAGAGTGGGGGGGGGGGGGAAGAAGGGAGACAGGGGCCTTGGAAGTACACTCAACCCCATCCCCCACCTAACCCAAAAATTCTTAAATCAGATTTTCAAAAAAGAGCAACTTATTGTAAATGTGAGCATTGAGGGGGGGGGGGGGGGGGGGGGGATAGGGGGGGATGGGGGGGGTACACAGAGAATCTAATTCCACAGCATTCTGAGCATCAAACTTCTTCCAGGGCTCCCACTGAGGAAATGCCAAAATCCCTGAAATTCTACAAAAGGGGGGGGGGGGGGGGGGGGGGGGGAAGAAGGGAGACAGGGGCTTTGGAAGTACACTCAACCCCATCCCCCACCTAACCCAAAAATTCTTAAATCAGATTTTCACAAAAGAGCAACTTAATGTAAATGTGAGTGTTGAGAGGTGCATGATCCACTTTGTGGTCCAACCACTGACAGGACCAATTTTTCACGCAGCATTTGTCAGACACTTCGTTTTTTCCAGTGATATTATTTTACTTTGGTGCAGACAAAATAGTGGCTGCCCACTCTCATGAAGAAGTTCACACAAGATTTACTGATGTTTGTGACAGTTGCTAGCATACACAGATTCCATTGTTTTCTTGTTTTTTTTTCCTCCCCCAATCTTTTTATTTTAATGGAAACATTCATTTTCCCTTGGATTCTCATTACTGATTTTAAGTGAACTCCACAAAAATCTCAAAGAAGCGGGAGCCCTGCTCTTCCCATATAAATACAGTTAAGCACCGAGTTAACACTCCACTTCAATGTCTTAACTCTTTTTTTTTCCTTTGTCTCCGCAGCCATTCAACTTGCACCTACCTTGCCCTTATGAGTGTGAGACAACCACTGCCTCAGCTGCACTAGGCAGCTCTCTTCCACTGGCGTCAGATGGCCCAGGAATCGGGCAATGTAGTCATCGTCCAACTTGTCTGGGCTGTCTGGCAAGGCAGAAGCACCCTCTGCATCACAAGACATAATGGTGTTAAAGCAAAGATGGGGGGGGGGGGGGGGGGAGTGATCTAGTCGCCTAGCAATATGGTTTTTACAAACATGAAAAAGCAAGAAAAGGAAGAGAATGAGCTAAATACAATCAAATAAATAGATATAGATAGACAGACAGGCAGACAGATACATATTGAAAGATAGATATGTAGATATATAGATCAAAAGATAGACTGATAGAGAAACTCAGAGAGAGAGAGAGAGAATTAGATAGAAAGATGGATAGATGATTGAGAGAGGGAATGACAGACAAGAAAAAATAAGTAATGAAAAAATTAATACAAATTTTCCTGTGGAGAGAAAAGTTTATTCTGTATGATAGAGAACTGACTTCTGACATCCACCAAACCTTACACTTGAAAACTAAATAAAACACCACCTAGTTTTATCCCTAAAATCAAATGTAGATGCATGTGTTTAACTTTTTCACCCAATGAATTACAATTATCTGAGAGCTGGAATAGCAACTGGAAAAAATTTGGTAATTATCTGGTCTGTCTGCTTTGACGTTACATTCAAGTTTACAATCATATCCCTCTAGCAACTTCTGAAACCAGAATGTTTCACAAACTGGCACAGAATATTCCAAGATTAAATAGCTCATAGAAAAACACAATGATAAATTACAGTTTATTGGCAGTTTTTACGCTACAATTCTATATAACCATTCATTTTAATTCAAGTAGTTCATAAGATTTTGTCTGTCATGAATAATATGCCACTTGTTGCATTGTACAGTGTGGTATGTTTTATTGCTGTTGTGTGTGTGTGTGTGTGTGTGTGTGTGGTGTGTGTGTGTGTGTGTTTGCGTGTGAGTGTGAGTGTGAGTGTGTGTGTGATCGCGCGCACGTGTACGCGTGTGCATCCAAGGGTGCACATGTGCATGCGTGACAGTGTTATGTACAAGTATCCAATTATGTGTGTACCAGTGAATGTGCACATGCACAAGTGTGTTTGTATGATATGTGTGTTGCTTGCGTGGTGTGTGTGTGTGTGTGTGTGTGTGTGTGTGTGTGTGTGTGTGTGTGTATGTGTATGTGTGGTATATATGAAAGTGCGTGTGTGTGTGTGTCTGTGTGTGTGTGTGTGTACAAAAGTATGTGAAAGTGTGTGTGTGTGTGCATGCACTGTGCATGGTATGTGCAAGTGTTTGTGGAGTATCATCTGCATGTTTGTGTGCTTACTTGTCTTCTAACAGAAGAGATTTATCACAAAACATTAACAGGTTAGACTGAATATAAACCAAAGATTACATAATAAGTTAACATCAACCAGCTGCACTGAATATACTTCAGAACAGTAGACCATAAATGAAATATGAATTTAAATTAAACAGGAAATGAAAAACTCAATAAAGCAACCTCCATCATAGCCCATTCACTTTCTAGCTTGTAAATGAAAAATAAAGGGCTTTTTTGCATATCTTTTCTGCAGTAAAACAAGTATACTGTATAGAAACAGGAACTGAAACTTGTTGAATTACACACGCGCAAAACAAAACAATCAGTTTCCCAGTAAAACAAGTATACTGTATAGAAACAGAAACTCAAACTTTTTGAATAACACACACACAAAACCAAAATAATCTGTATCCAGCTTATGATTTCAAAAACACACTATACAATACCGTTTCTTTAACACTACAGTTCACGTGAGAAACAGGATTGTTTCTTGAACATTGTTGTTTACACATAAAACAAGGCTTTCTTTCAAATTATGATTAACGAGTACATAGGTTAATTAGATATTCAATGCACTCTCAGTTTAGGAAAACATTAACAGTGCTGACACGGCTGTCACACACTAGTCCAGCAGAAAGCACACACACAGATACACACACAGACACACACACATACACACACGAATACACACACTCAGGTTAACAATACACACACACACGCACGCACACACACACACACAGTCACACACACACAGAGTAACACATACACACATACACACACACGCACACACACACACACACACACACACAGAGTCTTAAACACACACACACACACACACAAATACACACACTCAGGTTAACAACACACACACACACACACACACACACACCACACACACACAGTGACACATATGGTGACACACACGCCCACATGTGCACACACACGCACAAGTGCATGATACATCACAATCATCACAGCTGTTTCCACATAACAATGGCATTCTGATGGTAAAAAAGAGAAGAAGAAAATAAAAAAAAAGAAAAAGAAAATGAACCCTCATGAACTATACCAAGTGTTTCAACTATCATGCTGAGCAACCCTCTAACGCTCCTTTTTTTTTTTTAAGTTTAATGCGAAGTCTCGTCACAGAATGAAATGCCTTCACAGGCCAGAGCCAACCAAATACTAACGAGACATATTCTCCTTCCCACAGCCCCTCTTTGAAATGCTTCACTCAGAAACTTGGCTTTGAAGATCTCTTATATGGACCAACAATAAAGTCATTACAGTTAGCCAGACTGTTTGAGTGAAATGTGAAAACCATATCGGCTTTCTTGAAGTGTTCTTGATCTAGGTCAAAGTCAAAACAATAATCACTTCCATTCAAGTATGATATTTGACAGTTTTCTCTACCAGCTGTCTCCAAGCTGTCCTCCAAAGCCTCACGACTTAAAGACATACTCAGTCATAGTATCACTGCTCTGAGTATGCTCAGCCTTCATTTGCAAGTCCAGCGGCTTGCAAGAAAGCATAATCCATACCTGAATATGGATGTACTGCATGCTTGTTACACCGCAGCATGCTTGTCCTTGTAGCTTTGCCACAATCCTCAACTTAAGATCAGGAAAAGAAAACTAGAAAGATTTAAGACTTACGGGAAACAGAGTATGGGAAGATGGAATGCACAGGAGATGAAGGGTAGAAAGGAGTTTTGCTAATGTCTGGATAACAGTTATACAATTCATAAACAGTTGTCTAGAGCATTTTCCAGATGCTCTTTTTATTAAAACTTTCCACAGGTTAACCCGTTCGCTGCTTGAAAATGTTACAAACAAAGGCTTTCCCAGTGCCAGGGAAATCTAATGATTTGGGGGTAATAATTAACAAAAAATTCTAGCTCAGAAACTACAAAAGATATAACAATGAAATATATATGATTTTTGAAGGAAATTGAATGAAGATTTTGAATCTGGGCTTCTTTTGTTTTAATTTTGATAATAAAAAAGTATTTAGGCAATTAGATTTGGATAGATTTTTTTGCACGATCAAAAGCATATGTATTTACCACTACATCTTCACATCCAAACAAGAACACAAAGCAAAAAAGTTGAAAATAAAGTTTGTATTGTCACACTACACCTGTAAATGAAAGTAAAACAGTTTAGAAGTCTATCAAGACGCTCACACTCTATGCAGACAGGTCAGTCCACGACCACGCCCCCCTCTCCCCACCACGCCCCCTTGCTGGACTTCAACCCTCTCTTTCACTGCTCCTCTTCCCCTACCTTTCCCTCTGCCCCGTGCCACGCCGCGAGCAGGCCGCGCTCCCCTCTTGCGCTGACTATCACGTCACTGACCACTGGCACGCAGTGCAGAGTACACACTAGGCGAGCTCGTTCGACGCTGGCAAACCAGTCAGCTGAACACACACTGAGGTCACACAGTACGACACAATAACTGACGAATACGGTCGGCAATTCCATCACTATCATCATCTCACCTTCATGCTCGAGTGAGTCGTTGAATAAAAGATTATTGTCTTTGTCAAAAATCATTAGCAGAGCCTGCTCAGCTGTGTAAATAAGTTGATTTGGTCGCTGCGCTTGTCGAAGGTTGTGCCGCCATCTTTGCAAGCGAGACGAAGTGCTGGCTGGTCATCCAGTCAGTGATGAGAATAAATGGGCTTTCCCCTCACGTGTGGTCATTTACATATCATTTTAATACTACAGACATATAAGGCTTACTACGCACACTCTATTTAAGTCCGTTGATAGAAATAGTAACGAATGAAAATTCAAGAAAAATGCATGAGTCAGTGGACGGCCCATAGGCACTGGGAAAGCATTTTTAATGCGGCGTCAGCTGACGGCTAAAAGGCACTCTACGGGTTAATTCAACCAATTCACTTTTCTACATCACACTATCTAGTGCCTGTATGTCAGCAACAAGTACGACTCAAATCAATTACTCATATAAAGAAGTTGATATAAGTTTCTGCACATGTATGAACTCATATGCAATTGTTGGATGAAGTTAGTGCGCTCAATGAGAAATGACTGGTGTCAAGTTACATGACTTGACATTGGCTTTTTAACAAAAACATGTAAAAGTGGAAACACACACACAGAACACTATACAAGACAAAGTCAATTATCAGAGAAGTGAGAAAGTAAGAGGGAGAATCTAGACTAGGCAACTATGATAGGGCACAAATGTCAGAAAATATATCCCCCCCCCCCCCAAAAAAAAATGTGACCTTTTAGTAACCAATCGGAGAAATATTTTTGACTGAAAATATGGATCAGTGTTTATACAATCTAACTGCTGTTAATCATTTACAGTGTGTGTTTAGTATTTCCGTAGAATCATTAACGACAAACATTTAAGATAAAACTTAATTTTAAAAAAGACCAAGTAACAAGATATTCTAAAACATTTTCAAAACAGAACTTGCAATTTCTTTTTAAGAAACAGTTAAAAGAAATAGAAAAAAAAATCCATGGACAGTCACCAAAATGTTTAAATATCAGCCAGTTTCCTATATATCAAGACATCATTTTATCAGGATATGGTTTAATGGCCAGGAGATGTTTACAAAAACCAATGACGAATCTTGAAAGACTGCAATGGTGGGAAAAAGTTGCTGAATATGGACAACTGAAAAACTATGACAAAAGAAATCAGTGCATGGCAATTAATTAAACAAAGCCATTTAAAACAGCATTTTTACCAGTGTCGTCAATCTCGAAGACCTCACAAAATGCTTGTACAAAACAGAACTGACTGATGGCTGAGGTGCAACCATGCTAACATACAACACTAGCATGGGAGTTTCAGTTTCAATTTTACTGAAGCTCATCTGACCACACAAGGCCTTTTCAACACTGCCACCATAACGTGAGGAAAGATGTTTTCAAAAAGAATAATTGTAACAATACACACAATATCTAATCTTCAGAGTATGACAGCTAGTTTGCTTAAATCCTTCACGCTAGCCTGTTCCCAGGACCCCAGCCATTCACTTAATTCATCATCCCCAATCTTTTTTTTTTAGAGTAATTAATGATAAAAATACCTGCGCCACAAAAAAAAACAAAAAAACTTTCAAGACCAGCTGCCGTGGAAAGTGGTTAGCAATGTGGACTCCCAACTGGGAAGTTACATATTCGATTCATATCAGAGCCAATTATTACCGGGATTTTTCTGCCCCAACCTGTTCCTAACTACAGTTCAGTTTTTTGTTGGCTCAGTTGGGGAGACTGGGACCACACAGCTGAGTTTCCATCCACTTAATGGATGTATCTCTGAGATAGTAAGAGTGCTGCTTAAATTTGCTGACCAACGCTGCCAAGTGTCTGAATCTCCGGCCAGGTAATGCAGTATTTATGACAGTAAGTATAGAGTACAGCTCTGCCATGCAATTTCAGATCAGAACGGAAATCATCCTAATCATCATCAAATTAAAAAAAAAAAAGAGAAACACTCTCTGGCCTTGGTTTGATTCTGTCACAGCATCATCATCTGTAAATTCATGGTGCCTGTCACTGGTGCCCTCAGGATGGAAAGCTCACTCATGCCAGTTAAGCAAGTATTGTCAACAGTAGACGGCTTAGCAAAAGGTGTAATGTGTATACTGGATAAGAACAAGCACCACTGAACACAACAAAATGAGTCGACAGCAGTGCAGTGTCTCCTCTAGTGGGTTGCTTCATGACGAATGCCACTGACTGCTCCCTATGGATTGCCAGTGCTGGGGTTATGGCCGGATTGGCAAGGCTGTGGATATGGATCAGGGGTGGAAGAGCAGTGTGGGTGTAATGCCACTGAAGATGGGACAGCAAGATAAAAAAAAAAAAAAAAAAAAAAAACCCAAAGCCAATAGAAACAACAGACACTGCAGAATGGAGAGCTTATGATCACTCTGGCCATGCCTGTAGTCTCACTACCTAGCAGCCAGATTACAATATTTAATGTAAGTTAAAAATTGTAAAAAGACAAAAAAAAAGTATAGGGTTTCTTGAAGACAGACATGCGAATAGACCAGGGAAACGAGTACTGAAGGAGCCCCTGGCATCCCCACGGGGAAATTGAATGATAAATGCTGGTAATGTGGGCGGGAGGATATGAGAAACAAGCACTGAAAACTGTACGCTGAGGTTGGGGCTTCATAAAGAATGTTATATAGCTAACTGTGCTAACACTGAGGTATAAAGCTTATGTATTTATCATTTTATTTTGTTTAGACAGATAAATTTATGTTTATAATTTTTGTTTATTTTCTATGTGCACGACACTTCCTGCTGATACTTGTAGAAGTAAGAAGTTTAAACTTTACTTTAAAATGAGAAATGTCGCCTATTTCTAATCATACATCAAACATGTTGGTGACTGTCCTTCTAATGGAATACTTGCGATAGTATCTTGAAGGCCTTGAGTTTGAAGGACCTGGAACTGGATTTTGCATACTGCCTTCACTGTACACCCTCTTAAGAAATTCCAACACAACTAAACACAACTAACAAAAATAAGTACATACACACCATATGAACTGTTCATGTGACTGAGAGCAAACACCTAACTTGATGGCAATGTCAAATTTTGTACCAGTCCAATGCATATCCTTTCACCACTTTTTCCATTTCATAATGCTGTCTCACTCTGGCAGTCATAAAATCACTGTCTTGCGGCTGGATCCAGAAGTCAGTCAGACCTAACACAGACTAAAACTGCATTTTGCAGCAAAATGTAGTTCTAGTCCACTGCACCTAACACAGTATAAACAGAACTGGATGACATGAATAATGCACAAAAAACTATGCGTGTACCAGGCTAGTGGTGACAAACACATTCTAAAACTGAGTAGAAAAGGAAAAAGAATGTTTGTAAAGTAAGCTATAAACCAGCATGATCTGCTGAGAACGTAAACACATGAAAACTGCAACACCACATATACTTTTGTAATATCGGGAAAACAGATCTAAGTAACGGTCTGGGCTACATCATTTACAACCTTGATAAAAAACAAAGCCGCCTATCAAACAATAACAGCATATTCTCCTACTTACACTTCTGCCTACAAACCACTCATGCTTAAAACACTGACCTGGTTCGTGTATCTCTGGAACCCCTGTGTTCTGGATGGTGGCGGCAGTGGCACCCAGAACCAGACTGTTCTGACTATGAACACTCGCCACACTGTTGGAGCGACTGCGCAGACCAGAATCTTGGGAAGGGGCGTCCTCTGTAGTAGGTTGTGAGAGGGCAGGCTTGGCATTGGGATCTGTCCAGGGTGGGATGTATGTGATGCCTTCTGAGATCAGCTCATTGATGTAGTATTCAATCACCTCCTTGCCCTGCCCATGCCAATACATACAGTGCTGTTACAGAAAAATGGAGAGTCAGTGTATCGTGTGTAGAATACTGTTTAAGAAATGTAAGCTCTGTGCATGCAATTGTGTGTGTGTGTGCACGTGTCTAAGTGTGTGTCTGTGTCTGAGTGTCTGTATGTGTGACAGTCTGTATGATACACAACTGTGTCAACACTACTTCATTATTTGGGGAAGCAATTTTTCATACTCATGATTTATTTTCAAATTCAGCTCTAAACTTGCAGAAGTATAAAAACAAATGAACTAATCTACACTAGATGATCAAGTCTATAACATAATGAAACTGCTGGTATCCGCTGAATGAGTTGTTTTGTTTTCTTAATCTTGGTATTATCTTTTTTCTTTTAATTTTATCTTTAAGAAAAATAGTCCAAAAAAATCTCTGCTCAAGAAGCTTCTGTACTTATTTCCTGATGAACAAAATTGATGGCACCAGCACTGAATGAATAAAAAGAGTCAATGCAGCAAAAACTGAACTTACACAAACAATAACACATGTGAAATATTCCAATCAGTTCTCACCTTCTTTATATTATGTGTGTACTGTTTCATAGCAATTTTCTCCACAGTGCTTTCAAATCCAAAGAAATGCTTTATGTCCAGACTGGCATCTTGCTCAAAGCAGGTCCAGCTTGGATTTTCAGGGTGGACCTGCAAAACAATATGCACACATGTGTCAATACTACCCAGAAACAGTCCACTGGAACACCAGGTCATTTAGCTGTCTGTCAAAGCCATACTTTGAACCTCTCTGCACTTCTTCCATGGAATGTGAAAGGTAAGTTTATTTTGTCTTACGCCTTCAAGGTAACAAATAAGCACATACACTGACACAGGTTTATACAGTGGTGTGAACTTACAACAAATTTCAGGGAACAGAAAGAAATTTTAAACAATCATTCATGCTTTACAAATAAAGTTATTTTCAAAACGAGGTAATTGAGGGCGGAAAATGAAGCAAAATTAAGAAAGCAAAAGTATTAGTACCACCACAGGATACAGACAAAGAGATTACAGGACAGATTTGTCCTGCAATTTATTTGTCTGTGTCCTGAGGCGGTACTAATACTTTTGCTTTTTAAATTTTACAAATAAAGTCTTAAAAGGTGTGTCATGTTTAATAAATGAAGTCTCCAAAAAAGTAAGAGCTGAAGCAAATGATGTGTAAATGCAGGAAAACTGACTAAACAATCACAGTGTGCACTAGGTGGCCCTTTGTTTTTTAGCAGCTGTCTCTATAACAAAACTAGGTTATACAGCTCATATGAAGCTCATACTCTTTTTATTCACAGCCATGTTTAGTCAATCACAAAGCAAAGTCACTGAAATGAGTATGAGAAACAATTGGGTCTAAATCATAAACCAATCAAGTTTCTGACCAAGAAACAGTACACAGTGAAACAGAACAACGTAAACAACACACCATACCAGTTTGGGAGGCTTTAAACTAAGCTTCTGACAGATTGTATGAAATAATGATCAAGCATAGAACAGCTGAGCAAAAATGAAACCTTATGTTATAATCAAACAACTTCTGCCACAGGTTTTTTTTTATGAATGCTTACTACTACAGTTTTTATGAATGCTTAATAAAATGTTCAACTTACTGAGTAATTGCAATGTTCATTGATGACAATCCTGGAAGAGAAGCTCTCATTGAAAGCCTTGATTTTAAGCGTGCGGTTGCGCCGATCCAGCTCATTTTTCTGAATAAAGTATACACAGTCCACTCCAACTATCTGTAAATGAAAGAAATAATTACAATAACTCTTTTCTTTTATAATGCCAATACTGAACATTTTCATGACCCATCAAAGCCTACCCCCACCTCATCCCCCCCCCCCCCCCCCCATCCTCCACACACACACACACACAAAGAAAGACAGACAGACAGACAGACAGACAGTGAGAGAGAGAGAGAGAAACTGCCAGAAATCAAAATGGTTTGGGTCTCATATACCTGGATTTTTTTTTTCTTTTTTCTCTTTTCATTTAAGCTATAGAAAAAAAAAAGAAAGAAAGTTAATAGTAATGTGGAGCTATCAGCTATTATTTTCTAAACAGAATGAAGGGGGGGTGGGGGGGGGGGGGGGGGCGAATGCAATAAGCCCCTCTTCAAGCACAAAACTGATTGAAAACTTTTATCAAATAAAAGTAGGTATGTTCCAAACAAGGCAGATTCTTCTACTCTCCCTCCAGCACCATCATCTCTCCTGAGCCAGAGTTGATGTTCATAAAGAGGAAAGTGAAGACAGTTGAACAGACTTACAAGAGAAAGTGAGGGAAGGGGGTCTGAGAGACCTGACTAGCAATCAGGGAAGGTGGTGATAAGGCCACAAGAGAGGAAGTGCTGAAGTGTCAAGAGGTGAGGGTCACTGATAAAGGGTGTGGAAGGGAGGTGTGGGCAGAAATGCAGGAACTCGGAAGACCAGGGAAAGAAGAAGATGCACCAGTGATTACAGGCTGTGCACATGTGTGTGTGTGTGTGTGTGGTGTGTGTGTGTGTGTGTGTGTGTGTGTGTGTGTGTGTGTGTGTGTGTGTGTGTGTGTGTGTGTGTGTGTGTGTGTGGTGTGTGTGTGTGTGCCTGATGTGTGTGTGTGTGTGGTGTGTGTGTGTGTGTGTGGTGTGGTGTGAGGATGTGTGTGGGGGATGAGGGGGAAGAAGAAACAGGGAGGTGGGTATCGATGTGAGAGAGAGAGAGAGAGAGAGAGAGAGAGAGAGGAGAGAGGGGTATGAACAGAGATAGAGTTCCAGTACAAAGCATAGCTCATATGGGGAGGAAGGGTCAAACTAAAAGAAACACACACACACACACACACACAAAACACACACACATACACACACATATACACACACACACACACACACACACACACACACACACACACAGAAGGGGGGGGAGAGGAAAGGCTAACTTTACCACAGATAAAATGAGAAGGCTGTTCAAAGAGCAAATATTTTGATATGGGCAAGCAGAACAGGTCACGCTGGGTAAAGGATGGGAACAGGTGGGGGGATGAAGTCTGGACTAGAATGATCAGTACTCAGGAAAGTGGATGGAACCTGCCTCTCACAGTCACAGCAGCATGAGTTTGGTGTGACTGGCAGAGACTAGGCACAGAATGCTCATACACTGGTCAAGGACACCCGATAATGATTTTTCAAAAATTCTAAAAATTAGTGGCAGAAGTGGGCAGAAGTGTGTGAGGGCAGATTCGAGAATGTCATTAGCAATAGAGCTTTACTGTGCCTCGTATCCCTCTACTCACCCCTCCATCTCCATTTTTTCCCTGTCACACTATATAATACTTCACTCCCTATCATTCCTCAGTCCCTCATTCCCCCTACCTCCACGCCTCATCCATATCCCTGACTTAACATTCTGTCCCCTTTAAACTTAACTTGCTGTCTGTAAAAACATGACATATTCTCCACTTTGACACCTGCAGGAGGTTTCAAAGTTGGTTACTTCAGGCTAAAATTGAAACAAGAGCAAAAACAAAACAACTGGGCTGCCAAACAAAGGAATAAACAAATCGCAAAACAAACACATGCATTTGACCTATTGGGTCTTCTTCAAGTATAACAAATAACACTCATGAAAATGAAAACAAAGAATGAGCAGAATCACATAGAACTTTTCTATCTGGGTGCAAAGTGTAGTCTTGGGAGAACAACTAAAATTACAGAATGGAGTTAAAGGGGAAGAGGCTGAACGAAAAAATAGGGTTGAAATATGACAATAATAATGATATGACAACAACAACATCGATAAATGGTAGAAGTAGTAGTTGTTGTAGTGGTAGTGGTAGTAGTAATAATGATACTATAAACATATAACAACAATAATGATAATAGTAATTGTAGTAACATTAATGATATTCACAGAGAAGAAGAGGATGGAGAAGAATGTGAACAATAGATACAATACTAAGATTAATAAGATCATCATCATCACCATAATCATATTATCATCACCATCACTTTTCCTGCCTGAAGAGGACCAAACAAGTTGAATGAAATAGTGGAGCCATTTTATAACAAGATTTATTGAATTACATAAAAACTGAAAACAGCATTTGAGAAAGGCATGCAAACCCTGCATGACAAAGTGTAAGCTTAACTGATATGCACAAATTATATTTGCATGTTCTCTGGCTCTGTACTGGATACTATTTGCACTCTATCATTAATTTTGTTCCAACATTTCGTCGGCTGGCACCTTCAAGGTCTCTATTCTGAACTGCTTGTGCTTGTACATGTATACTGACCAAGGATCCTACCAATTACCATAAAACAACCAGAGCTATAAATCTAATAAAGAAAAATCCACCCTTTGTAATCATATGTAATTAATGTCTGAGTGCGCACGCACACACACACGCCCACACACATGTATACACACACTGTCACACACACAGACACACATACATACAGGCATGACTAAAGTTGTAGAAGTAACCAGCCGCCGTGGCGAAGTGGTTAGCGTTGCGGACTCCCGGCTGGGAGGTCGTGGGTTCGAATCCCATCAGAAGTCATGTGGGTTTTTCTGCCCCAACCGGCTCCTACCCAGAGTTGAGTTGCTGCGGACTCAGTTGGGAAGACTGGGACTACACAGTCGAGTTTCATCCACTTAATGGATGCGTTTCTGAGAGTGTTGCTCAAATTTCCTGACCAACACTGCAGGTGCCTGTATCTCTCGGGCCTGGTTGACGCCGGGATATATTATGAAAGGAAGCGTAGAGTACAACCCCGTCATGTAGTCTCAGACCGAAATGGAAATCCGTAGCATCATCTTAATCATCCTCATTTTCATCGATCAGCATAAAAAAAATGTCTCAAATTCTGTGGCCCTTCATGCCCTGCTCTCATGGTGACCTCAATTTCGATGTCATCTCCACGTCTGTGGCTTTGGTTTGGTTCCGTCGGGGTCACTGGTATCGGCAAGTCCATGGGGGCTGTCGTTGGACGGACGTGGTGGCGCCCTCCGAAGGGAGAGCTCACTCACGCCAGCTCCGCGACTAAGCAATTATTGTCGTCAGTAGGGGGCTTAGTAGGTGGTGTCCTGCGTATGTTAGATCAGAACAGGCGCCACTGAACACCACCAAAGTGACTCGGCAGCAGTGCATTGTCTCCTCCGGTGGGTTGCCTCTTGACGACTTGACACTGACTGCTCCCTGTGGATTGCTGGTGCCGAGGCTGCGGCGGGGCCGACTGGGCTGTGGCTGTGGACGGGGTGTCGGAATGAGCGGCGTGGGTGCACTGCCTCTGAGGTTGCGCAGAGGTTGGGACAGCAAAAAAAAAAAAAAAAAAAAAAAAAAAAAAAAAAAAAATTGTAGAAGTAACTAACTGGGCAGTGCTCCACTTGCTCTGCAATTATTAGCAACACTTATGAATTATATGATCAGGATTAAAAACAATGCCTTAAAAAGTTAAATAAGTCTGCACTGCTCTCCTTGCATGTAGGATACTGTTGGTCAGACCTTCCTATCACATCTACGCCATTAGCACAACCATTTTTGACACTTGATACTGTGACTATAGGCACCCATTGGGTGCACGTCAGACAGCTGATGTCAACCCATGGTAATGACCAATGAGTCACTACCAACTTTTAACCGCCCCCTACTTCTCCCTCATCTCCCCCCATCCCCCACCCCCACCCCCGCCCAAAGTGCCATGATACACACATACCAGCACAGCAGCAATTCCCACTGGCCATGTAATAACACACAGCTGCAATCTAATCTAAAAAAAATAAAAAAATTTTTTAAAAAAACTTCAATTTTTTGCCTCCTATACTTTCATGGATGTAATCATATTATACATATAGTTTTACATCACAGCAAATGGAAAAAGGTTTTTTTCCAATTAATACAGATAGCATTTCTGATGTAAAGAGCTTATTCAAAAAGGAATTTCACTTTCAGACATTTTTATGTCAGGCAGTCAAAATGACGTTTTGTTTTGTTTTGTTTCTTTGTTGTTGTTTTTTTAACATCTCAACAGTATTACAATGTAAGTTAATAATATCTGATAACACAGTGAGTGCAAAATTCATGTCTTACTTTCTGTTGACATATAATGATATGCTATTATGTTTAACTTAACACACACACACGCACAAATTATTGTGCAAAAGAAAGAATTTGTTAAGCAGTGTCAATTGGGGGAAAAAATTCTTGGAAGTTACAGCAACAAAATGAATCTAAACATTTCAAATGGAGGTGCACTGCATTAGCTATTTTGATTTGTTGTTGTAAAGTTCTGATAACCAATCAGCAAGGGTTTTTTTCCCCCTTTTCTGTCATGTTAGTTTTTATAAACACTGAAATGTACATCTCATTATTTGAGTCTATAATACCTTTTCCCCTTTACAAATGCACTTGCATGTAAGACTTTCAAATGGGGCATGTACAATACTTCCAACAGGCCCATCATTTCCACAACTGACCTCTCCTTTTCACCAGCTATGGGTCACATGACTGTTGATACCTCTGTGCTGAAGCTCTGGTTAGTGACACTCAGTTCATCAACATGCCAAATTTTCTCCCTTTGAACTGTACACATTCATCCGATGGATCACACATTTTCTTATCTAAAGCTTGAGCATACATACACACTAAAATCACAGGCAAGGCATCACTGTTCATGGCAATTCAAGGCTCCCAATGAAATAGGATCTATGCTTCAGTTATTGTTTAAAACCAGATAATGATGTGAAATTTTGAAATTCCAAGGATCTTCCTGAATGTAGACTATTCGATGAAGTCAAAAGGCATTTTCATCATCACTGAAGTAAATGTCGCACAAATATGTAGCAAACAATTCATAACTGCATATAAATGAAAAGCAAAACAAATATATACACCACTGAATTATTTTACTTGCTTATACAAAACTCTTGCAATTCTACTGTAACTCACTAAAAATAGCATGACAGTATTGACACAGAAAAATTCAATGAAGGGGAGATGTGGAGAGGGAGGTGGGGGCGAAGGAGGAGGTGGGGAAGACGGGAGCCCACTGTGCCGGCGATTTTAAAAGCTTGGGGACCCTTGCCTTTTAGGTACAGACATCAAGTGTGTGCACAGCATCTCCAAGTGAATTGCTCACTCTTATTTAAAATAAATTGCAAAATATGCTGCTTACAGTTTGTCAAGGGAGAGAGTACGTACGAAGTCAAGAGAGCATTATTACTATTAAGTAGCCACAAATGACAAAACAGAAATATTATCTCATGACACAGAATCTCAAATCAAATCACATCAGAAATTTTACAAACACTGACCTTTTTCAAAAGATACGGAGCATCAATGGCCAAACGACATCTGCGCTCCACCATGTGAGTAGCACCATCCTCACTTTTATGTTCCTTCATGATCTCACTGCCAAGAAACACTGGAATCATCTTGCAAGTGGGAAACCGTTTTTCATAGGCCTGCAAAATACATATTGTGATGTTCATTTCATCAAAAGAAAGCTCCATAAGACAGAAATTCAAACCAGTTTACATGTACATCACTTTTTTTTCTTCTGTGTGTGAGTGTATGTGTGTGATTAGTAGATAAAACATTGTTTTCCTTCTCAGCATTTCATTCATGTACATAGTTTTCACTGACTTGTCCTGTTCATACTATTAATCAATGGAGGAAAAATACATCTAGGAAAAGCTCTGCAAGTGTGCCAGTCTCTCGTTCTATTTCATTTAACTGATACAATCCAACCTGAACATCAGTAGACCGGAGAGAAATATTTATACACCAAGGGTTACATACATGACTGGTTGTTTGCTTGATCAGTTGGTTGTTTTGGTGGTGATGATTTTCTTGTTTGTTTGCTTGCTTGTTTGTTTTTAATTCGGATCATTCCCTTTTTTTTCATTGTTAATAAATGAAACCGGAGACTGAAAAACAAATAATGGCACCATTTCAGAAATTCTATTTTTTCTTTTTAAATGAGAGTGGGGAAAAATATGCATTTAACTAGTAATTTTTATACCAAACTGGAATAAAAACATAACAAGAATAGTAAGAATATCATAGCGCATTACTAAACAGTTTATACAAGAGCAGGGAACATTCAACTTATGTGCCAATGAATTTACCTGGCCCTGATTCAGCGAAATCCATGCACTGAGAACTGATTACATTCTTCTTAGCCCTAAGCCACTCTTTCTTTCTCATTAATATACTTAATGTTAATAACAAAGAACTGTATATTATGACTGTGGATAAAGTTATGCCCAATAGTTATACCCATTCTCTTGTGCAGTCCAAGTATCCAAATTGGTTTTCACTATATATTTTTTCTCACATTTATTTCAACCTATCAAAAATATTCAAAAAGCCTTACTTGCATGTTTTTGTTGACTGACTTGCTATCTTTTCATTCTCACTTTGTCTCATGTCATGATTGACTTCTTGTACTTTTCAGTTCTTCATTTTTTATTCTCACTTTTGTCACTTGTCACAACTGACTTCTTGAACATGTCAGCTCTTTGATTCAGTATCTTTTCATACTCGCTTTGTCTCATTGTCCCAACAAATGAAACTCTGAGTAATTTATTCTATATTATCATTTTCAGGATTGTTACAAATGTATTCATGGTGGCATTTCTAAGTGGTAACTGAACTTCAAATTGTTCAGAAACATCAAATCCAAATTCTCTTTGAATTTTTTTATTTACTACATCTTATTTTCACTGTAAACTTTTGACACTGTCTCTCACAATTCCACATTTATATACAAATACATTACATCTAAATGGAATACATTACAAACTGAAATCACACTGAACACCAAGTTTCATCGACATCACATAAGAAATTCAAATTGAAGCACATATAGACCTTCTGTGAAAAGACAAAACAGGTAATGTGTTATAAAGGTGAATCATGGTGAGGGTGTGACGGCACCCAGAATATCCAAACGGTGTACACAAGAACCAGGCATGCAGCATTGAGTCTCTTTAGTGTCTACACCAGCGAATTATTTCCTTTGATATACTGATACATCACGGCGGGAAATACCTTTTTTTTTCTTTTTTTTTTAAATATGTACAAAATGAATAATTTTACTTCATCATCGTGCCTGGCGCAAGTTTAGCAGTAGACTCCAGAGAGACCAGTATCAATGGCAGACAGCACATTTGAATGCAAATGTGTCTTCTCCTTGTCAAAATTCAAAGAAGTCCATGTATTCCTTTCGTAATTTCATAAGCCTGTAAGGGATATCCCGCTTAACATCTAAAAACAGGCAAAGAATCGAGAATGATGAATGGATTTGGAGTGAATGAAGATGAAAAACTGAAAATCAAATCACACCAGTTCTCATCATTGACTATATCTACTTACCGCCATAACCAATTCAAACGGATACTTGTACACCCTGACGGGTGACTGATATTTCTGCACCATTTTAAACAGCTGTTGTTTCACTGTATGTATCCGAATCTGAAGATCGCTATAAAATGTCCATGATTAGTCGTCTGCCAAACCTCCCTACGTCCCCAGATGAAAAAAAGCACACATCTCGCGTTCTAATGAGCGATAAAAACTAGTTCGTTATATATTCCAATATCACTCTTGAAAAAAAAAATGTTTGCCACACAGCAATAAATTCAAAGCGTCATACGTATGTATTCTCATATATAAAACAAGAAAATCAACCCGTATCTGTTGAGCAATAATGAAATTTAATGTCGTGTTTTTCTTTTATGTTAAATTCTTACGCCAAGGGATATAACTTTAGTTTCTTAGAGCCAGTCCATGTCACTCGTCAATGGATCTGGTCGACATTTGAAAGGTCACCGGTGTCATTGCTGTCACGATACACAACCGGGAGGCAACGAAACAATTAATATGACAAATCATGTATAATGAGCGTCGATTTGTTTCTATAAATAATGCCCTATTTATATATATATTTTAACTATATGGAGATCATGAAATTTTTTTTTTTTTTTTTTTCCAAATTCACCAAGGTGTCACTGCGAGCTGACTAGACATGCGCTACTCTGCATCTGCTAAGTTACGAGACTATGCGCAGGGTTTACAGCAGATAAATAAATGAATTAATGACTAAGATAAAAGGATCTGAGACGAGATTCTCATGAATACAAGTTCGCAGATGTTTGACCAGCGCATTGGCCCAACGCGCTGATGTTAGGCTACCAACCCAACACTGTCTTCGCCACTTCTATGTGTGTGTGTGTGTGAATGGTAGTGGGCCCATAAATGACTACGGTTATCACACAGTCTTCGCCACGTCTACGTGTGTGTGTGTGTGTGTGTGTGTGTGTGTGTGTGTGTGTGTGTGAATGGTAGTGGGCCCATGAGTGACTACGGTTATCAAGCTGAGGTTCCCATGAATCTATAATGTACTCATCATCTAATAACTACAAATAGATAAACAGATAATCATCAATACATATCTATCAAACAGTAAATGATTGCAATTAAATGTTACACCCACACCCACGCATACACACACGCACGCATGCACACCACACACACACACACACACACACACACACACACACACACACACAAACACATGCAAGCATGCATGCACACAAAACGCATGTAGGCTACACATATGCACACACACATACACACTCGCCATGTGCACACGCTTACATACACACTCACACACAATTTTTGCGCGCATGTATAGACTCCTCTCTCTCTCTCTCTCTCTCTCTCTCTCTCTCTCTCTCTCTCTCTCTCTCTCACACACACACACACACACACACACACACACACACGCGCACGCCACACACACCACACACACACACACACACACACACACACACACACACACACACACACACACACTGATGCTTACATACATCTATAGACTTCACACATTTCACATCAAAAATGTTCCGTCACTTCTCTGTTGCACTTAACATAGCGTAATTATATAAGTTTGCAGTAAAAACAGGGATCCTGAAAGATTCAAAGTCTGTGATCTCAGCTGACGTTTGTTTAGTCATTTGCGTCCGCCTTTTGGATTGCCCACTATAAATCTGCCCCACTCTTTAGGAGTTTCCGCAGTGTTGGCCTTGTGGTTATTCTAATATTTGTTTGGCGGTGATGTTTCTGCACTTTTTGCAAGTATTAATGTGCGACCACTCCTTCTCTTGATGTGGAGCTCTGCGAGATGGTCTATCGTATGGAAGCTTCGATTTTATTTGTTGACGTGATTCTTTTAATTTTTGATCACATCTGATCAGCCAAGCTGTAATCCAGTTCTCATCGTTGCCTTTCTTGCCAGAGTCTCTGCTCTCTCCTTTCCTTTGACAACTGAACGTCTGGCGCAGTATATGCATGTGAGACTTTCTAACTGAAGGCTGCACATTACTTTAGGCCAAAAAGGCTTCCCATTCCACTTTCCACTTTTTCACACAGGTTCAGGGAGTCAGTCAGTATGATGGCTTCTTGAGTTCGATGCTGGATGTAGTGTGTTTGCAGGAATATTTCAAATGCATTTTAATATGTCTTCACCTGTTCTAACTTGTGTCTGACCTACATTGAAGGAAGCTCAAGCAGGCAATGCATAGTTTCAATCTTTTGTAGTTCCCTAGAATAGCCAAAGACGGTTGCTGTGGGACAGCTCTAATCCATAATTAATAACACTGAGTAGGCCTACAGTCTAACAACTTCATTTTGAATTCCATCCAATATAAGACGGTTGCTGTGGGACAGCTCTAATCCATTATAAATAACACTAATACAAATGTGTGATGCAATCGGCAGAGATGGCGTTGTTCAGTGTCTTTAGCTGATATTGCTTTCATGGTAGAAAGGCCATTTTGCATTTAAGTACGACGTTCTCAAAATGTTTTCTAAAGGTTAGCATGTTATCAAAGCCTAAGCCCAAGTAGCGTAGGTTGTCAGTTGATTCGATTTGTGTTTCACTGAAGGAAACGGGTGAGGGTGATTTTCCTGAGATCTTGTTGCTGAGCGTGCAGACTAAAATGTCTGGGTTTCTGTAGCGTTGATGGACGATCCAGTTTCTTGACACAACTCGAGCAATTTTGGAAATGAAATGAGGCAGGGAACAGTAAACAATAAACAGTAAACAAGTGGGGTAACTTTTGCTCCCATAAGAAAACATAACACAGAGTAACTTTTATTCAAGACTGGCACAGCCTTTTAAACTTAAATAAAGTCAGACAAATACATAGACGAACAATCTAATAGTAGGAGGAAAAAAACAAGCGCAGGCCAACAACTGAACTGTCTTCATAGTAATGAATTGGCAAAGATTTGGACTTAAGGAGGAGGGGGGGGGGGGGGGGGGGGAGGGGGGGGGGGGAGTTTGAAGATGGAGAAACTGGGAACATGAAATTAAGAAAATATATTACAAATAAGAAAACTCTTCACTAGCTGCATAAGGGAACCATCGTAATCCCTTTTGAAGGCAGATATATTTGTATTGCCTGCTCCGAGGCCTTTCGTCCGATGGGTCGGAACTCATCAGGGAGACACGGCTGGTTGTGTCTGCGCTTCTGGCGTCCAGCCGTGTCTCCCTGATGAGTTCCGACCCATCGGACGAAAGGCCTCGGAGCAGGCAATACAAATATATCTGCCTTCAAAAGGGATTACGATGGTTCCCTTATGCAGCTAGTGAAGAGTTTTCTTATTTGTAATATATTTTCTTAATTTCATGTTCCCAGTTTCTCCATCTTCAAACTCCCCCCCCCCCCCCCCCCCCCCCCTCCTCCTTAAGTCCAAATCTTTGCCAATTCATTACTATGAAGACAGTTCAGTTGTTGGCCTGCGCTTGTTTTTTTCCCCCACTATTAGATTGTTCGTCTATGTATTTGTCTGACTTTATTCAAGTTTAAAAGGCTGTGCCAGTCTTGAATAAAAGTTACTCTGTGTTATGTTTTCTTATGGGAGCAAAAGTTACCCCACTTGTTTGCTGTTTTTCGAGCAATTTTGTTTAAAGGCTGCTGGACTGCTTTCGTTCTTTCTTGAGCATTCTTTGTCGTTATGTAGATCAGACCGTTATCTGCTAGTGTTAACACGCCAACAATTCCTCAACGTTTCTGTTGAGGACTGCAGGCCCTTTAGTGTAAACATTGCACAAAATAGCGGTGAGATCAGTACCATGAGGTAATCTTATGAAAAGTTTATGAGATTCAGACGTCCGGTCTCCAAATCGTAAGATGACAGTACGCTCCAGAAGTGCTGCTGCAGTCCACCGTGTAGGCCTAAATGTCTCGCTGATTCCATCGTCAAAGAATAGTTCTATGCGAAGCGAAAAGTGGACTTTGTTGTATGCACCTTCTAGGTCTGTTGCTACTGCCAGTACCTTTACCTGTTCCGTAGCCTCTTTGACTGGGAGGATTTGCCTATCTCCAAGACCTCTTGCGAGTTTTCTTGCTATGGTGCGTTCCTTGAGCTTTCCAACCATATTTTGCATAATGAGTATGGGGTAACCACCTAGCCGATGATGATCGTTTCCTGGTTTTGGCAGAGGCTTCCCTTTTAAACCGCGAGCTGCCAACTTTTGTTGTACTGTTCTGAGATAGCTTGTAGAAACACACACACACACACACACACACACACACACACACACACACACACACACACACACACACACACACAGATTGCAATAAACAGAGACAGACATGCAAGATATATGTTGGTGTTATCCATTTGTAAGATGTGGATGTTTTTTTTACATGTAAATCGGCTAATTTTCGCCGATTAAAGGGTTTTTGTTTCTCAGTCACTCTTTTCCCATGGAATAAATGAGAAGAAGAAGGAGGAAGAGAAGGAGGAGGAGGAGGAGCAGAAGAAGAAGAAGATGATGATGATGATGATGATAACGACGACGACGACGATGATGATGATAGTTTATGTATACAAGAGAGGCGATGTGTACATGACCCCACCCTATTCTGAACCTTCATCGATGATTTACCGTGATCCATAGGCTATCTGGTGAGAAAGTTACAATGAATTAACAGGTGTGCCGACGATTTACCGCTCTAAACTGGTGGGAGTGATCTACAATGGATACATAGGCCTACTGCTGGAAAGTCTTGCTTCAAGAGTCAGACTGATGTATTTCAATCTCAAAACGCCAAGCCCTAATCAAATCAATGATTATAGCCTAACCATTCCCATCACTTAGCTCCTCTTTGCGTATAACTTCATTTGAATGGCATTTCTGTTGACTGGATAGATGAGCATCTTGTCTTAGGTGTAACGGCAGATGAAGAATTAAAATGGAAGTCTTATCTCAATGAGTTATGCTATATCATCTTTCAAACAATTTCCTCTTACCTCAACTATTGCGCAGTTTGTTTGTTTTTATATTACAACACTTTAATCTTCAACGCATACCGTAATGTCACGTATTAGTTACACCTCTACAAATATGGAAATAGTGGTGTCCACTAAAAAAGGACCGAATTCTCTCCATAGACGTGCACACAGACATAAAATCCGTGAGACGTGCAGAAAAGATTCTTCTTCCAGCCGAAGGCTACCACTAAGGATGGATGGAAAACCAAGACCAGTACACGTACTTCCTCATTATCAGAAACTTGAACTCAACAAGGCCTAATTTCTTTAAAATTTCAAGAAACATAATGCTATTTAATTTCATGCACCCCCCCCCCCCCTTTTTTTTGTGTTGTTGTTGTTGTTTGTTTGTTTATTTGAATGATATTGGACAACGTTCTTTTCTGGATCTTGATCTTCTTGATCTTGATGCATAGTCGATAGGGCCACACTGTGGCATAACATCGACGGAAGAACTTGGGGAAAGCACACACACACACACACACACACACACACACACACACAAAAGCCTTCATGTTTGATGGTCTGACCAGCCAGCGCACGTTCAGCGTGCACTGACATGATGCCAAGCCTCTGCAGCAGTCGTGTAAGAGGGGAAAATGGAAGGGAGTGGGGGGGGGGGGGGGGGGAGGAGGAGGAAGAGGGAGGGTGGAGGTAGGGGTTGGGAGGTGTTTGTTTACTTCTCTTTTGGGGACTGTTGGAGGAGGTTCTTGAATTCCTCCACAGTCCCTGCGGAAACAACACTGTTGTCTAGGTTGTTCCTTTCCCTGATGGTTCGTGGGAAAAAAGCTGTTCTTGAAGACAAGTGTTCAAGTGTACTGGATGTTAAAGCAGCGCTGGTGGTTCCTTGCGTAAGCTTATTGCGGATCGCACAAAATTCCTTCTATCTACCCTACCCACGCACTGATCAGTATAATGGATCTTTAGTCTGGAACTCGCTTCCAACGCAAAATTTGATTCGCACACGACTTTATTACAGCCGGGGTCCAAGTTCTGTATTAAAGAAAACATGTCCAAGGCGAGATGGGCCGACCAAGCCTAATGTGTACCGATCAGCTGACGCAATCATCGCACGCCCATCAAGAAGCCTCTCCACACGGCCACGCACAATTACAGTGGGTGGCTTCGGTCTCTTTCCCTTTCATTCCAACGTGACCTTTGGACCTGCCGGACTCGCAGAGTTCGTGAGGCCATTGGCGGTCTGTCTGTGCATTTGGCGCCATAATCTTACTAGCCTACACGTTAGTCTGCATCAGCACAGCAACGATCGGTAGTATTTTCCCTCCAGCTTTTGTTGTTGTTTCATTAGAATAGATCTATAAATTCAAACCACGAATAGACCGATCTTGTGCAGAACCAGAGAAGTGAAAGAAACGAAGAACCCGAAATGATCGTGGTAGATGTCTTGAAGTTTAACATTAGTTCTCTCGATTGATGTGACGGCGGTTCCATCGCTTGGTGACTGGAGTGTTAAATGAGTGCGGCGGTGTCAGGTTCGTACTTAGTACGAATGAGCTTCGTGTTGTTCAACCGATGATCAATAGATAGAGCACTGTATTCTACATCAACAGAATTGGTACCACAAGACAGGAGATGTTTGCGTGTTTTGTTTATCATCATTTAATTTTGTTTTATTTATTTATTGACAGATCAAGAGATTGACTCAAACGGGTCACTACCGAAGGAAACACTGATGCGGAGGGCAAAGTCATCAAGGAACGTGTTAGGTCAATGAGAGAGAGAGAGAGAGAGAGAGAGAGAGAGAGATCTAAGTATGGAATGAATCTTAATGACATTATGATACTGGTCTCTGTGACGTCAACTACAAATACTGACGTAATGCCTGTTTGGCTGTGAGTTAACAGCTGGATCAGCGCGGAGGTCAGCGTCAGTTGACACCTTGCACAGTGCGGTGCTGTATGGAGATATTCTTATTTGAAAATGGCATTACAATCAGTATTTTTCGTGAAAGGGAGTTAAATCTTCAGAAGACAGGGTGGGGATGCTATGTGTGAGAGAGAGAGAGAGAGAGAGAGAGAGAGAGAGAGAGAGACTTTCAGTCATTCCTCTGGCCTTATGAAATAGGTTCAATCACCAGACCATTCTTTTGAGAAGCATGTTATTTAATACCCATTCCTGTTCTGCTACGGTTCATTTGGAGATGGGTTGTTAAACAAGAGAGGCCATTAGTTTGATTTGATTGGCATACCATGGATAATAATAATAATAATTCTGGTATTTATAAGGCACAAAATCTTGATGAAATCAACTCTAAGTGCGTGCGCATACATACACACACACACACATGCACACACACACACACACACACACACACACACACACACACATACTCATGCAGACACACACACACACACACACACACACACACACAACACACACACACACACACACTGTGGGCCATACACACATACTCATGCAGACACACACACACACACACACACACACACACACTGTGGGCCATATGGCTCTAAACACAACTAATTTAAAAAGAAGAAGCATTATGTACAAATATTGCTATATGTACCTACACACACTCACACACACACACACACACACACACACACACACACACACACACACACTCACGCAGACGCATTCACACACACTCACTCACAAATGCGCATGTGTTATGGCTCTAAACAAAGGAATAGAAAAGGAAAATCATGTACAGAATAAATATTAACTCACACACGCACACACACACACACACACACACACACACACACACACACACACACACACACACACACACACACACACATGCTCTGGGTCATATAGCTCTAAACACAACTAATTTAAAAAGAAGAAGCATTATGTACAAATATTGCTGTATGCACCTACACACACACACACACACACACACACACACACACACACACACACACACACACACACACACATACACACACCAGCACACACCCACACACACACACACACACACACACACACACACACACACACACACACACACACACACACACACACACGCTTGTCCTATGGCTAACCAAAACTATCAAAAGAGAGGGGGAAAAAAGTTATGTACAATATTTGCATCTCAGGTTCCCACACTGAGTAGGGATCATGGAGAAAACTATTGGGAAGAAGAAAAGAGGTGAGTTTTAAGAGCAGTCTTAAAAGAAGAGAAAGGAGGCAGTTGACAGACTGAGAGTGGAAGTTTGTTCCAGGAGAGTGGGCCAGAAACAGAGAAGGCTCGTGGGCCAAAGGTACTGAGCTTGGTATGTGGAATCCGGAAAGTGAGAGGATCAGAGGAAGAGCTGAGGGTGCATGAGGGTTTGTAGATATTGAGTCAATTGGTTAGATAGTCAGGGGCTGCATTGTTGAGGGACTTGTAACAGATGGTGCCAAGTTTATAGTGTATGCATTTTGATACAGGAAGCCAGTGAAGTTGTGACAGAAGAGGGGAGATGTGGTCAGTCTTTTTCTTCTTGAGTACAAGGCGTGCGGCATTGTTTTGAATGCGTTGAAGGATGTGAATAGAGGATTCATTGACACCAGAAAGGAGTGAGCTGCAGTAGTCAGGTCAGATTTGCAGGCCTAGAATGAGTGCCATTGATGAGTACAGTCTGTTTTCTGTCTGACAGGTAAGAGGTGAACCAAGAGAGGGCCGTGTCAGAGATACCAAATGTGTGCTGGAGTCTGGTGAGGAGAAAAACATGGTCAATGGTATCAAAGGCTGCAGACAGGTCAAGGAGAGCAAAAAAAGAGACTTTACCAGTATTGGTTGCAAGGAGGAGGTCACTGAGAATGTGGAGCAGGGCTGTTTCAGTACTATGGAACTGGTGATAGGCTGACTCAAAAGGATTGAGGAGATTGTTGGCGGAAAGGTGAGAGTTCAGTTGATTGAGGACGACTTTTTCTAAGAGTTTTGACAGGAAAAAGAGGTTAGAGACAGGTTGGTAGTTTTTCAGTTCGTTTGGATCAAGGTTGTGTTTCTTGAGGAGAGGGCGGACAATGGCAGACTTAAAAGAATCAGGGACAGTTCCAGTTTCCAGGGAATTGTTGGTAATGTCAGAGATGAATGGGAGGAGAGTAGGAAGACAGTCGGAGTAGAGAGAAGCTGGAAGAGGATCAAGTTCACAAGTTTTGAGAGACATGGATCTGATTGTATTGAGAAGTACTTCCTGTGAGACTGGGGTGAAAGTGCTAAGGGGTGAACCAGAGAAGGGTGGGTCGGATGGGCAGGGTTGACAAGGTGTTGCGTCAAGCTTTTCACAGAGAGTTTATATTTTGGTGGTGAAGATAAGATAAGATAATGTTGCTTATAGCCCAGCCGACCGCAAAGGGCCACATCAGGGCTGTCACCTTTTGGTGGTGAAGTAGTTTGAGAATACAGTTGGGAGTTCTTCTTGAGGGTGTGTTGTTGGAGAGGTGAGCATTGACATGCAAATGTTTAGTTCTTTTTTGTTGTTTTCTTTATTAGAGGAAACACTGAGGCTATAACCTTCGGGCTTGTGCATACCTTGCCATTATTTCCATGAATTGATGCTAACATCAGAAGTGGCTCAGAAAATGAGTTTCAAGTTTATTACAGATCCATACATGCCCAGTTACATTTGCACACGCACATACATACACTTGAGAGTGAAAATAACAAAAGAAGAAGATCACCGTAATACCTACCATAAAGAAGAGGAAGAAAGAAAAATGTCAGGGTATTCTGCAATGACACATTAATTGGAGACAATGACCTAAACAATGAAAACGCTAATCAAACTCTACAGTTAATTGACAGGTGGATAAGAAAATTAAAAGAGATGAAATGGAGGAGAATGAGGGGTGGGGATGGAGGGGGAGATTGAACTGGGCAGATTAATCCATTTTAGGTCAAGACTTGTCCAGGAGTAAGAATCCGTATTACTAACTTCATCAGCTGTGGAGGCAAGTTCTACTTTTGCATGGTACAAGGAAGGAGTACAAAACGAGCCAAAGTTAGATACGAAACACAGAGACTTTAGAATCACGCAGCTAAGAGGAATGCACCAACAGCTTTCCACAGGCAGGAGGACAGAAACGTAAAATTTGAGAACCACTGAACACATCCACACGTGGGATCTAAATGGGACGCAGGGAAAGGATAGTGGGATGTAAGGTGGTTGTGGTAATGTTATAATGGAAGGGAAGGTACAGGAAAACAGGCGAGACAAAAGATGAACTGTAAACTGAGAGGGAAGGGGGGGGGGGATGGAAAAAGAACAGAAATAGAAAAGAGGTGGGAAGGGGGCAAGGAAGAGGGGGAAAAAGATTGCTGGGTGGAGGAGGGGCAAGGGACAGTGGGAGAAGGACAGGCTGGAGAAGGAATGGACTAGGATATTCTATTGGACAGTCAATAACATTTTTGCCCACTATCAACTATGTTTTGGAGGTTTTTATCTTCAGATTACAGATTGAATAAGGAAAGATATGGTTTCATTCAAAACTTCCTCTTTTCTTGATTTGAAAAAGAGGAAAGAAATAACGGAAAATAAACAAAAAGTAATTAAAAAAGAATTGACGGTGGTGAATCTCCAAGAAACTTGCAAAATTTGCAAACAAACAAAAAGTCCCAAGCATTTTCAATGGTATTTCATTTCATGACTAAAGATTGAGCTGTCAGTGCTTTATCAAAACAATGTGAAATGTCTAGTTTTGCAAGGTTGTGATCTTGATATGTTTCAGGCATAGCACAGATATGTCCAGCTGTGGCAGCGATGGAGTGGGCCTGAGAGCGTGGCAGTTAGCATTACGTAACAACAGACAGAAACCAGACTTTTTCCAGGGGGGCGCAAAGACTAAAAGTGTGCCGCAGAAAAAGGATGGGCAAGACTCCACTTCTGCAAAGAAAGGCAAGTTCACTTTTAAGTGTTAGTGAACTAGTATATAATATTTAAGTTTATGCAGCCACTAAAGATATGATTCTGTGTGTCCACTACAGTGTCCAGTAAAACTGCATGTGCGTCAGACTGGTAGTAAAACTGTACTTAACTCTCACGTTTCCGTTCAGTCTGGAACATTTTGTTTCAAAATCATTCTCATTTTTGCAGATATGCTGTCCATTATGTTTGATACAAACGGGACTGACATTGTTGGAGTCCTCCAAGTCAAATAAAGCCACATTTTCTTTGGCCAGTTGTTTCCACAGCTGTATCTTCGCTTTTGTGAGCATACTTGCCTTTGGCCTGGTTCTTGCCTAGATCCAACATGACTTTCTTGGTTAAAAATGGCACAAGTTGATAAATGATGAGAATGATAGATGTACATCAATCTTTTAGCCTGCCCTGTACGGCATAGATCGCAATGTGCATCAATCAATTATAGCTGTTGCCATAGTTGTACTCAGACATATAGAGTCATGCCCTCTTTGGTTTTGTTTAGTGTGGTGAATGCCATATCCATAACCATAACTGTAAAGAGATGAACAGAATTGTGCCTTTAGGACATGATGAAGGGGAAAGAGAGAGAGAGAGACAGAAAGGAAAGGAGTGAAGATTGTATTCAGCACAGGCCACAGTTAAATGGAGTTCACATACAATCCACAGCATTATGAATATGACCACAAAGTACATACATAAAGAGTACTATCACCTCATAATTACTGCATAACATTATAACATTAAAATATCCTCTTGAGTTGGTGCACCCACACAGTCACCAATCTCCACACAGAGGGGCATCCATTTTGAGCCCAAATTGAGGAGATAAGTGACTGACTGTTCCTCCTTCATTTTCATTGTCTTTAATGATAAGATAATGTTGCTTATAGCCCAGCCGACCGCAAGGGGCCACATCAGGGCTGTGTCTTTAATGCTGTTTGTCTTGCCCAAAGAAGACCAAAGAGACTGAAATGTGTAGATTTGTTTTGTAATTTGTTTGGTCTTTTGTTTAGACCACAGTGATTTTCTTTTTTGTTTTAATTTTGTTTTCAGTTTCTGCCTGCAGTCACCTCACTTTGAAACCAGTAGAATTTTGTTAAGTTTCAGACCTAACTGTTGAAATACAAGCTATCAATTTGGAAACAGATAATCAGACAACGTTCTGATTTATTGCTATTCTCTATAACTTGCCTGCAGTAATGCACATTTGTATGTCTTTTTTCCTTTCTTTCTTTCTTTTTTTTTTTTTTTTCCCCAAATCAATGGGTTTAGAGTATAAAACGAAATGTTTTGTCTACGGCTCTTTTGTCCTACAGTGTGCTGGCATTGAATTATGATTTCTCCCTGCCTGAGGTCAAACAGTCATGCTCACGCTCACGCTCACAGCAGCTGATCTGGTTTTAGCCTGGCCACAGCTGGTAAAGGGAGAGCAGCGCATTCGTTTGCTTTCCCATTTCCTTCCACGCTGAACTAACAGTTACAAAAGAGTTTGAATTACCTGACAGCTGTAGTGAACCCTGTCTTTACTGCACTGACAATCATAAAATGCTGTGGGCTATGGGCAGCACGTGTAGGGAACGTGTGAAACATGAAATAACACTTTGGAGGAAAATTATAAACGTGCCTTGAGAGTTTTTATTGTTATTTATTGAAACTGTGCAGAATTGTAAAGTGGAAATGAGAGGGTGGTGGAGAGGGCAAAGTGATTAGCTGTGTTGTCAGTCATGGTGGGGAAGGGTGTTGGGGTAGGGAGAGTGATTAGCAGCACCTTTCTCTCTCTCTCTCTCTCTCTCTCTGTCTCTGTCTCTGTCTGTGTGTCTCTCTGTCTGGCTGTCTCTTTGTCTCTGCCTCAGTCTGTCTGTCTGTCTGTCTGTCTGTCCCTCTCTGTGTCCTTATCTCTGCGTCTCTGTCTCTGTCGGTCTCTCTGTCTCTGTCTCTGTCTCACTCACACACACACACACACACACACACACACACACACACACACACACACACACATAAATACACACACTCTCTCACACACACACACACACACACACACACACACACACACACACACACACACACACACACACACATGACACAGACATGTGTGTGTGCTTGTGTCAGTGACACCGATTCAGGTTACACTGTACTGGAAACTGGTCAGACTGTAGTCAAGATCAGCCACTGGCAGCAACATGGCTCAGCAGGAAGTGGAGGGAGAGAGGACAGTGAACAGCTCTCTCTCTCTCTCTCCCTCTCTCTCTCCCCCTCTCTCTCCCTCTCTCTCTATATATCTCACACACACACACACACAGACACACACTCAGCACACATGCACACACACACACACACACACACACACACACACACACACACACACACACACACACACACACGCATACACACGCACACGCACAACATAGACGTGTACTTGTGACAGTGGCACGGATTCAGCCTACACTGTACTGAAATTCAGTCGGACTCTAGTCATGATCAGCCACTGGCAACAGTACAACTCGGCAGGAAGAGGGAAGGAGGAAAGAGAACAGCTGTGTCTGTCTATATGTATTGTAATGTAATGTAATGTAAAAGGATATTTGTAGAGTGCTTTACCTCGCCAGAGTCCAAAGCGCATATTATAGAAAAGCTTGATAAAATACTAATTCTAATTCAAAGCACACATGCACGCACGCACGCACACACACACACAGGCGCGCACATGCGTGCGCACACACACCATACACACACACACACACACACACACACACACACACATACACACGAAAAACTCACACACACAAACAGACACACGAGCGCTTCAACACCAGCAAACACGCGCACAGTGATAAGTGGATATCGTTAATCAGTCTGAGGGAAAAGATGTGTCTCCAGACGAACTATTGATTTTCCTTGATCTGTTGCTATGAAACAAAAAAAATTGTTACGATTTATTTCTAATCTGTACATCTTGCCAGCAACAGTCCTTTTTTTTTTTTTTTTTCCCCAATGAAAATATGTGTGCAACAAAATTTTTTTTCCTTAAGGTGCAGACTTTTTGTCCTACAGGTTTAAAGAAATGTACTACTGAGTTTTCGTGAGCGAGGACATATGACTTGAGCTTTTCAGTTTTCAGCAGAAAGGCCTGGTTTCCTTCCTTTGACGTTTCTTCTTTCTATTTATAGCGTTTATGTATGTTTACTTCAATTCTAGACTAGTTTTGCTGTTGTTGTTATTTGTATTTTCTATATATTTCCCTTAATTGAGGGCCGGATGTAGAAAAGCCATTTTGTGCTTATTCCGCTTTTTCCCTCATTAAAAAAGATTCATTCGTTTGTTCGTTCGTTCATTCATTCATATGGTGAAACAGGATAATACAGCAAATCCAATGAACTATGTGGGCAGATCATTCTACAGGTTGAAAAAAAAAGTCCAGCAATGAAAACTCAATTATGTCTTACTGTTTATAGAAGATTTCCCATGCTACCAGACAATAGTTTGCCCCCTGTTGTACTCCATACACAGTAAAGGAAGTGAAGTAAACAGCCAAAGCTGGTAAAGGTAGTGCTAAATGATTCATTCTAAAAAAAGTGCACGTCATGTTTATTACCTACACGTACATCCCTATCCATGGATCATCTACCAAAAAAGAGTGCATATCTTTTTGAGGCAGTTGCACTGTATTCTAATACTTGCTCTGTGCTGAAGCAGTCGTGTGTGCTTTGTTGAAGATTGTAATAATTTAATTTAAATTGTTGGATCGTTAATGAGTTTGAGGAAATGTTGACGATTTTTTCCCCTTTATCATGAATGCGCCAGCATTTTCTTTTTAAAAAGAACCTCCTCATTTTAATGTGAAATTTTTGTTGATTAATTTGATTGTCTTTCATTCCTGATGCTTATCCTTTAAAAAAAAAAAAGACTTTTAACATGAAAGTTCTGAAGAAATAGGATATTTGATTGGTCAGATGAAAAGCAACATTTGATAATGGGGGTGATGAAAAATTTAAACTGTAAACTTTTTCTTTCATTCTTATTGAACCAGGATCTTTGCCTTTCAGAGTTGATGACTGTCTGTTGTTCTGCAGGTGTTAAACGAAAAAGAGGGAGACCACTGAAAGTGGAAGAGGGGACAGAAACAAAACGTCCATTGAAATCTATGGTGTCTCACACATCCTCCTCGCAAGCAGGGTCACAGAAAGGTGAAAAAAGATGTAAGGCAGACCTGATGGTGATCGAAGAAGGCGACCCGATTCCTGACGAGCATGTAGGACTTTGTGTTGGTCTGTGTCTGGAGTGTAGATAAGTTGAGTGAATTTTGTTGTTGTTGACTGATGGTGGAGATGTGTTGGGAGTTAACGTTGCGATGTCAGTGCTGTTGTTGTTGGTAATGTTGATGATGATGAGGATGTGTGTGTGTGTGTGTGTGTGTGTGTGTGTGTGTGTGTGTGTGTGTGTGAATACCTATCAGAAACCATTGTCTATAATCAACATGTGTGAACAGTTTGATAACATGGTTGGTACAGGTCCTGAAATGATGAGAAGCCCTTGCAAAGTGGAAGAGTTTTTCTGAGGGCGTGAAATGTGTTTCTTAAACAGCACAAAGCCCCCTAAATGGAAAAGCCCTATTTTTTGAAGCTGTCTATTGTTATCTTGCTTTCAAGCCGGCAAAACTTGAAACTGTATTGTCAAAAAAGATTTAAGGAGGTGGGGAGAACAGAAAAATAAGAAATACTAACACCTGCCACTGACTGCCCTGGACATGACATGTCATAGCAGGCAACTTCTTCTTCTGCATACGCAGGCTGATACTCCTGCGGACACTCCCTGTATAGACACGCAAGGATTAATCCCATCTGTCCAACAAAGGGAGTGGAGTTTAGTGTGTATGACCATTTTTTTATCCCGCCATTAAGGCAGCCATACTCCAGCTTTGGGGAAGGTGCATGCTATGTGTAACGTGTCATCCATACCAACGGCCAAACTGGCATTCTCTTCCGAAAGTTGGAGATGGGATTTTTATGTGTGTGCAAGATGTTGTGTGTGCATTGACACATGGAACCTCAGTTTATAGTCTCATTCGAAGGACTGTATGGGGAATGGAGTCAGAAACAATGTTAACTCCGAGGGAAAAATCTCCCTGTACTGAAACGGACCCCACTGAGATTCTCAAACCTGCAACCCCAAGATTACGAGTCCGGCGCTCTACCACTGAGCTATTCCGGCCCCCATAGCAGGCAACATAACTCTGCTTCCTAGCTGCTTCAATTATTTCCTTATACGTGCATCTCATATCATGTTTATTACTTTTGTTTTTGGATGAAGATTGAAAACACACTCCCAGCAAAGATGGGAAACATTTGCATTTTAAAAGAAAAAGCTGGCTGCAAAACGAATGATGACACAGACTGGCTGGGCGCAAAAGAAAGACAAAATGTCGAAGTTTTGTCAAGTGAAAAAGAAAGACAAGATAGCATAAAGCGCCAAGTAAGCCACGTAGTGTATGAAAAGAATTTTGACATCGCAAACACAGGGGAAAGTCTGTTTGGAATGTGGATATTCCATTATCATCGATCTTGAAATTTATCAGCAAAGCTTTAGAAAAGTGTGGGAAAAAGTCCATTAATTTGTAGTTTTGTTTTGTTTTGCTTAAATATGTAGGAACTCAGTGATAAGTGACATTAAGCTATATATGTGAGCTGATGAGTCATGTTTGTCGTTGTGCAGGAGCCGATGTACGGGCGCGTGGTGTGGGCACCCTTTGGGAGCTTTCACCGCTATCACCCAGCTCTGGTGATCAGGGGCAGCATGGTGAATCTCACCACCGCAGACACCACACAGGCTTTTGTGTTCTGGTTTTCTGATGGCAAAGTGTCCGCTGTGAGTTCAGTTCAGTTGATACTAACTTTGTAAGCGCTGCTCTGCCCTATTCCGCTTATCTTCCATTGCCACTGAACTACTGCTGATCCATCCTGTTCTGCCCATTTAGGGTGAACCTACATTTTATTACCATACAGGTTATTTGGGAAGCTTGGAGTGTTAAGATCGCCGGCCAGCTGTCCGACAGTTTCGAGGTGAAGACCGGAGTTCGGCAGGGGTGCCTGCTGTCGCCGTTCCTTTTCCTCCTGGTCATTGACTGGATCATGAAGACCTCTACAACAGGCAGGAACAACGGTATACAGTGGACACTCTGGACGCAGCTCGATGACCTCGACTTTGCTGACGACCTGGCGCTCCTGTCACACAGCCACAGCCAGATGCAGGACAAGACCACTCGCTTGGAGACCACATCAGCCGGAACAGGGCTCAAGATTAACAGGAAGAAGACCAAGCTGATGAAAATCAACACCACTGCCAACACACCAGTCATAGTCGGTGGAAAGCCCATCAGGGAGGTGGAGTCTTTCGTCTACCTGGGAAGCATGGTGGACCAACAGGGAGGCACGGACAGAGATGTCACAGCCAGAATCGGCAAGGCAAGAGCAGCTTTCGTCATGCTCAAGAACATCTGGGCATCTGGAGGAATCAGCATAAGAACCAAACTCCGCATCTTCAACTCCAGTGTGAAATCAATTCTGCTCTACGGGTGCGAGACATGGCGGACAACACAGATGATGCAACAAAAGATTCAGACATTCTTCAACACCTGTCTGAGGCGCATCTACAAAATCCGATGGCAGGACAAGATCCGAAACGAAGATCTGTGGGAGCATGCGGGACAGGAACCAGTGGCCAAGCAGATTCTACGAAGGAAGTGGGGCTGGATCGGACACACCCACAGGAAGCCAGCATCCAGCACCACATGCCAAGCCCTGACCTGGAACCCGCAGGGAAAGAGGAAGAGAGGCCGGCCTCGCAACAGCTGGAGGCGAGACACTGAGGCGGAGTTGAAACAACAAGGGACCAACTGGACTGGAATGACCAGAACAGCCCAGAACAGAGTGCGATGGCGAAGGGTCGTCGATAGCCTATGCTCCACCAGGAGCGATGGGCATAATGAATGAAACGAGAGTGTTAAGATGTGCAGTTTGAGAACAACAGCTGTTGTGAACCTGGGCAAATCTACACTTTACTTTTTTTCTACATATCACACAGGTGTGGGCGGTAGCATCATACTCCATTCATAACGTCCCAACCAGTGCAGGCTGGCACAGTTTGAGTGCACACCAACACATAAAAACTTTTCTTTTTTTTTAATAATCTAAGATTAAGTTTAGGATTCAGAATTGATTGAGTTTATATATTAAAAATTCCAACCATCTAAGTTTAGGAATCGGAAATGAATTTATATATTGAAAACTCCAGCCATCAAACTAAGTTGGAGAGCTAATACAGAAAGAAAGAAAGAAAAGAAACAAAGAGGTACACGTGCTATCTAATGAGTCTATGTGTGAACATAGACGTTACATGTACACAGTGAAAAAGTGGATCACCATTACACATTGGGAAAGAGTTTAACAGTTAAAACAGAAAGTTTTTCAGTCTGTTACCAAAGTGACTGTGAGTGATTTTGATAGGTGATTCTCCATTCAACAGAAGTATGGGAGATGTAGTAGCCCAGACTCCACTGAATCGATGATGACAGCTCTGAAAGCAGTGTAGACTGTCATATTCTTTTAATTTTTTTCTCCCCCCCCCCCCCCCCCCCCCTTATCTTTTGTGCCACCTCAGTGGCATTGCACACACGCCGCTCATTCCAAACACCCCCCACCCCCACTCTGCCAGTCGACCATTGTTGTAGTACAGCGGCTGAGTAGCCAGTTAACAGCCAGACATGCCAGCATCTGAGTGATTCTTTTTTCTATCACTTATGACCATCCTCATCACACACACACACATACACATACACACACACACACACACACACACACACACACACACACACACACACACACACACACACACTTATACTCTCTCTGACTCTCAGTCTCTGTCTCTCTCTCTCTCCTGCCTTTTTCTCATGTGGACTTAATTAACACACATACAAACAGGCAGACTTACAGAAAGCAAGCAAGCAAGCAAGCAAACAAACCAACAAAACAGCAGTGAGTGTTGCAGTGTTACTATGTGATGCAGGTCCCGAGGGAGAAGTTGCTGGACTTTGTGGCCTTCTTCAAAGAGAAAGGGACTGTAAGCCATGGCAAGCAGCAACAGCGCGGAGTCCTCAAGGCCATTGAGGTGGGAGCTGTTTTCCATTCCCAGAGTTTTTATGTGTGTGTGTTTTTAAAAAATTTCTTTGACCCTTTTTATTATGTAAATGATTTTTTTAAAAACTTGTGTGTGTGTGTGTGTGTGTGTGTGTGTGTATGTATGTATGTATGTGTGTGTGTGTGTGTGTGTGTGTGTGTGTGTGTGTGTGTGTGTGTGAGAGAGAGAGAGTGTGTGTGTGTGTGTGTGTGTGTGTGTGTGTGTGTGCATGTGTGTGTGTGTGTGCGTGTGTGTGTGCGTGCGCTTTCACACCCTGTGCTTCTGTTCTTTACACTAAAGCTTGAGCAGCTGGAAAACCAAACCCAGGCACAGTCATGCTTGAAGGCATATTTGTTGACTAAATCATCACATTTTGACAACAATACCAATCCATCATTTGCATCCAGTTCGTGCACACTGGGTTGGATATTTTTGTCGTTTGCAGTCACACAAGCATGTTTAGAAAGTGCCTCCCTTTGTGCCAGACAATAAGCAATATGCATGTAAATCAGTTCTCATTGTCAAACCATTTAGTGTAGCCACTGACACGAATGATAATAATAATGGTGTAAACTTATAAAGCACACTATCTAGAAAACTATGCTATATGCTTTGCAAAGAATTATGCTACATGTTTATGACACACGTAATATTCTATTTGAGACACAGGGCTGGTTCACCTATGTGAGGGGGGTGGGAGATGGGGGAATTTCAGAGGGGGTCTTGGGGTCTTGACCCTGTGGGAATATTTTTAAAATGACATTTCTGTGGCTCAGAGGAAAGGGGGAGGGGGAGGGTGTCCAGAAATGCAGGTTCTTGTGAGTAGGTGTGTATGTGTGTGTGTGTGTGCGAATGTGTATATGCATGATATGTTTGTGTGTGTGTGCGTGTATGTGTAAGCGTGCATGCGCTCATGACTGTTATTGATGTGTATGAAGTGTGTGTGTGGGTTGTAGTGCGTTTGTGTTTGTGTACATGCATGCATGTGCATTACTTTAGTTTGGCACAGTAAAAATAGGATTTTCGATGTTTGAATTCACAGTGACTAAAAGTTTTGCTAAAGCTTGATTTTTTTCTTCCAATGTTGCAGATGTTTCATTTTAAATCTTTTTCGTAAGCTAATCTCAGGTTATATTACCCTGAGTCACTACCCAGTAAAAGAACTGCCAACACCCTTTATCTATTGAAGAAAAGAAGCCTGTATAAATGATATACGTTTTTTTAATTTATAGGAACTGCAGAGACGTGCTGGTGGCGGTAGTCTCAGTTTGACAGACAGAGATCCACTGCACTGGGCCCAGTCTGGGTTTCCCTTGGAAAACAACAGTGGACGTCACAGGCTTAATCCAGGGCCTGGTCAGTGCAGTGGACGTCACAGGCTTAATCCAGGGCCTGGTCAGTCTCAGCTCTCCTTTACCACGCTGCAGATAGTGAAAATCTATATAAAAGTTGGGCATGCTGTTTGTTTGTTTCATTGTTTTGCTCTTTTTGACATGCGTTTTTTTCATGTTCGTTTAATGTATGTTTGTGCATCTTGACATTTTTGGTTTGCTGTGTGTATATGAATGAGTCGAGGTAGTGTGTGTGTATCTATGTATGTGTGTGTGATGTGTGTGTGTGTGTGTGTGTGTGTGTGTGTGTGTGTGTAAGTGTGTTGTGTGTGTGTGAAACGATTTTGTTTTTGAGTAGAAGTCCATAATTCTAGATATGCTTCACAAATGTGCAGAAATAAGACTTGATCACATAATTGAAAAAGAAAAAAATATAGACAGCTTATTTTTTTATGAAAAAATATAGACAGCTTATTTTTTTATATTACAGTAGCTGGCTGTAAGTGTGTTGATGTTACTCATTAAGAAGTACTTTGTTATTCTTATAATCTGCTCTTAATATCTTTATTTTAGGGGAAAAGAATGTCTGAGACAGTATTCAGATACACTGAGTTCAGAGAATGAAGTGAATGAAATTGGATCTCAGCACTTAAATCTTTCTGGTTTTGACAGATTTCCAGTTCTCTGAAGCCATTTTAGAACGTTTAGCAGCCATTGGAGCAGAGATAAGGCTGAAGGCTTCACAGAAAGACAGAGATATGCCAAATGAATTTCACCAAGGTATGTATGGAGGCATCAACATGTGTTGAAAAACAACATCTTTCCTTGGACTGTGTCATTCTCCAACAGATCTACATGTAATATCCTTATGGTCTGGTTATTTGTTTGTATGTTCATTTACTTACAAGCTATCCATAGACATAAGACTTGAGGATGTATGTTATTTGACAATGTGTGAGTGTGAGTGTTGTGTGTGTGTGTGTGTGTGTGTGTGTGTGTGTGTGTGTGTGTGTGTGTGTGTGTGTTCACTCTTGCATCTGTATGTGTGGGTGCAGACACACATGCATGTAAATGCAGGGCTGCAAGTTTTCTGGAATTAACCAGAAATCTGATCAGAAAATTGTTTCAAGGCAATCAAAATTGTTTAAGGGTATTTTCTGGTGTCCAGATATGTGACCGAAAGCCATATTCTGTTGGTTGTTCATCTTTCATTATTATTTTTGTTGTATTGACAGAAAGCAGAATTGATATCCTGAAAAGAGATTGTTAGATTTCAGATCACTTAATTAAAATGTGGATGCAAAATCTATAAAAAAAAAAAAAAAAGAAGCAAAATCTAAAAAAAACAAAAAAAAACAGTTAGATTACCAGAAACTCTCTTGGTGGAAATTTACAGAAAGTTTTGAAAAGTACTTCCTGTCAAACAATGAGTCCACTGTCCAAACTGTCAGAGTGAGTGAGTATGAGAGGGAGGGAGGGAGGGGGAGAGAGAGAGAGAGAGAGAGAGAGAGAGAGAGAGAGAGAGAGAGAGAGAGAGAGAGAGAGTCTGCTCGATTAAAAATGATGTAGCTATCTTCAAGCAAATAAGCAAATAACATGTGCACAATAATTTGTTGTTTAAATTGTTTAGATTTTTAGGTTTTTTTCCCAGCTTAAATATAATTTTCCTTCTGCTGGCATGTCACAGATAGGTTTGATAACTCCTTTCAAGGTTTGATAACTCCTTTCATTTCAAGGCTTCGTGACACTTGTCTTGTGAATATATCATATGAAGAGAATTTCTCTCTGTGTGTGTGTGTGTGTGTGTGTGTGCAGAAAGTGCAATCGCAGCAGTATGGCAAGGAGCAAAATATATCGCAGGTATGTATTTTAAAGGTATATGTTCCAAAGAGGGTGCCAGCTCATTCAGTCTGAATGCTGTTCAGGCGCTTGTCAATGTCGTTCTCAGTCTTTGCCTGAACAACATTTGGATGAAATAGACTGTTTAGTCACACCAGTTTATCAGCTCATTAATATGCATTTCACTGCAAGGAAAGGGGAATAATTGCACTAGTTCCATATAGTCAGACTAAATTTGGCAATGAAAGTTTGAATGATTAATGTGTTTTACACAGATATTAAAAAAACAGGATTATCTGAAGAATAAAATAATGCTTGAGTTTTTCGAAGCATTAAAAGTCTGAAAGTGGAACATATTACATGAAATTTGAATATGTTGCTACGCCATAATTCGGCAATAAGCATGTGAACTTGTTTGCCTCTGGGGTGAACAGGTTTTCAGTTATTAGAGTTAAAATGAAGCGCCCTTTCTTTTCACGCAGATCAGGAGAGGCTGCCCAGACTGCAAACTTGGAAGGACTGAAAGGGTTAATTATTAACCTGCTCTGGACTAAAAGAACTAAGACACAATAAGTCATGGACAAGTGATGAAATATTTCAAAACATCGATCATAGTCCTCAGTCAAGACATTAAATTCTGTATCAGTCTTTGCAGGTGATGACAAGGTATGCAGCTTCTGATTTGAACCGTAACTCAAACAAACAGCATCAAGACCATCAAAACATGTTGAGAATCGTTGACTTGAATGCCTGAGTGAACAACAAGATTGAGGCCATTGTGGAATGGTCGAGAAGATTTAATTTGGAGTGAAACCCAGTCCTGAAGGCACAGGGTAAAGGACTGTGCCACTTACAGTAACTCTGTCCTGTTGTACATGGATCTGTGGAGACACCTGGTTGCCCAAGCGTCCACAGTGTCCCGATAACCATTAGCTATACAGTGCACTGAAAGCCTGATCTCTAGCCAAGAATAGGTGCCATGTAAGATTTCTCTCAATAATGATGAAAATTATGAGGCAAGGACAGTGAAGAAGTTGTAATTAACACAGAAGGACAGAGCACTCTGTGATGGATCCAGCACCCTTGTTAGATAAATCTGGGTGGTATGTATGTCAGAAGTTTACATCTGAAGTTGTCGGGAGTCTGATTATGAACCTGATGGTAGTAGAAGCCTACAGGATCATCTCCATTTGGTATGGAAATAAGGATTATAGAAACTATAAGAGGGATTACAGATTGGAAATTGGAGGGAGGGGAGGCTTGTGTCATGGTTTTAAACTTCAGCAAATAGGCTGTCTTTAAGTCTATCAACATTAGTCTGTCAGTTGTTGCTGCTTCCATAATGTTTCATGTGTTTGCTTTTTTGCTTGTGTGTTTTACTGACTCAATTGAATTGCAGATGTGTGCATTGGCTGTGCGGACTGTGACAGAAAGGTGGTGTGCCAGCATCCATTGTTTGAAGGGGGAGTGTGCCCCAAGTGTAAGGTCAGATCTGTGAAGCATTCACCGCAATATTTTTTCCCTTTTTTTTTTCCCATAAAGTCAAAAGCTATAAAGCAGCTTTATTAGAATGAAACAGGTGTACACTGAAGTTAAAATGGATATATCCCAAACCAGCTACATTACAATAAAACAGGGTTGTATTAGGAATGAAATTGGCTGTGTGAAAGAAGCAACAGAACAGTTCTCCGATGAATTTGGAAGATTTGTACACACCTTTCGTTGAAAGTACTCTCGTTTTAGTTGAGAATTACATCAAAAGCATTTTTAGGGTAAATGAATCTGGTTCTGCTTTTTTCACACCAAAACAATGTGGTTTGCATCCATTGCAGGTGATGATGGCTGTTGACCGCCCTTGGAAAGTGTGGTTTAGGGTACATGGATCTGGCGATGACAGAACAGTCCAGAGTGACAGCAGTCTTCTATGACCAGTTGCTCAGTATATGCAGCACATGACCATTTTAATCATTTCGCAGAAGTGTGCTGCAGGATTGAAAATGAAATCAAATTAGAGGTTAATATGATGTGTTTGCTCATTTGACCCATATTAGGAAATTCAAAGCTCTTTTCCATGATTTTTATTGATATGTCCAGTCAAGCAGCAGCAAGAAACAGTAGATTGCAATGCCTGGAATGTGTCGGGTTGGCGACATTTGGCTTGAAAAAAGACTACAAATCATGGGTCAGGAAAAATGTTTGCATCAGATATGCTGATTTTTGCATCCTCTGCAAGAAAACCATGAACATTAGTTTCATTCTGAGGTTTGGAAATCCTGAGTCATTGGGCTGTGAAAGTAAGGGAAAATGTTTGGGAATTTTGAAATGATTTTGTGATATGAACGCTATGATGTTGGTTGTCGGGAGCTTGACAGGACATGCCCTGCTAAATGGTGAATCGGAAATAGTCACCATAGAGCATCACTAGTGGGAATTGGCAGCAGGATGGTATGTTTTTCCCTGCACTTAATCTACAAAGTGCCGTTACCAAGCGTAGGTACATTGGAGTGGAAAGACTGACAAAATGAAAATTAACCAATCAGGGTTATCCTTCCTAACCTAAAGGAATGAGCTTCCTTTGTGAGCATGCCAGTTATGACATCCAGAGTTTTGATGTACAATTCTTGAAGCCTTTTCCAGGGCACGGGTTGTACTAGCCCAGATTTCCCATCAGTGTGCCAAGCACCTGTTGACTTTGTCTCACCTGTTTCAAAATGGAATTATGTTGATATCCCAATCATGCCATCTGTTTATCTGCATGAATTGGCAGAAGTCATTTATTTAGGTTTTTTTTTTGTATGGTTAAATTTTTGTCTGCTCCTATAACTTTAGCCAAAAAGAAAAAAAAAAAAAAAGAAAAGACTTTCCTCCTGTCTGCGAGATTTTCAGTCTCTTTGACCACAAATAATGTACAAAAATGAATTACAGGACCTTCAGGAAGTGAGCTTTGAGAGGGAGATGTGTGTTAACATCACTGACGTGACTTGGTAGCAAGGTGGGGTCTTTTTTTTTTAGAAGCATTGACTTCTTGAAGTCTGAAAGCTTCAGTAATTCCATGTATATTTGACCCCTTTTGACAGAACAAGTATGGAACATTAGTGCCAGAGTTTTATACTTCTACATAGCTGCAGTCATTCAGGCTTTGATGGCATAGATATGATATGTGTGTGGTTAACAATGTATGCTGCAGTCACTCAGGCTTTGACGGCATAGATATGATATGTGTGTGGTTAACAATGTATGCTGCAGTCACTCAGGCTTTGACGGCATAGATATGATATGTGTGTGGTTAACAATGTATGAAGAACAAAGTTGAGCTCAGAACTGTAGCAATGATATTGTCAGTTCGTAGAAGGTATTGCCCCTGGCTTGTTTCTATTTTGATGTAATCATGTCTTCTGGCGAAAACTGGCTATTTGGATCGTCCATTTCCTCTGACGTCTGTTGATTGCAGGAGGTGTTGCAAGAAACATTTTACGCCATTGGAGATGATGGGACACACGTGAGTGTTCCTTCTTTCTGTTTACATGTCCTGCTACTGGAATGATGTACAAAAGCAGTGGTATGAACACTTGATGAACTTAATTTGCGGGATAATTTGTAAATGATGCTACAGACATCAATCATAGAGAACCCTATGTATTCAACAAACAACACTGAAAGCAATTTTACTTTAGTTCTTGGTGAATTTGAATTTGAAAAGTTGGCTGCATTTATGATTTGAACAACATATTTTCTGTATTGCTGAATTTGATGAGACTTCTGTGAATGATTGATGCATGCAATCACAGGTGACGTATATTGGGACAAAAGTGAGTCACAACAAGAGAGAGAGAGTCAAAAATGAGAGGGGGATATCTAGATGAATAAACTGACTGACTGATTGATTGACTCTGATTATTGACTGATTCATTCTGGTCCATGAAAGAGAGATTCACTGATGCGTGACTGTCTTTTGTGTGTGCAGTCATTCTGTGCTGTTTGTGGTGCCGGGGGACAGCTGTTTGTGTGTGACACTCCTCACTGTGGAAAGTAAGTGATTCGTCTTCAGTCTGCATGGACGCCTAGTTTATTCATAGTAGTCTTGATTTCCCCGAAGATGGAGTATGGCTGCCTTAATGGCGGGATAAGAAACGATCATACACACAAAAATCCACTCCCTTTGTTGGGTAGATGGGATTAATACTTGTCTGTCCATATAGGGAGTGTCCGCAGGAGTATCAGCCTGCGCATGCAGAGAAGAAGAAGGAGAAGATGGTAGTCTTGATGCATAATCAGGAATTAGGGAAGGACGGGCGAGCAAAGACGAGATAGAAAGTAGATGCAGAAAGCTGGAGCCCAAGAACAACTTAAAAACCAAACCAGGAGTATCACAAGTACTGTGTACAACATGCACATGTCCCCATTAAAAACCAGGAGTATCACAAGTACTGTGTACAACATGCCATGTGCCCATTAAAACCAGGAGTATCACAAGTACTGTGTACAACATGCGCATGTCCCCATTAAAACCAAGGAGTATCACAAGTACTGTGTACAACATGCACATGTTCCCATTAAAACCAGGAATATCACTAGTACTGTGTACACAACATGCACATGTCCACCCATTAAAACCAGGAGTATCACAAGTACTGTGTACAACATGCACATGTCCCCATTAAAGAAACTTTAAAACCAAAACCAGGAGTATCACAAGTACTGTGTACAACATGCACATGTCCCATTAAAACCAGGAGTATCACAAGTACTGTGTACAATACATGCCCATGTCCCCAATAAAACCAGGAGTATCACAAGTACTGTGTACAACATGCACATGTCCCCATTAAAACCAGCATAACATAAATTGCAATGGATGTAGAACAAGGAAGAGAAAGATTGAAGTACAAAGGTGAAATAAATTTTGACTGTCAGAGAATGAGTCGAAATTAATTATGATTTTCTGGAAAGTGTTTTCAGTTTGTAAGAGACAAAATGTATTGATTCGCGCAATGACAACAAAGCTGATGATATATTAATAGACTTGATGTAAACATACTCTTTTGGTTTGTTTATAATTAATAAACACCAAAAGACTTGCAGTAAATTGTATAGAACATGGTCAAAGAAGATAGAGAAACATTATAATGCTGCTTTGAGAAACCTTTCAATGTGAATATTAGAGCAGAAAATATGAAATTTTAAACTGGAGTTAAATTGTCAAGATTTGAAGACTGAGGTGAGAAATACAGAAACCATCACTTAACCTTTAGCTTCTTGCCTCTTTGTTATATGAAATGTACTTGTAATGTGATTTAATTTTTTTTTCAAGAACTGATGTCTTCTTTTAATTTTTTAATGTGAACTTCATGACTGTGAAAATGCAATCCCCTGAAAATATTGAATCCACATTGATGTAATCATGAATGCCACAGCTGTGCCTGTTCTCACTTAGACATATTGTATCTGTATTTCTTTGTCATGACACCTTCCAATGGAGTTTGTGAGGTAATGGACACATTGTGGCATGCTCATGACCTGGACGTGAATGGCATTGACAGTGCTGCCCCCTGTTGCTTTTCAGAGTGTATTGTGTGCCTTGTGTGGAAGAGTTAGGAGGGGAAGATGTGCTGAAGAAGGTTGGACACAGCTTTGCATGTCTCGGCATTATCATTTGTTTTAGAGTGATCCTTTCATGGGTTGCTAATGATCAACAGTGATTTGCATGCACAGGAAAATTGTGGTGAAGTCAAGGAACGGGGAAAAAAGCGTAAGAACCCTGTGTGAAAACTTTCTATCGTATTTACTGAGTGAAAGAGGGTTAAAATTGGAGATGTTTTTATTCTTATTTATGCATGCACATGCACATACGTGCATGTAAGCACACAGACTTGCATGCATACATGTACACATACACACGCGTGTGCACATTTGAACGCGCACAGGCATACGCGGACATACAACATACACAGACGAAAAGAAGATATATAGATATGTATAGACAGTTAGATGTAGAATGATAGATATAGTTTCACATTTCGCCAGTAGTATTTGTTTTGTGCATTTGTTATAAAAGGAAAGCTTTGTAACGTATAATGACCTTTTCAAGTATTCTTTATAATGTTTATGTTTGCTTTAACTTGCCCATGGCTGCCATTCCTTTCCAGTTGTCCATGTGCTCCTACCACCCAAGCCAGACATTGCATGTCACCCTGTGCACTTGCCAACCAAGCCAGACATTGCATGTCACCCTGTGCACTTGCCAACCAAGCCAGACATTGCCCTGTACTCCTGCCACTCAAACCAGACATTGCCCTGTACTCCTGCCACTCAAACCAGACATTGCCCTGTACTCCTGCCACTCATACCAGACATTGCCCTGTACTCCTGCCACTCATACCAGACATTGCCCTGTACACCTGCCACCCAAGCCACACATTGCCCTGTACTCCTGCCACCCAAACCAGACATTGCCCTGTACTCCTGCCACCCAAGCCAGACATTGCCCTGTACTCCTGCCACCCAAACCAGACATTGCCCTGTACTCCTGCCACCCAAACCAGACATTGCCCTGTACTCCTGCCACCCAAGCCAGACATTGCCCTGTACTCCTGCCACCCAAACCAGACATTGCCCTGTACTCCTGCCACCCAAACCAGACATTGCCCTGTACTCCTGCCACCCAAGCCAGACATTGCCCTGTACTCCTGCCACCCAAACCACACATTGCCCTGTACTCCTGCCACCCAAACCACACATTGCCCTGTACTCCTGCCACCCAAACCACACATTGCCCTGTACTCCTGCCACCCAAACCAGACATTGCGCTGTACTCCTGCCACTCAAACCACACATTGCCCTGTACTCCTGCCACTCAAACACACATTGCCCTGTACTCCTGCCACTCAAACCACACATTGCCCTGTACTCCTGCCACCCAAACCACACATTGCCCTGTACTCCTGCCACCCAAACCACACATTGCCCTGTCCCCCACCATACCTGCCCTACCTCACCAAACCACACATTGCCCTGTACTCCTGCCACCCAAACCACACATTGCCCTGTACTCCTGCCACCCAAACCAGCACATTGCCCTGTACTCCTGCCACCCAAACCAACATTGCCCTGTACTCCTGCCACCCAAACCACACATTGCCCTGTACTCCTGCCACCAAACCACACATTGCCCTGTACTCCTGCCACCCAAACCACACATTGCCCTGTACTCCTGCCCAACCAAACCAGACATTGCCCTGTACTCCTGCACTCCAAACCACACATTGCCCTGTACTCCTGCCACTCAAACCACACATTGCCCTGTACTCCTGCCACTCAAACCACACATTGCCCTGTACTCCTGCCACCCAAACCACACATTGCCCTGTACTCCTGCCACCAAACCACACATTGCCCTGTACTCCTGCCACCCAAAGCCACACATTGCCCTGTACTCCTGCCACCCAAACCAGCACATTGCCCTGTACTCCTGCCACCCAAACCACACATTGCCCTGTACCCTGCCACCCAAACCACACATTGCCCTGTACTCCTGCCACTCAAACCACACATTGCCCTGTACCCTGCCACCCAAACCACACATTGCCCTGTACCCCTGCCACCCAAACCACACATTGCTGACCATGCACCAAACACATTTCATGTCAAAGAAAGTGTATATGAAATGAAAGTTAAATGAAATAAAATGGATCAAATGAGTGACCTTTTTTTTTACTGAGCATGTTTCACACCCGCATGCATGCAAGCACACATGCAGTGTGGGGGTATGCACACAGGTGCACACACACAGTGCGCACGCACACATACACACACATGCACATGCGCTATGCACACTTGCACATACACACATGCAAATATGCACAAACACACATACACACACAAGCAAATACAGGACACAGACACACACACAGACGCACACACACACACACACACACACACACACACACATACACACACACTTGCACATCAGCATGGCACACACACGCGCACATACGCATGCTTCTGGCATGTGTTGATTAACAAACTGACTGACTCATGTTTGCTATGAAAAAGTCATCGATGAGGTTTTCAGCTACTAATGAAATTAACCAATACTAACATTTTAAACACTTATTTGCCAAAAGTGTATGGAAAGATTGCTTCTGATTAAAAAAGGGGTAGATGATTATAAATGTTTTGTTCTATTAATTGTTCTAGTCTAAGGAAAAAAACATGCAATCAATTTATGTGCCAGATATTTCTTTTTTTTACTCATCATTGAGAGTGAATTCTGATTTTAACTTTTTTTTTCATTTCAGGAAAAAAAAGTAGATTGATCAACTGTAGTGATGGAAATTTCCCTGGGAGAAGTTTTTATCCTTGTTCATGAAATAAGGCATGTTTGATTAAAACGATATCAGTTTGAATTATACATAGAAATATTGGTACAAGCACTATTTTGAATACTGTTGCACTGGCTAACAGGGTGAACTATACATGATGTAATGAAGAAGGAGATCCATTGAAACATTTTTATGGCTTTGGCAACATGTACACTGATTTGGGAAAGATTTTGAAAACTTTTACAAGTGCAGAAACGTAACATTAGGATCACATGTTGTATTGGTTTATTCTCTTTCTATTTTCTGTCATTTATCAACACTTTTGAACAAACAGTTATTTATCTCACAGTAGGATCATGTGCAGTATTGTGTGCGTTTTTTTCTCCCTTTTTTTTTTTTTTAATAGATTTTTTTAGTTTATCAACCCCTCCAGTGACATTTAACGTACGTGTTGATAAACTAAAAAAAAAAAATGTTAAGCTGTTATGTTGGTCAAACTTTGAAAATATGATAATGAAAAACATAAACAGTGGTAGTTTTTCAGGGTCAGCTGAGCAACTGATCTTAATTCGAATTATAAAATCTGAACCTGAGAACAATCAGAATGATTTTCAAGCTGCTCAGAACCATTAATAGATTGAAAATCTCTCCATCTGTTAACACATCTTTATATGCAGAATAGTTCGGTTTTTAAAAATTGTTAATGGTTTTCCCTCTGCTTTCAATGTTCCTCATTCTGTCCACATGGGTACGTGCTTAAATGTGTATTATTAGGTTGTGAAAGTCTTTATTGTCTAGAGTCATAATGTGCACCTTATTGAATTTTGTGCAAGCCAGGGTCAGTCAGCATGGGTTAGATTTGTCCAGTCTGTCTGTGCTGCCTCTTGTCATCTGTGAGGAACGATAAACCATCATGAATATTTTACCAAGTACAAACAGTGATGAGATTTGAGAAAGTATTAGAGAATATCATCACAAGTTTGACTGGGCTGGTTGGATGACTTTTACAGAGACGAATTGGAGGATTCATGTATGATTGCCAGAGTTCTTTTTGTGTTTTTTTTACCAAGTATAAACAGTGCTGAGATTTTAAATTTGTTAAAAAATATCGCTACAGGTTTGACTGGGCTGGTTGGTTGATTTTCACAAAAACAAATCGGAGGATTCATGTACGATTGCAAATGGGCCCCCCCTCCCTTCCCCCCTACCCTTTCTGACATCCCTGCAGATTTCCTGAGGTGGTAGTGAGAGGTTCTGACGTATATGTCGTTTGCCATTCCCCCCAGGTGAAGGAAGCCAAGAAATGGCCATGTTTCCTGTGCCAGGGGTTCAAGGTCAGCAGTCACGGTCTGTTGAAGCCACACCCAAACTGGCAGGAACGCCTCATCCTCTTCTTCGACATGGGCCACAGAACCACTCTGGTTAGATCTGTGTGTGTGTGTGTGTGTGTGTGTGTGTGTGTGTGTGTGTGTGTGTGTGTGTGTGTGGATATGTGTGTGAGTGTGTCTGTGTGTGGTGTTTGGTTTGTGTGTGTATGTGTATGCGTGTGTGTGTGTGTGTGTGTGTGTGTGTATGCGTGTGTGTATGCGTGTGTGTATGCATGTGTGTGTGTGTGTGTGTGTGTGTTTCTGTGTGTCGGTGTGTGGATCCCTGCCTTTGAACTGGAAAGTGAAGGAAATAGAGTATTCAGAGGCAAAGAGGAAAAAAGCAGATTATACAACATGATTGAAGTCAGCTGAATACCACAAATATAGCAGTAAGTAAAACAGATCTTTTTTTGCTAAGAAATGACTCATTTTGGAGAGAACTTGATCACCCAAAGACAGATTTTTGACTGGCATGTCAAAAGAGTTTGTATAATGGCGCTGATTTAAGGTAACAGGTCCTCATAGCTGGTAATATGGCAGACATGATAAAGATGTGTAGAAATCACAATGATGTTGATAGAATGCTTCTGTACGAGCACTCAAATGTTGAAAATCAGTTTAGATCTGTTCCAGATGTGTGTCTCTTTGGGTCTGAAGCATGTTTGTTTTTGCTTTGTGCTGTTCTCGGAAATGCTTTCTTCTTTAACGCAGACCTTGGCCAGATTGTAGACATTTTCATTTTTATTTTGTGTTACTGTGATTCTTGCCAAAGAGGAAGAAACACATGAAAAGTTTAGGTGTTCATTTGGAAAACAATTGTGGCCTGCTGGAACTTGAGTACATTGCAAGAAGAGGTGAGTGTACACAGCCCAGTGATAGTTGCATTCATTTTCCTCAGGCCATGGATTTACATCGTCAGGCAAAACATCGCTCAGTTCTCTGTATTGCATGTTTTTGTTCCATAGGTGCCCGACTTGGACTACTTCAAGATCCGAAGACCCATCCGAGTGCTGAGCCTGTTTGATGGCATTGGGACAGGTGAGTTATCTTCTCTTCAATTTGTTCTCTTTCCTTACTTTTTTTGTTATAAAGTAAAATCTTTTTGTCATTTTGTTGTGTTCCTGATGAAAATTGTTTTGCGCCTGGCTCACATATAGCTACTCTCTGTCAGAAGAGAGCTGTTATGACAAAAACTGCCATGTTCAACTAATTTTGTGATGAAGTCATCCGTATCACCACAAGAAATTAAATGCATTGTTCCGCCTTGGCTTAAGGCTGCGTCAGACCAATTGGCTTAGGATGACAAGCTCCTAGCATAACACCATCAGTCTCCAAAGTCCCCTGAAGTCGGAGTGTGGCTGCCCACGTGGTGGGGGTAATTAAAAACAGTCACACATGTAATGTGCTCATCCCCAGCTGATGCATTTGTACCATAGTGTTCAAGTACTTCGGCTGTTCGGATAATTCCTGGAGTCTTTTAGCCAGGGTACGACAACAACAACAATGACAACAAATGCATTGTTGAAATGAATTTTTGGGATTTATATCTAAGTAGACAGCTACAACTGATAATGACACTGTGTGCTGTAGGCATGTATGATTTCTTATCATTATCATTCAATAAACCCTGAAAACACATATGATTTGAGACCATTTTTGCACAGGTAAAATGGAGAGACCACTCCAGATAGAAGACTCCTTTTGCTACCTAACCCAGCTTGGATGACTGGAGTTGTGTGTATTTTCAGAAATCAGTGGTGAAGAGATGAATCAGTGATGAGTCATCATTCAATGGACTTTTTAATTGAAAAATGAAACTGAGCGATATGAGGAGTAAGAAACCGATGACCAAAGATACTCAGTAAAGCAGACAACAGAAATATTCAGACAAGATTTGAGACAAGATTTGAGAGGTCCGTCATTTGGGAGCGTTCCAGCTGTTTACACTGATGCCAGAGAATTTAGCAAATCCAATAACTTTGTCATCTGCATGCGTTCCAGCTGTTTGCAATATCTGTTGAATTCAGTTAAGTTCAAGAACTGTCAACTGCATGTATTCCATCCATTTGCAATTGCTGCTGGATTCACTAAGTTCAACTGCATCAGATGTGTGCACTCCAGCTTTGTGCTATTGCTGTTGGATTCAGTGAAGTCTAACCAATGTATCCCATGTGTGCAGTCCAGTTAAATGCATTTGTCATGGATTTCAATTAGGTTTGATCAACAATTGTACCATCTGGGTGTATTCCAGCCATCTGTGCAACTGCCATGGATTTCGGTAAGGTTTGACAACGTGGTGCATTCCAGCCATCTGTGCAACTGCCATGGATTTCAGTAAGGTTTGACAACGTGGTGCATTCCAGCCATCTGTGCAACTGCCATGGATTTCAGTAAGGTTTGACAACAAGGTGCATTCCAGCCATCTGTGCAACTGCCATGGATTTCAGTAAGGTTTGACAACAAGGTGCATTCCAGCCATCTGTGCAACTGCCATGGATTTCGGTAAGGTTTGACAATGTGGTGCATTCCAGCCATCTGTGCAACTGCCATGGATTTCAGTAAGGTTTGACAACTAGGTGTATTCCAGCCATCTGTGCAACTGCCATGGATTTCAGTAAGGTTTGACAACAAGGTGCATTCCAGCCATCTGTGCAACTGCCATGGATTTCAGTAAGGTTTGACAACAAGGTGCATTCCAGCCATCTGTGCAACTGCCATGGATTTCAGTAAGGTTTGACAACAAGGTGCATTCCAGCCATCTGTGCAACTGCCATGGATTTCGGTAAGGTTTGACAACGTGGTGCATTCCAGCCATCTGTGCAACTGCCATGGATTTCAGTAAGGTTTGACAACGTGGTGCATTCCAGCCATCTGTGCAACTGCCATGGATTTCAGTAAGGTTTGACAACAAGGTGCATTCCAGCCATCTGTGCAACTGCCATGGATTTCGGTAAGGTTTGACAACGTGGTGCATTCCAGCCATCTGTGCAACTGCCATGGATTTCAGTAAGGTTTGACAACTAGGTGCATTCCAGCCATCTGTGCAACTGCCATGGATTTCAGTAAGGTTTGACAACTAGGTGTATTCCAGCTGTTTGTAATTAATCCATGTTGCTAGGGGAGGATACTTAACTCACTCGCTACCAATGTCTGCAAATGTGGACATCGTACAATGAAGCGTTCGCTACAAATGTCCGCATATGCGGATTCGGATTTTGAAAATTCGTGCTGTCCGAGTGACGTATTGGGTACGAAACTCAAGAACGGAGATGGTTCCTTAGTTATCCCCTTCCAACTGTTCATTCACTTGAGCCATGTGTGTAGCGTGGCTCGTTCGCTAGCCGACAACAACAAAGCATACTGTTGGTCAGCTCTGCTCTGTGATTGAAAAGATGGCGTCATGATGAAGCATTTGACACAGTAGGGCTGGTGAATTGTCAGTTAGCGTTGAAGACACACTGGAAATGATCCAGACTGAAGGGTCAGATGTCGAAGAAGACATCAGCAATTCTTCTGATGAGGATTTCGACCCCTCCAGTGGGGAGACACATGGATTCTGACACTTAAGTGGGCGCTGATAGTGGCGAAGAAGCAGAGGAAGCTGTGCCTACCCTATACAAACCCGGGTTTTCAGGGATTAGCAAGGGGAAAAACTCATGGCATGGAGTGAGTTAATCACTCAGGAGAGAAAAAGACCAGCTGTCTGTTCATGGGAAGATATAAACACAAAAGCTGGCTAATGTCAGGTCTTCTGTCGCAGGTGATTGCTACGCATTTCATCCAGCAAAACGCTGTCAGTACTTATAAGATTTATGTGTGTTAAATACTGATCCTATTTGTTATTTTCTTGGATTGATATGTATCAGAGCAAAGAAAGAGAAAAAGAAAAGACCCACCTTTTCCCAAGTGTTTATCAGGTGACATTGCAAAGTTCGCACAAATAAACTCCGTTGTTGAGTATTCAGAATCTAAAAAGGCTACGAATTGATTTCACACAGGAGTTGATCTTTTGGAAGAAAAGGAAGAAAAGTGTGACTGTCCTGGCAGGATTACTGGCCTTACAAAAGGCGGGGACTGGAGGTAGGAGGTGTACTACGCCAGTGAGAACGATGAACAGGCAGCCATCATCTCCCAGGCTAACCACGGCCAGCTGATCACACAGCTGGGGGACGTCATCACCATCACAAAGGACAGGGTGGGTATGGGTACCTATCCAATGTCATCATCATCACCATCAGGGGTATGTGTCTGTCATCACCATCACAAAGGACAGGGTGGGTACCTATCCAATATCATCATCATCACCATCAGGGGTATGTGTCTGGCATCATTATCACAAAGGACAGGGTGGGTACCTATCCAGTATCATCATCATCATTATGGGGTGGGGGGGGGGGGTGTCTGGCATCTTATCAAACAGGACAGGGTGGGTACCTATCCAATATCATCATCAGCATTATCGGGGGTGTGTGTGTCTGGCATCATTATCAAACAGGACAGGGTGGGTACCTATCCAATGTCATCATCATCACCATCGGGGGTATGTGTCTGGCATCATTATCACAAAGGACAGGGTGGGTACCTATCCAATATCTTCATCATTATCATCACAAAGGACAGGGTACTATTTACCCAGGATCACTGTCACAAAGGATAAGGTAGGTATTTAGCCATTATCACTGTCACAAAGGATAAGGTAGGTATTTAGCCGTTATCACTGTCACAAAGGATAAGGTAGGTATTTAGCCGTTATCACTGTCACAAAGGATAAGGTAGGTATTTAGCCGTTATCACTGTCACAAAGGATAAGGTAGGTATTTAGCCGTTATCACTGTCACAAAGGATAAGGTAGGTATTTAGCCGTTATCACTGTCACAAAGGATAAGTTAGGTATTTAGCCGTTATCACTGTCACAAAGGATAAGGTAGGTATTTAGCCGTTATCACTGTCACAAAGGATAAGGTAGGTATTTAGCCGTTATCACTGTCACAAAGGATAAGGTAGGTATTTAGCCGTTATCACTGTCACAAAGGATAAGGTAGGTATTTAGCCGTTATCACTGTCACAAAGGATAAGGTAGGTATTTAGCCGTTATCACTGTCACAAAGGATAAGGTAGGTATTTAGCCGTTATCACTGTCACAAAGGATAAGGTAGGTATTTAGCCGTTATCACTGTCACAAAGGATAAGGTAGGTATTTAGCCGTTATCACTGTCACAAAGGATAAGGTAGGTATTTAGCCGTTATCACTGTCACAAAGGATAAGGTAGGTATTTAGCCGTTATCACTGTCACAAAGGATAAGGTAGGTATTTAGCCGTTATCACTGTCACAAAGGATAAGGTAGGTATTTAGCCGTTATCACTGTCACAAAGGATAAGGTAGGTATTTAGCCGTTATCACTGTCACAAAGGATAAGGTAGGTATTTAGCCGTTATCACTGTCACAAAGGATAAGGTAGGTATTTAGCCGTTATCACTGTCACAAAGGATAAGGTAGGTATTTAGCCGTTATCACTGTCACAAAGGATAAGGTAGGTATTTAGCCGTTATCACTGTCACAAAGGATAAGGTAGGTATTTAGCCGTTATCACTGTCACAAAGGATAAGGTAGGTATTTAGCCGTTATCATTGTCACAAAGGATAAGGTAGGTATTTAGCCGTTATCACTGTCACAAAGGATAAGGTAGGTATTTACCGTTATCATTGTCACAAAGATAAGGTAGGTATTTAGTCTTATCACTGTCATCAAAGATAAGGTAGGTATTTAGCCAGTTATCATTCACAAAAAAGGATAGGGTAGCATTTACCCTTATCTTTACATCTATCACAAAGGATAGGTAGTATTTATCCTATCATTCAAAATAGGTGTTCATATCATCATATCACAAAGGATAGGGTAGACATTTATCCATCATTATCATCTTCATATCATCATATCACAAAGGATAGGGTAGACATTTATCCATCATTATCATCTTCATATCATCATATCACAAAGGATAGGGTAGACATTTATCCATCATTATCATCTTCATATCATCATATCACAAAGGATAGGGTAGACATTTATCCATCATTATCATCTTCATATCATCATATCACAAGGATAGGGTAGACATTTATCCATCATTATCATCTTCATATCATCATATCACAAAGGATAGGGTAGACATTTATCCATCATTATCATCTTCATATCATCATATCACAAAGGATAGGGTAGAATTTACCATATCATTCATCATCTCACAAAGGATAGAGGGTAGTTTTACATCATCATCATTATCTCAAAGGGTAGGGTAGGCATTTATATATCATCATCATTATCTCAAAGGATAGGATGGGTATTTACATATCATCATCATTATCTCAAAGGGTAGGGTAGGCATTTATATATAATCATCATACATCTTATCTCAAAGGATAGCATGGGTATTTACCCATCATGATTATTGTTGTCATCATTGTTAAGGACAGAGTAGGTATTTTCCATCATCATTACCATCATCATTACCAGGGACAGAGTTAGTCATGGTCATGAAGGTTGAGTAGGTTTTGCCTATCATCATCATCATCATCATCATCATCATCGTCTCATCATCCTTATCATCATTGGCATTAAGGATAGTGTATGTATTTACTGACAATCATCATCAATACTAGAATAAGTATTAATCCATCATCATCAGCGTCATGAAGGATAATCTAGATATTCATCCATCATTACTGTCATCACTAATGGTCCGTTTTAAACAAAACCAACATGAAAGTGGATACATGCAATGCAGATACACGAAGTGCTCAGTTGTTGTTTTTTTGTCACAAAGTTTAGTATGGTTTTGATGTAAATTTGGGGGGATGAGTTGAAAAAAAAAAAGGTAACAAGGTTTCACAATTTCATTTTATACTGTCTGATGTAAACTTGGTAGTTGCAAAATTGTTACCAAAACAACTTGGTATTGAGAGGGTTAAGTAAGTCACCACTGCATTCATTAGGTCACACAGCAGTGCAAGGCCACTACCTCAGACACATCATAGTCCTCTGTTCCTCAGACTCATTAAGGCCACTCCCTCAGACACATCATAGTCCTCTGTTCCTCAGACTCATTAAGGCCTCTCCCTCAGACACATCATAGTCCTCTGTTCCTCAGACTCATTAAGGCCACTCCCTCAGACACATCATAGTCCTCTGTTCCTCAGACTCATTAAGGCCTCTCCCTCAGACACATCATAGTCCTCTGTTCCTCAGACTCATTAAGGCCCTCCCTCGGACACATCATAGTCCTCTGTTCCTCAGACTCATTAAGGCCCTCCATCAGACACATCATAGTCCTCTGTTCCTCAGGCTCATTAAGGCCTCTCCATCAGACACATCATAGTCCTCTGTTCCTCAGACTCATTAAGGCCACTCCCTCAGACACATCATAGTCCTCTGTTCCTCAGGCTCATTAAGGCCTCTCCATCAGACACATCATAGTCCTCTGTTCCTCAGGACTCATTAAGGCCTCTCCCTCAGACACATCATAGTAATTTGTTCCACAGGCTCATTAAGGCCACTCCATCAGACACAGCATAGTCCTCTGTTCCTCAGGCTCATTAAGGCCCCTCCATCAGACACAGCATAGTCCTCTGTTCCTCAGGTCATTAGGCCTCTCCTAGACACATCATAGTACTCTGTTCTCAGGCTCATTAAGGCCTCTCCCTCAGACACATCATAGTACTCTGTTCCTCAGGCTCATTAAGGCCTCTCCCTCAGACACATCATAGTCCTCTGTTCCTCAGGCTCATTAAGGCCTCTCCCTCAGACACATCATAGTCCTCTGTTCCTCAGGCTCATTAAGGCCTCTCCCTCAGACACATCATAGTCCTCTGTTCCTCAGGCTCATTAAGGCCTGTCCATCAGACACATCATAGTCCTCTGTTCCTCAGGCTCATTAAGGCCTGTCCATCAGACACATCATAGTCCTCTGTTCCTCAGGCTCATTAAGGCCTGTCCATCAGACACTTCATAGTCCTCTGTTCCTCAGGTTCATTCCAAGTATTTTGATGATGCATTAATGGGAGTATGTTTTGTTTCCAAGTTGGCAGATGTCATCCCCATAGACCTCCTGATTGGTGGATCACCCTGCAATGACCTGTCCCTGGCCAATCCTTTACGAAAAGGCTTTGACGTTGGTAGGTTTCCAGCTGCATTCTTTCAAATCCTCTGGGATCTTTTTTTCTGTTTCTACTTTGTACTGAGCCGAATTCCAGTCCTCTGCAAAAAGGCTTAGACCATGGCAGATAATGAGCCAAGAATTTGAAAATCTTTTTCAGCATTGCTTTTTTTTTTGTTTCTGAGACGATTATTTTGGGAAGTAGTTACTGCAATGCTAGTTTGCTGAAACTGAGTGTATCCGATGCTGAAAATCTGACAGATGGAATGGATTCATGTGTGCTAGTTTCCTTGGAAATCAGTACGGATAAGAATGAATGGATGGACAGTTACAACACTATCATCAGTTCTGATACAAGTATCAGTCGGCAGAAACTAGGAACTGTTTAACAGTTCATTTACCGTGATCCAAAGCAGAAATACCCTCAAGGGCAGCAAAGACAACATCAGCATGGTCCAGACTGAACGTAAAACCAGTATAAAATGACAATGACATCTCCATGAAATACTAGGTCAGGATCCAGTGTATATTAGTTAATTCCATCATCCTTCATGCATACAAGACATGGAATCTCACAGCAGATCAGGAAAGAAGAACCCACGCCATGGAACTGAGGTTTCTGTGCAAGATAACTAAACATTGTGTATTCCGATCATATCACCAGTGAGCAAGTGCATCAAACTAGCAAGCAGAACATGAGATCATGTGGAGATCTGATGACTGCTTAAAGAAAATTACAGTGGTACATCCATGTAACACGATCCAATAGCCTTGCTGAACCAGTCCTCCAGGGAACTGCAGAGAGAGAGAGGCAGTGGGGAAGATGGAAGAAGTGATGGACTAGCCACCGTGCAGAATGGACAGGGAAAACATCTGTAGAGACCCAGTCCTCCAGGGAACTGCTGAGAGAGAGAGGCAGTGGGGAAGATGGAAAAAGTGATGGACTGGCCGCCATGCAGAATGGACAGGGAAAACATCTGTAGAGACCCAGTCCTCCAGGGAACTGCTGAGAGAGAGAGGCAGTGGGGAAGATGGGAAGAAGTGATGGACTGGCCGCCGTGCAGAATGGACAGGGAAAACATCTGTAGAGACCCAGTCCTCCAGGGAACTGCTGAGAGAGAGAGGCAGTGGGGAAGATGGGAAGAAGTGATGGACTGGCCGCCATGCAGAATGGACAGGGAAAACATCTGTAGAGACCCGGGCCATGGCACACAATGGACAGAGCTGGAGGAACCTCCTGGTGAACTGTTCTCAAGAGCTGTGAAGTTTGATGGAGGAGAAGGACAATGCCAGTGGTCCAGATTTAAAAGCATTATGTGCCAGTGTGTTAGTGAGACTTGACATATGGCTCATATACATGATCTTGGTTCACATGCATGAACATACGAAGATGGGTGGATGCATACCCACTTACGGCTGTACATACATACATCTGCACACATGTACACATGTACACATGCCCTCATGTACACAAGCATGTATGCACACTCGCACGCATGTACACTTTCAAATATATTTGACCGGTCACATCCAACAGATCGATCACGGCTAATTATGATACAAACGTGTAGGTTTCAGTCAGAATAGTCTAGTTTTTCATAACTGATTTTCTTTTGATGAAAAAAGGTTTTTCTTCCCTAAAACTTTTGCGAATAATACCTGGAAATGTATGAAATGTATTTTACGTTATATTCAGAAATGATGAAGGGAAATCATAACAATATTTGAAAGTAAGTCATCAGCATATGAAATAACCATTGTCAGCTTGGAAAGTTGAATTTCCTGGAGGTAAAGTTGGTCGTTTGACTAGGCAGCAGTATCTAGGTATGTCCTGCGCATTGTTTTCTTCTGTTAATGAAGTTTTCATTTCAGCGTATGCTGTGACATTGGAAATGTAAATTTGTATGGCTTCTTGTGACGTTCCCACAGAAGGCAGTGGTGTGCTCTTCTTTGACTTCTACCGGATACTGCGCGACTTGGTGGCTTTGAACGGAAACACACATCTCTTCTGGATGTTTGAAAACGTGGCTTCCATGCGCACCACCTATCGCACTGTCATTTCCAGGTTTCTGCAGGTAAGAAGATGCTTTGTATGCAGGTAAGTGGATGTTTGGACAAGCTGCCATGTTACAGGGGCTAGCACTGTGTGCGTGTGGGCTGAGGTTGGGGGTTTGAGTCCCATCAGAGCCAGTTTCCTTCCGTTCCGTTCCTGGCCGACTCCCACCCAGACTTGTGTTTGCTTTAAGGCTCTAATGGGAAAACTGGAATCGACAGTCGTGTTTCACCTGTCGTGTTTCACCTGTCGTGTTTTCACCTGCGTAATGGATGTATCTCCCAGTTTGTTGCTCTAGTTCTCTGACCAGCACTGCAGGTGTTGCATCTCTTGGATCTTGTCAATGTCCTATTTGAAAAAAAAAAAAAAAAAAAATTCAGAGGAAGTAAATCCTTCATTTCATTCCAAATATCACTTCAAAGGGGGGAGCAAACAGGAACTGGTTTTCACTTGTAAAGTGACTTGAAGGCTACATCCAAGACTTGTTTAGTCATAGTGGAGTTCGGCATTCCCGTAAGTGTCCTGAATTTTTTTCTTTAGGTTTGGTATCATACAATGTGTATTACTCTTCTTTTTTTTTTTTTAGCTAGGTTATTTATCTTCAAAAACATATCAATTATAATTGATTGATGAAGTAATTATTGATTGATTAATAACTACTTTGTCAGTCAGTTATCTCGGGGACCCCACTGTATACTGTATACCTGGGTGCGTGTGGTGTTTGTGCATAGGTGGGGTGATGCAGGTGTGTAAAGTGGAGAGTCCGTAGATGTTGAGTGTGTATGCGTTGGTGTATGTGTGCTTATGTGTGTGTGTGTGTGTGCTTGTGTGTGTGTGTGTGTGTGTGTGCATGTGTGTATGTGTGTGTGTGTGTGTGTGTGTGTGTGTACTTGTTCTTGTTCTGGTTATTATTCTTGTTCTTCTTGTGAACATTTATTTCTCACAAATAATCAAAGGCACACACACACAACGCACACGCACACACACACACACACACATACACACACACACACACACACACACACACACACACACACACACACACAGCCAGTGTTAGGAAGATATCCACGGTCCAACCAGCACGTTGGGCTAATGCGTAGGTCAGACATCCGCTGAGTCGTAGGCATGAGACCCTGTTTGTAAATTCTCTCACCTCTGTCATTTAATTCATGAATGCATCAGCTTTAAATCATGCACAGTGTGTTCTCCAGACTTAGCGGATGTGGTTTAGCACATATGGACTAGTCTGCACACAGTGGCACCATTTTTTTTTTTTTTTTGCTGTCCCATCTTCTGTGTTACTTCAGTGGCATTGCACCCATGCCGCTCATTCTGACACCATGTCCACAGCCACAGCCAGGCCCGGCCTGTCGCAGCCCCGGCACCGGCAATCCACAGGCACGGCTGTTCAGAGCAAGTTACTTATTTTTGAGAGGCAGGGGAGTTTACAGCTCGCCCGCAGCTGTAGAGGCCAAGCTGTGAATGCAGGTCAGGGAAAGGGGTGGTTTCTGCAGGCCACTTCGCACCAGCCAGCTAACTGCGCTGTACTCGGCGAACTGAATGTCATCTGTGCATAGCCAGTCTGGCAGCAATGTGTTCAGCATTGTTGAGTGGCCATTACAAATGGGGCTGTCGGTTTGATGATTAGTGGTTGTCATGAAAAATGTAATATATTTGTGCTCGTGAGATGACTGAATTGGCGAATTCCTGACAATTCTTTTAATACCAAACTCGACTAGGTTTATTTTCCTGTAGATAATGTAGATACGGCATGAAAGCTTGTACGCAAGTGGTCAGGCAATATTAGAACAATGAGAGCGCACACAAAATTTTGCAAAAATATCGTCATCATTTTCTGGGTATTTAATGTTCCCTAGTTAACTAGTACACAAGTTTGATACATGCCTCTGCTCGGACAACAGCAACAAAAATGTTGGATTAGAAATGTGTAAGCCTTGTTTGTTCGCCCTTTCACTAAGTGTCTCGTGCGGGACGGAAAAATAAAGCTGTGCAGGGAGCAGTTAATGTCAAGAGGCAACTCACTGGAGGAGACACTGCACTGCTGCTGTTAGTGGTGTTCAGTGATGCCTGCGCTGATCCAAAATATGCAGGACATGACCTACAAAGCCCCCCTACTGACAATAAAAGCTTAGTCGCGTGAGGAGCTCTCCCTATGGAGGGTGCCACCATGTCCATCCAACGACAGCCCCCATGAATTCACCAGTGCAGATGACCCCGATGGAATCAAACCAAGGCCATAGATGTGGAGAGAACATCAAAGCTGAGGAATGAAGGGCCTCAGAATTTGAGATTTTTTTTAACTTATGCTGATCAGTGAGAATGAGGATGATGAAGATGATGCTCAGATATCCATTCCGGTCTGAGACTGCATGTCAAGGCTGTACTCTACGCTTACTTTCATAACATATCCCGTTGTCAACCAGGCCCGAGAGATACAGGCACCTGCAGTGTTGATCAAGAAATTTGAGCAGCACTCTCAGAGACTCATCTATTAAGTGGATGAAACTGGACTCTGTGTGTAGTCCCAGTCTTTCCAGCTGAGCCTGTAGCAAACTCAACCCTGGGTAGGAGCTGGTCAGGGCAGAAAAATCCCACATGACTCTGATAGGAACCTCCTAGGCAGGAGTCCACGACACTACCGTAAAGTTTGGACTATAAGCCACGACTTTTTTCCCCAGCTTTTAACCCTGCAGCTTAAACAACGATGCGACTTATTTGCGGATTTTTCCGATTCCAAGAGCATCACACCCACATCTATTCTTAGCTTCTCTGTAACTCACCATATCATTCACCAAAACTGGCTGCTTGCGACGAGCAAGCTTTGCTCAAGTCTGCCAGTGGACCCTGACCGCATGGGGTAAAGTCAAGCAGTCCAACATTATCAATGGTTTTCGCAAGGCTGGACTGTGTGCTGCAGCAGACGACAATGCAAGCGACGGAGCAGCTGCGACCTTCACCTTGCCTCAAGAGGAAAGCAACAGTGAAAACAAGGCAGAAGTCAGTGACAAGATGGCGGAGGAAGCGCTATTATTTCTATTCAACTCAGACACCAAAGAAGAAGACTTCAGCAGATTCAGTGGACAGGACAATGATGACACTGAATAAATGTGATAATCCTAAGATTATGGACTTTATTTTTGTTGTATATGTCTGCGGCTTGTAAACCAGTGCGGCTTATTTGTGAAAAAAGTTCAGATTTAATAAAACTTTAGTTGGTGCTGCTTATATACAGGTGCTGTCAATAGACCGAACTTGACAGTAGTTGATTTGCCATGGTGGCTGGTCAGTGACACAACTTTGATAAAACTGAAACTGAAATTATTGATTGATTGACTCTATGTTAATTGACTAATTGAGATTGATTTTTCATGACTGATTGATTATTTGATGATAATTGATTGATCGATAAACTATATGTTCATTGACTGATAAATATAGATTGAAGATGAAGTAATTGTTTGATTGATTAACTGTGTATTGAATGAATGACTTATTGATTTGGTAGATGGTTTAACTGATGAATTGGTCAACTGTATATTGAATGACTGATTGATTTTGGTGGATGGTTTCATTGATGAACTGAGTAATTGTATATTGAATGACTGATTGATTAGGGTGGATGGTTTGATTGATGAACTGATTATCTGTATATTGAAGGACTGACTGATTTGGGTGGATGGTTTGGCTGAGTGACTGACTTCCATGTCGTGCAGTGTGAGCCAGCAGTATGGGATGCCAGGCACCTGTCGGCCCAGAAACGATCACGCTTCTTCTGGGGCAACATTCCCGGCCTCTACAGGTAGGCTGCGGGTGCTTGGCTCTCTTAGGATTGTTGCTGGGTTTTGGTGTTTTTTGTTTTGTTTTTTTTTGTTTGTTTTTTGTATTGTCAGGTATCATGAAGGCGAAAGGACTCGATACCAGATGTTCCTTTTTTTTCTCCTCAAGGTTTTAAACTAGAGGTTGTTACTTTGTTTTATTTTGATCTGTGTGTGTGTGTGTGTGTAAGTGGTAGTAGTACTAGTAGTAGTGCTTTCGTTTCATTATTTATTATTTTTTTTTACAAAATAATGTGATATTAAATGCTATGTGTGTGTGATGATATAGGTGTATGTGTGTCTGGTAAAAGATGGCTAATGTAGCAGAAACCTTCAACAGAAAAAGAAATATTCTGAAAAGAATTGGTTACTAAATAAAAGAAAATGACCAAGGAACGGACAAAGTACTGACACATCAAGGAAGTCAGTTAACAGTGGACTAAGGGCCAGCCTCTTCAAAGCATCTTGAATGTGTGACCTGGAGGCAGCAGGTCTAAATCGGGTCAGAACCCAAATCATAGGATTGTGGGATCCTAGCCATGCCTCAGAGCTGCTGAATGTGCTCACGACTCCAGTTGGAAGACTGGGGCTACACAGTGGAGTCTTATCCACACGTAACAGGCAAGTCTTGGAGAAATTTGAGCACTACTGCAGGTGCCTGTGTCTCTCAAGTCTGGTTCATTTGAGGCCTGTCAGTCTGTGACCGTCATGCCCGTCTTCCATGGTGACCTCGGTTTCAATTTCCCCCTTCCACATTCATGGCTGTCAGAAAAAGTCTGGTGTGGTGGGTCTTCCACTCAGTGTGACTGAGCAGTTCTTGTCATGGCTGGGAGCTGAATTATTAGATATTGTTAACGTTACCAAAAGAGGCGGAACTGAACTACACGGATATGACTGAGCTGAAGTGCCTTTCTCTATGCTGAAGTAGCATTATGTGTTGGATGGTTAAGTAATGATACGATGATAATAATGATACTTGGAGCTCTCTGTAGACTGCAGATGAAGCCGTAACTGTATTAGGGTCATCCTGGATGCGGCTGTGTATAGATAAGTTGAAATGAATGGTCTGAAGTAGCGAAACTGATAAAGCATCGAAAACAACACAGAACAAAAGCGGAAAGGAAAATCTCAACGCCAATCTCTGCTTGTGCATTCCTAGCACCCCAGAGGTATCTGAAGGGCTGAGGCAGGAGACGGATCTGAACAGCATCCTGACAAAGCAGTGTGACCGCCAGGCTACTGTGCGACATGTGCGAACCATCACCACGCAGTCCAACAGCTTGCTGCAGGGCGCTGGACACAGCTCTCTGCCTGTCAACATGGCTGGAGCACAGGACACTCTCTGGCTGACTGAATTGGAAAGGTAGGTTAGTTTGATGGAGTAGTTTGTGTTTCCTGTGCTGAGAAAATTCTTTGAAACCGGAACATTCACCATGCCTATGGCAGATGCAGGATCAAAGTACAATGTATCACAGAAGACAAAACCAGTAAAGAAAACTTCGAAAATCAATTAACTCTTTCATTCCTACATTTCTATGAACCATTACTTCCTTCCTCTTGTTCTAGATTCTTGTACTACGAGTATTCCCTTCATGCCTGGATTTAGAGAAAAAAAGAAGTGTAAAGTGAGAACTGCCATGTATGCAGTAGCAAACCGGCCAGAATAGAGCGCAACCACTTTCTTATGCTGTAGGGGCCGTCTGGCATCCATTCCATTCATAAACACTGCCACGCGAGTGACCTGGTCATGACGTGTACTGATGATGCGACTCGCGCGAAGTTCAAAGCGCTTACCGCAAGAACCGATTTTTCTGGGCTGCAGGAAGGAAAGGAGGGATTTTGTGCTGCCCGGATTTCCGGGCTGCAGGAAGGAAGGGTAGGATTTCTGCAAACCGGAAAACCAGGCTTTAGGGATGAAAGAGTTAAAAGACAAATGACACAGTGCTTAATGCATGATTATATTTGGCATACATAGCAAATTTCACTAAAGAAATGTAATAAAAGTTCAAGAGGCTTACTGTTAATCGAATCCCTCCTCAACTCATCCCCCCATCTCCCTGTTCTACTCCCTACTTACACTCTTACCCCTCCTCCCCTCCATATCTCTGTTACAAAATAGAACTCTCAGGTTTTGGTTTAACAGAACAAATGATTGCTTGTGTGGTTTTCTTATTTTATTGGAAGTCGACTGTAACGTAGGGTTCTAGTTCAGTTGTCTTTTTTTTTTGTTCTGGTTGTCTGTCTGAAGTGTAAATTTCTTTGTCTGTGCAAAGAGTACAAGGATGTGGTCCTGTCATTCCATCTGTTTGTCAACAAATGTACAGCATGCATCCGTCCATACATAAAATGTACATAATTATATGAATGTAAATGTAACATTCACAACTTCTGTTTTTGTACATACATGCAGAACAATGAACAGGTGGTTGAAAACAAGTGCAAGCAAACCATTTCTCCATTGTTTTGGTTACTTACATCTTTACTTTCATGTTTTTGGTGTTTATCCACTCAAAGGAGGTTTTTTCTCTTTCAAGAGGGGAAAAGAAAAAGGTACAGCCAAGTTTAGCACATGAAACGTTGCATCCCATCTGCATCAGAACATTATTTCATAAATGATGCGGGCACACTCATACTCTTAAAGAAAATACCGTAAAGTTCGGTCTATTGAGCGCACCTGTATGTAAGCCGCACCCATTAAATTTTTTGTAAAATCTGAACTTTTTTCACAAATAAGCCGCACTGGTTTATAGGCCGCAGATATATACAACAAAAATAAAGTCCATAATCTTAGGATTATCACATTTATTCAGTGTCATCATTGTCCTGTCCACTGAATCCGCTGAAGTCTTCTTCCGGTGTCGGAGTTGAACAGAAATAGTAGCGCTTCCTCCGCCATCTTGTCACTGACTTCAGCCTCGTTTTCACTGTCGCTTTCCTCTTGAGGCAAGATAAAGGTCGCTGCTGCTCTGTCGCTTGCACTGTCGTCTGCTGCAGCACACAGTCTAGCCTTGCAAAAACCATTGATAATGGTCTGAATGTTTCAATGTGTGTGGCTTTGATTTGAAAATGTGAGCAGTTAACACTTTAACATGGAGCTCATCGAAAAATTCATGAACAGTAAACAGGATATGGTGAGTTACAGAGAAGCTAAGAATAGACAAGGGTGTGATGCTCCTGAAATCGGAAAAATCGGCAAATAAGCTGCACCGTTATTTCAGCCGCAGGGTTTAAAGCTGGGGAAAAAAGTCGCGGCTTACAGACCGAACTTTACGGTTGTTTTCTTATCGTGTTTCTGCCTCTCTGCTCATATATTTCTTTGTCAGAGTCTGTGAGTGTGTCTTTGTCCCTCTTGTTCTCTCTGTGGGTCAGCTTCTCAGTCTGTCTGAACATGATCATGATGTCTGTGAGCAAGATAGATTGACAAGGTACACCTGACTTTCCTTTCTCTAAAAAAGAAAATTCAGAGTATAGCCACTCGTATGGCTTTTTTTTGTTCGATCTTTTGTCCTTTGCTGGTTTGTATTCAGGAGTGCTTACTGCTAGTCTTTTTTTACTTTCTCCTTTTCTCAGTCTCTGTATTTTTTTCCCATTTAGTCTCTGTCTGCGTTTTCCCTCAAATGTAATATTTATGTCATACCATTTATTTTCATTATCTGTTTCCAGAGCCACTATTAATTACCCTGTCTTTCTGTGTCTGTTTATCTAGATGTCTTTTCATGAGGACAGATATAACTGATACCTAATGCACTTCTCCTCTGCTTCAGGCTGTTTGGCTTTCCTGCCCACTACACTGATGTCAGTAACCTTCCCCCCACCAAGCGACGAGCTCTGCTGGGCAGGTCATGGAGCATGCAGGTTGTCACACAAATACTCCGACCACTCACACAGTACTTCGCCACAGAGACAGAGCAGGTTAGCAGTGAGAAAGACGCTTCAGACTCCAGTGCCAGACTCGAGGAACATGCTGCTGATTCTTCCCCCACCTCAGTACCTGAATCGGTTCCAGCCCTTTCCATCTTCAGTTCCGGCAAAATCAGCAGAACTGAAGACATTGCTGAAGACAGTGTTGCAAGTTTGGGTTCATTCAATGAGGATGTCAAGTACTGCGGCAACATCGGCAGCAAAAACAAAGTTGTTGATGTTAAACCTGTTGATGTATTCATGGCTGACAGTGATCACGATGGTGAAGACAATGACCTGTGTGTTGCTGGCAGTAGAGATGCTGATGTGTCATCTCATATCGGCGGAGAGATAAAAGTTCCTGTAGACAACAGTCAAAGTGTTGATGTGTCTGTTTCCAGCTTTAGAGATGCAGCTGGTTCCCCTGACGGTGCTAACAGGATGGCTGTACCAAGTGCTGGTAATAAGAAAGCTGATGAACTTGGAACAATGAGTGGGAACACTGAAGGAAAGTGTAAGGACAACAGCAAGCCTGATGCCTATGGTAGGGATACTGATTTGGCCATGGTCATGAAACACAGCTGTGCAAGTGGGGCTGATGGTGAAGTCACTGATGTGACCATGGGCCCAAAACACAGGAGTACACATTCTAATGATGCTGAAGCGACTGATATCACCACCAGTGGTACAAATTGTGTTGATGGTGAAGGCACTGATGTGACCACTGTCACACAACACAGGAGTACACATTCTAATGATGTTGAAGCGACTGATATCACCATCAGTGGTACAAATTGTGTTGACGGTGAAGGCATTGATGTGACCACTGTCACAAAACACAGTGGTGTAAATTCTGCAGATAGAAATGATACTGACATTGCCATTTCCAAAGAAGACGGAAAAGCAGATATAGTTGATGGTCAAGATACTGACAGTGCCAACAAAGACACCAGCAAGACCACTGACTTGTTTGTTGATACTGCCAACAAAAGCACAGAGCATTTTGCCATACCTGTTTCCAAAGCCATCAAACATTCTGATATATCTTCTGCTAAAATCAGCAAAGATGCTGATGCGTTTGTTGTCAGAGCGGAGAAGCATAGTGATTTCTTTGGCGCCAAAGCCAGCGAAGACACCGACACATCTGTCACCAGAGCTAACAATGGCATTTTTGTGTCTGAAACCTTTAAAGATACTGATGACAACCTGGCCGTTGGTACAAACTCTTCTGCTTTTGAGACAGGCACTGGTATATCTGTTGTCGGTGATACTAAAGACACAGGCGTTGAAGGTGAAGACACAGAGCCAGCTTCAGGGACATCCTGTGAAAAGAGAAAGTCTGTTGGCTATGATGCATTCATGGACAGCAAGCCCTGTACTGGCCCTGGATTATCCCCCATCCATACTAGTCAGGGGCTAAAGGGTTTGGTTTCAGTTCATGACATGTCTGACAGCTCTGCCACAAACATCTGCAACAAAGCTGACACAGTGGTGATCACTGTCGCTTCTCATGTGGATTGGATTGATGAGCCAGCGGTTGATGCAGACACTGGAACACAAGCTACATGCAATGTCCATGGTGGTTCTCAAGAATTCAGCTGCTCTGGGGCACCTGCGCAACACACAAAGAAAGACGATGGTACTTTCACCACATCATCAGAGATCTTTGAGGTGCCAAACATGAAGATTGTCCCAGAAAATATTCCACCCGGTGTTCTGTTGGAGTTTCCATCAGAAGAGTGTAAGGAGCCTGAAAATGACAACCAGGAAGATGGACAGTTCCTGGACAACTGCAGTGATGGCGCCATTGTGCTTGGGGACTCTGATGACATCAGTCAGGTTCTCTGCAGCAATGACACCATTGTCATATTTGAGGTAGCAGACAACACTATTTTTCATGAAAATGATATAATTGTAGAAACATCTACTGACACACTGTCACCTGCTGTGATGTATTTTGATGCATTAGCTGATCATGGATACCAATCTTTTCTTCCTGACAATAGTGAATTGTTCCCACAGAACTGGAATGAGTCTGAACATTCTGAAGGACCGCAGGATCCAGTCATTGTGAATGTACATGGTTTGCATGGCAGAAATGTTTGTGTTGCAGAAATGGCCAAAGGAGAAGACAGTTCTTGTCCAAAAGTGACAACAGCTTTAGGCCCAGACCATGCTCATACTGAATTGACAAACAGTGACAGGTCTCTGGTATGTGCGGAGGAACTGGGAGAAGAATCAGAACGGGAGTTAAACTTGCAGTCGGAAAGAGAGGGTAGAAAGGTCAGTGTAGGGAGTAAGCACACAAACCCCACAACACAAACAGTGAAGAAGAGGGAGCAGACTGCACACTGCACACACATCTTGACATCTGATGGAACAGAGACTCCTGCAGCATTGCATGGTCTGGCAGGGGACACTGTAAGCGATGGTAGCTGTGTGCTCAGAGACCTGAAGCAAAGCTCCATGGTTAGTCGGGACATAACAGGATCTTCACAGCAGTCTGTTTCAACTCAGAAAGCTGCAGGGAATGATGGTCCCTGTCATCTGGAACTGACAAACGGTCTTCTCCAGAACCGCACAGACTGTGCAGCTGTGAATGCACCAACTTGCCATCTTTCAGGAAAAGAGGAAGGCCAGTCTTCTGCTTGTAAGCATGGATCACCTCCCAGCCAGACAAGTGCCGTGGAAGGTCAAAGTTCAATGCCGTTAATGGAGGATCTGGCCAGCGCCACACTCCAAGAAGATGCAAAGAGGACATGTGAATACAGTCGTACTGACACAGCCTCTTGTGCAGTGCAGCAGAATGAAGTAGAGAAGTGTAAACCCGTACAGTCTGAACAGAGAGTTAATCTGCAGGGACGTTGTCAGATCAATGAAAATGGTGTCCAAGTGGATAAAGATTCTTGTGACCAAGAACACACAACATCTGGAGTGGAGTCCAAACAGATCCTATCTCCAACGTCTTTTGAATGTCAACAAAATGAATCAGACTTTAAAACAGAAAGGGACAGTTCTCTGTCGTCGTCATCTTCTTTGCAGGGCTGCTCAGGAGCAGAGCGTTGTTCAGCGGACACCTTAAATGTCATGGCTGTTCCAGACTTGGAGCCACCAGCAGTGACAGAAGAAACCTGTGTCCCTGAAAAACGGCTGACCAGATCAGCAGTGAGAGCAAAAGCAGAGGAGCAGAAACCAGTGTGCAGACATTCAGCAAAGACCAGAAAAAGGGTACGTTCTGCTCAAAGCGACATTGAGGAGCCGTCAGCTGATGTGAAGGAAAGTCACAAAGCCTGCCAGAAGAAGGACAGAGTCTGTACACATGATGAAGGTGCAGAAACACAACAAACCAGGAAAGGTGACACCGTGTCCATCATGACTGCTAAAGCAGGCCTACCTGACGTCAGAACTGCTATAAATATCAACCCACAAACTGCCAGGAACAAGAACTACAAAAAGATGTTGACTGACAGAGAACAGACTGGCACTTGGTCCTCTCTCTCTGATGGTAATGAGGTGGGTATGGTGAACACATCAGCATCAGTCACAACACAGGTGAGCCCATCATGCGGGACCCATGACCAGAGACAGCAGCACGGATCAGCTTCAGACCATTGTTCCAGAAATCTCTCTGACTCTGAGAGCTACTCATCTGAACGGCTGATGCAAAGAAAGATCACAAGACACAGTCAGCACCAAAGGTCTAAAGGAAGCAGCAGCAGAAGATCCCCAGAGACATCAACTGAACAACAGACTTCCTCTTCTGCTGGAGCACCAGCACAGCCCAGAATCTCATTCGACCTTTGTCCCAGTGGCTCGGATTCATCTTGCATGCGCAGGTCCAGTGTTCTGCAGAGAAGGTCCAAAAGACTGTCTGCCAGACATTCCCAGTGTGAGGCAGCGAAACCAGGCATCTGTTTCAAGCTGGCATCAAGTTTTTCCAAGATGTGTATCTCACGGGGAGCAAGCAACTTGACAAAAACTTAAAAAGAAGCATGCATGTAAAATGAAGAGTAGGGAAACACAGACGTTGTGCTGATGTTTGCCACATTGAAAAGCGATGAAGGCGAAGAGAGGGTATCAGTATTTTATCTTCAAACAGACATTTAAAATTTCCTTGGAGGTGTGCAAGGGACAGGTTATAAGAACATATTGGATATCTCGAACAAAGCATCCAGAATATGAAAAATGTGTATGTCCCTTGTTATCATTAAATATATCATTTGCGAACAGCAAACAGATTTTTAAAGCAAGGTGGATTAGAAATTTATTGAAAATAAATTATCATGGGAAACTATAACATTATTTAGTATTTAGTTTCGACTGACTCAGCAGATATTTAACTGTTTATTATAAACCATACCCGACCTGACCCTTTCTTCCCCCCTTCCCCCCCTTCCCCCTAACACCTCTCTGCTCTTTCTTTGTAGTTACAAACACTATTTTCTAATGTCAGTTTCAAAGCACCTGAAAAGAATTATAGTTTTGCAAATTCATATGACAATCCTATATGGAAGTGGTAAGTAAAGAGAGCTATTTTTTATGAATGTATGTGGGCAAATACCATTTGTCAAAGTGATTTGTATGAAGATGTCATATCTTGGGGGGATCTCATCTATCATAGTATGCAGTCTGAATCCAGTGAAAGACCTGTGGATTTGTGACGTTATGAGTCTGATGACATTCTTGCAGAAAAGGAAATTCAGGATGTTTTTTCATGTCACTGTTTGGCTTGTTCCTTTACCATCTCTATCGTCTGTTCTGCCTTTCTCAGGATCTGGTCTCTCCTGCTGGAGCCCACACCATCTCCTCACTTCTCATCATGCACATTTGTTTCTTGTTATTATTTAGGAACATTTACATCATTTCTCTGTACATTTGCGCTTTTTCTGCATTTTGCACAGAAGCTCAACTTATGTGTGATCTGTGTGTTTTAGCAATATGTTTTAAAAGTTATTTGAGAAAGGTAACTTGTATTTTTGTTTTACGGCATCATTTGACTGTTTTACAGATGGCAGAAATATCGTGTTTTTGTATGGAACTTGTCGAAACTGTCGGGCAGTTTTGCTTTTGTTGTTTTTTTTAAATTTTCTCTGAGCAGATGGGCTTTTCACAGTTTCCTGGAAGCATGAGAGTTTGTGGTAGCTGATCACATTATTGATGAAAGGCTGCTGAGGCTTTTGTGGATGTTGTCTTGGATGTGGCAGTTTACAGAAGTTAACAAATGATGGATTTATCCACAGAAGTCCCATAAATCAACAACAATTTGTGGCGTAAATTCAGACGTCTAATGTCAAGATTACATGATGCTGGTTTATGTGTATTTGTTTATTTACTTCCATGTCTGAAACATGGTGGCGATATTAGTATGTGAATGTCTCCTAAGCAAACTGCGTTTGTTTTGATTTAAAAAAAAATCTGTTTATGGTATTTCTTTTTTTTTTTTTAGTGTCCCAATTCTTCAGAATGATCATTTGACTTTTGTGTGCCTTTCATGTGTATTCTTTTATATTAAAAAGGCTATAGAATTGATTTTTTTTTCAGTTTGAAGTTTTTTTTGTGTGTTTAATTTAATTTAATCAGATAATCATTCTGTTTTTGTTGTTTGTTTTGTGACAATTGTAAAAGTGTTTTATGTAAATGGAGGTATTTTAAAAAAGTTTGATTTAATCATCAAATATAGTCATTCTGTTTTTGTTGTTTGTCATTTGACAATAGGAAAAGTCTTTTATTTGAATGGTTTTGTCTGTGCATCATCCATCTACATAAACAAGAGGTGTAAAGGAAGCCAGCGGTTGGTGAAGCCTAGGGTTGAGTCTTATTGTTGTAGGGCTTTTATGCTGCACTGTACAGACGATTTCCGAACTTACTTGACCTTGTGCCAACTGCTAGTGACCTCAGCACAGCCGAGTTATCGATGGTCTCCTTTTAGGACGGCAGTACTTAAGCTTTGATGCTATAAATGGTAAATATGTTATAGAAAAGTCTGTGGTGCTTTTTGTGGCGTTTTCTGGATAAGAGTTTTCCTGTGTGTAGTGATAACGCTGAAATAGCCTTGTGTGATCAGCTGGGCGAAAACAACACTAATAATGAACATCTTATCAATGTTTGATATCCTGGTGTCTTGTTGGTAGCCCATGTATTTTTTTAGATACCTTCTTGTCTTGTTAGTGACCTGTGCCTGATATTCTATTGTCTTGGTGACTTGTTTCTGATGTCCTGTTGCTTCTTTGATAACGTGTGTCTGATATTCCATCGTCTTGTTACTGAACTGGGCCTGATATTCCATTTTCTTGTTAGCGACCTGTGACTGATATTGAACGGTCTTGGTGACTTGCTTCTGCTGTCCTGTCATCTCTTTGGTAACCTGTGTCTGATATTCCATCGTCTTGTTGGTGAACTGTTTTGATATCTAGTTGGTTCATTAATAGTACATTGATAGTTATTGTTTGAAACACTATCTGGTCTGGATGTTCATTTCTATCAGATATCTCTGTCTTGTCGGTGACCTGTGTCTGGTATCCTGTTGTCTCCTTGGTGACCTGTGTCTGGTGTGGGACTGTCTTGTCGGTGACCTGTGTCTGGTATCCTGTTGTCTCCTTGGTGACCTGTGTCTGGTATGGGACTGTCTTGTTGGTGACTTTGTCTGGTATCCTATTGTCTCCTTGGTGACCTGTGTCTGGTATGGGACTGTCTTGTTGGTGACTGTGTCTGATATCCTATGTCTTGTTGACTTTGGCTGAAAACCCTTTGAATTATTGGTGACAAGTATTAGAAATCCCATTGTCTTGTTTGTGACCTGTATCTACTATCCCCCCATTGTCTTGTTTGTGACCTGTATCTACTATCCCCCCATTGTCTTGTTTGTGACCTGTATCTACTATCCCCCCATTGTCTTGTTTGTGACCTGTATCTACTATCCCCCCATTGTCTTGCTGGTGATGTCTCTGATATCCTGTTGTCTTATCTATTGGTGACCTGTGCCTGATATACTATTGTCATAGTGGCTACTGTGTTGATGACTCTGTCTGATATACTGTTGTCTTGTTTGTGACTTGTGTCTGATATCTAGTTGTCTTGCTGATGACATGTAGCTGATATCCAGTTGTCTTATTGGTGACTTGTGTCTGATATCTCATTGTCTCATTACTAACCTATGTCTGATATTCTCTTGTCTAATTGGTGTTTTGCGTCTGTTGTTGATTGTGTAAGATATCTTGTGTTGTTGGTGACTGTGTCTGAAACCTTGTTGGTGACTGTGTCTGATATCCCATTGTCTTACTGGTGACCAGTGTCTGATATCCCATTGTCTTACTGGTGACCAGTGTCTGATATCCCATTGTCTTACTGGTGACTGTGTCTGATATCCCATTGTCTTACTGGTGACCAGTGTCTGATATCCCATTGTCTTACTGGTGACTGTGTCTGATATCCCATTGTCTTACTGGTGACCAGTGTCTGATATCCCATTGTCTTACTGGTGACTGTGTCTGATATCCCATTGTCTTACTGGTGACCAGTGTCTGATATCCCATTGTCTTACTGGTGACCAGTGTCTGATATCCCATTGTCTTACTGGTGACCAGTGTCTGATATCCCATTGTCTTACTGGTGACCAGTGTCTGATATCCCATTGTCTTACTGGTGACCAGTGTCTGATATCCCATTGTCTTACTAGTGACCAGTGTCTGATATCCCATTGTCTTACTGGTGACCAGTGTCTGATATCCCATTGTCTTACTGGTGACTGTGTCTGATATCCCATTGTCTTACTGGTGACCAGTGTCTGATATCCCATTGTCTTACTGGTGACCAGTATTGATATATTCCATCGTGTCATGTAGATGGTCTTTCTCAGGTATGGGTGCTGAGTTTGCATTGAAGCATGCTACAGTTGGTGTCGTGCCTTGAAATCAGACGTGGGTGAACACAAGAGTTGCCAACTGATGCTCTTGTTTTTGACACTGGTGTGAAATCAGGTTGCTTCTTTCTTTCTTTTTCTTTTTTTTTTTTTTTTAAATTGAGACATGACTTTGCGGTTGGGGCTGCACATTTTACTTGAAGATTTGTCTGAGGTGGGGTTGTTTCTGTCTTTCTTTTTTCTTTTTTTTACTTGAGACATGACTTTGCACATCTTCCCTGAAGATTGGTCTGAGGTGGTTCTTTCTTTCATTATTTTTTTGTTTTTTGATTGAGAGATGACTTTGCACTTAGGCTACACATTTTCCCAGAAGACTGGTCTGAGGTATTGAAGTGGGGTTTTTGTTGTTGTTGTTTTTTTTTAGGTATTAAGATTGATCAAGGGATGCTGAGTGTTGTGTTGTTGCTGGAGTCATGTCTTTTGGCACGGAGTTGTGTGTGATGTTCATCTTAACAAACGATGTTCATCTTGTCAGTGAGGTCTTCTGCGTTAAGGTGGGTTTTTTTGTTTGTTCTTATTTGTCAGTCGTTGATTACTTGCAGGCAGCATTTTATTTACATTTATTTGTTTCATTTGGTTGTGCCCCCCCCCCCCCCCCCCCTGCCTCTACTCTCTCTTATCCTCCCAGGTCTGTTAGTTCGGTTGTTGTTCATGGTGAGGAAACCAAGAGTTGACATAGATTTCTGTTGCATTAATGTCTGTTTGCAAAAGAGGCAGAGCCAGCTTCAGCAGTGATGCTGTCTGAAATGTTGTTGTCTCTGCTCTTCAGTTAATTACTGACTTTCTCACACTTGATGTAAAATACTGTTCGGGCACCATGAGTTTCACACACAGGTGCACACACACACACACACACACACACACACACACACACACACACACACACACACACACACACACACACGCACGCACTCTCCCAATTCTTTCTTCAAGTACATGTACAGACAATTTCTTTTCAACCAATACATCAACTTCCCAATCTTTTTTTCTTTGGTTTACTTGTTAATGTAAAATGAGAATCACAAATCATATATTTTGCGAAAAGTTTTGAATCTTGTTGATAAAATATGTCTGCAAGTTATTGTTGATCTTTTTTTCCCCGACATCTGTTTACGAGGATGAAAAAATAACTAGATTCTGTATTTGAGTTTTTTGTTGCTAGAAAGTAATCAGACTCTGGGTCGTTTTAGAGGCCCAGTTTAGTTTTCTCTTTTTAAGTTGACATTTTGTTGTATGACAGATCACGTGTTGCTGTGTATGGATACGTCAATGACCAGTGGGCGCACCAGACTGGACAGATTTATTGTTAGATAAGTGACTGCCCACTGAGACTGAGGATGGACAGAGAATTATCCTGAATCTGAATTTGAGGGAGACAATATGTGTTGCAAGGGAGTAATGCATACTAAGAAGCCATGGAAGATGACACAGACATTATTTTGCTTTCAGTGAATAAAGTTCAACCCAACTTAGACTTGCAGGACAGACAGTTTGTGTTTAGTTTTGTTTGAGTGTGTGTCAGCTATAATGTAGGTTATAGTGGATAAAGTTCAACCAAACTTAGACTTGCAGGACGGACAGTTTGTGTTTAGTTTTGTTTGAGCGTGAGTCAGCTATAGATTATACAACAGGGCAGGTGTCATTCTTCTACTCAAAGGAAACTTCATGAATATGAAAAAGATACACCTGAAGGTGCGGATGGGACCTAGAGAAGTACTGTCCTCAACTCCTGAAGAAATCAGCTGGGAGCAATCCTGCACCACCTGCTTCCACGGCTGGTGCAGGATTTAAGGGAGTGCATCCTGTTGGTTTGTTTGGCAGTTGAGGACAGTACTTCTATGGGTCCCACCCGCACCTTTGTGTGTATTCTTTTCTTCTTAATGAATATGTATAAGGCACAGCAGATTCATGTCTTTCTCATCCTCAATTGATTTTTAAATGAAGGATTGGATCTGCAATTTTAGATGCTCATTCTGTTTTTTTTTTCTTTTCTTTTCTGCCAGAACAGATGTATTTGGAGAATTGGAATCTTAGTTAAATTAAGGGAATTTCTTTGATTCTTTTTCTTTCATATTATTCCACGATTGTATGGATATTTTGTTGCACCTTCTTGTTTTATATTTCTGTTCACTGCATATTGCTGCTATACTTCTAGTTATTTCCCTTTTTTAAATATCTGTTTTACAGTCTGTTAATATTTTTATTTTCATTGATTTGTCTTATCCACATGGCATTTTTGAGAACATTGCCATCCAGTAATGACGGAAATGTTAGCAATAAGCTCTGATTCTTGATGCAGTGAGTAGGAAAAATAGGAATCTTCAAAACTGGAGAGGTATGGGAGGATCTTTTGAAAACAGAAAATCCTTATGGTCAGTTGATGACTTTTTCTGTCGAGTAGCAAAGTGAGATGACTGCAGGCAGAAATCTAAACAAATCTTAAATAAATGTTAGCAAACTGCCAAGAGAAACGTGGACAAACGAGTCACAAGACAGAAGACGACACGTTTCGACCTCTTAGGTCTTCTTCAGGCAAGACACAAACAAATAGGACAATGAAAATGAACGAGTTTGTCACTGAGCTTGATCTCTTCAACGCCTACCTTGCACTGAAGAGATCAAGCTCAGTGACAAACTTGTTCATTTTCATTGTCCCATTTGTGTCTTGCCTGAAGAAGACCTAAAAGGTTGAAACACATCATGATTTGTCTTGTGACTCATTTGTCCACGTTTCTCTTGGCGGTTCGCTAACATTTATTTAAAATTTTTCTGTCGAAATTAAACTCTCGGATCGGAGGAAGAGGGGATGTTGAAACATGGTTGGCCCATTTGACCGCTCAGGAACAAATAGTTTGGGTCAAGGTAAATTGTCAGGAAAAGGAATATAGTTTAACCCTCGATGCTGACTATAAAGATTTTGATTTGTTATGTTGTGGGTTGGATTTGCTTCAGTTTTCTGATTGTGTTTCTTTTTCCTTAACAAATAAATACATATTTCAGCAGACTCTTGCAAAGTGTGTATTGGTGTGTGTGTGTGTGTGTGTGTGTGTGTGTGTGTGTGCAAGCACTTGTGCGCATTTGTGTGTGTGTATATGTGTGTGTTTGTATATATGTGTGTGTGTGCAAGCACTCATGCGCATTTGTGTGTGTGTGCACATGCACGTGCACGCACATAAATGCGCATATGTTTGTGCGTGTGTGTGTCTGTGTGTGTGTACACACCAATATACACTCACATGTACACTCCCCTTAAACACATACAATGATAATAATAATGTGCACACACACACATACACATATACACTCACCATGCACACATACTATGATAATTATGGTACAGTCGATGTTAGCTAGGTACTCTAGGTCTGACCAGTGCGATGGGCTAATGTGTAGGTCAGACATCTGCCAAGTCGTAGCCACGAGACCCTCTTCTTAGGGTCTCCCATCATAGTCATTATTCATTTATCCATCAGCTTTAAATCATGCGCATTGTGGTCTCAAAACTTAGCGGATATGGTATAGTGTGTATGGACCAGTCTGCACGCAGTGACACACACGCACACACACACACACACGCACACACACACACACACACACACACACACACACGATCCAGTTCAATGCTTCCACCCCCATCCTTTCTCTCTGTCTCTCAGAATCTCTGTCTGTCTGTCTCTGTCTGTCTGTCTGTCTCTCAATCTCTCTGTATGTTCTGTTTATTAACTGTTGAACTGTCCTCTCAAACTCACTCCTCTTTCACACATTGTATTCTCATTCTCATGCTGATGGCTTTCTGGGGAGTGTGCATTCAGTTTTTGACGTTGTTTATGATGTCTGAAGAAATAATACTTTTTGGAAATTTACCTATCTGTTTCCTACTGTTTAACTAAATGCTGCTTACACCTCATGTGCATGTGCGTGTGTGCGCGCACACGTGCGTGTGTGTGTGTGTGTGTGTGTGTGTGCATGCATGCGTGTATTGTGCGTACAAGTGAACGTGAGTGCGTGCATGCATGAGTGTGTATTTGTGGTGTGTGTGAGTGTGTGTGTGTAAGTGTGTGTGTGTATGTGTGTACAGCACGTTCATATGTTTCTCTTTCTCTTTCAGTCTTTCTAACCTCACCTCCACCCCCCGGAATTCTGTCTCTGTGTGTGTGTGCATATGTGCTAGCCTTTCTGCACAGGCACATATTATACACACACACATCTCTTTTAGTTTACGAGATACAAGTCATTCTCTCTCTCACACTCTCTCTCTCTCTCACTCTCTCTCTCTCTCTGCCCAGATGCTTGTCTGCATATGCGATCTTGTGTGCAGGCGGGTGGGCGCCAAGTGCGTGAGTGTGTATTCTTGTGTGTATGTGTGTGTGTGCGTGCGTGTGTGTGTGTGTGTGTGTGTGTGTGCGTCAAAATGTGTGTGTGCGTGTGGGGAGGGTGGGGGGGGAGGAGGAGGGCGTCCATGTGTGCGAGTGCATCTCATCTCTCTCACTCTGTATGTGTGTGTGTGTGCGTGCGTGTGTGTGTGTGCGTGTGTGTGTGTGTGTGTGTGTGTGTGCGTGCGTGCGTGCGCGCACGCGTGTGTGTGTGTGTGTGTGTGTGTGCGCACATGCATGCATGTGTTTTGTGCCTGTTAGTGTGTGTGTGTGCGTGCAGACTCTATGCTACAATGGGTTTCACTTCCTTATGAATTAAGTTGTGGGAACAAGACTGACCTGAACTGAAATTGTATTAGGCTGTTGCATCTGTCTATCTATCTCTTTTCCCTCAATGACTAAACTTCTCCCATTCTCTATAGTTATTGATGTCTGAATAACAACTGATGCCTATATATATTGATATCTGTATGTATGTGTTCAACGCCCTTCTTGCGCCAAATTTGACAAAGATACGTGATTGCTCGTTCTTCTTGTTCGTTGTCCTGAGTATTGTTAATCTTGGCTGAAGAAGGCCTAAGAGGTCAAAACGCGTCGTGTTTTGTCTTGTGATTCGTTTGTCCATGTTGCTTGGCGGGGTTATTTAAATTTTGTTTTTTAAAGATTGGTTTATATTTCTGCCTGCCGTCGTCTGACTGTGCAACTAACTTGTATGTCTGTCGTTCTGTCTGTCTATTTGTCCACGTAGTAAGTTAGCTCCACGGCTAGACTGGCGGTCATATGAAAATCGTCATGTAAAGGTGTCAACGCAAAGCCTCAATTATACTCTCTTTCACGTGTGTATGATAGAATGGCATGATGTGCTCTTTAAAAAAGAAAATGAATGGTTCAAAATTTTGCTTTACCACTGCCCTTTACAGAGCGGCAATTAGCAGTCACGAGGCAAGCAGTTATCGATTGCCCTGTGCAGGCCGTTCCGAGTCGCGCGTGTCAGCGTGAGAAAAAAGAGTGAAAGAGGCGGCTAGTACTGGTGAACGTGTTCAATTAGCGCTGTGAACTTGTAGTGTGCAAGATCTCTGCCAGATCACAAACACCTTTAACTCGGTCAGTACGCGACCTTTACCTGTGCCCCTCCCTGCTCCTTCCCAAACCTCCCCATCCCCCCCCCCCCCCCCCCCCCCCCTGCCCCTACCACTTTGGCATCTTAACTCCTGCCCTTTCTAGTTGCAAAGGGAGACGACTGCAGGCGGAAATCTAAACAAATCTTAAATAAATGTTAGCGAACCGGCAATAGAAACGTGGACAAACGAGTCACAAGACAAAAGACGACGCGTTTCGACCTCTTAGGTCTTCTTCAGGCAAGACACGAACAGCCTCGTTTTCATTCAACGCCTATCTTGCGCTGCTGAAGAGATCTAAGCTAAGTGACAAACTCGTTCATTTTCATTGTCCTATTTGTTTGTGTCTTGCCTGAAGAAGACCTAAGAGGTCGAAACGCGTCGTGTTTTGTCTTGTGACTCGTTTGTCCACGTTTCTCTGGGCGGTTCGCTAACATTTCTTTCAGATTCCCTACCCTTTCGCTCATCTTCCACCCTGGCCCCCACCACCCCTATCGTTTTCACCCACCCCTCTCATTCTCCATGCCTTCCACCCCACGCCTCTCCCCTTCCATGCCCATCACATTTTACACACCCTACGCCGATCACACCCGTCATGAAAGCCATTCTGACCCCTGTCCTCATCACTAATGTTGTTGAAGCCATTCGTGACCCCTGTCCTGATCACTAACGTTGTAATGAAGCCATTCGTGACCCCCTGTCCTCATCACTAACGTTGTATGAAGCCATTCGTGACCCCCCTGTCCTCATCACTAACGTTGAAATGAAGCCATTCGTGACCCCCTGTCCTCATCACTACGTTAGATGAAGCCATTCGTGACCCCCCCTCCCCCCTGTACCATCATCGTCTAACTAACGTTGTAATGAAGCCATTCGTGACCCCTGTCCTCATCACTACGTTGTATGAAGCCATTCGTGACCCCCTGTCTTCATCACTACGTTGTATGAAGCCATTCGTGACTCCCTGTCTTCATCACTAACTGTTGTATGAAACCATTCGTGACCCCTGTCTTCATCACTAACGTTGTATGAAGCCATTCGTGACCCCCTGTCTTCATCACTAACGTTGTATGAAGCCATTCGTGACTCCCTGTCCTCATCACTAACGTTGTATGAAGCCATTCGTGACCCCCTGTCTCATCACTAACTGTTGTATGAAGCCATTCGTGACCCCCTGTCCTCATCACTGACGTTGTATGAAGCCTTCGTGACCCCCTGTCCTCATCACTAGACGTTGTTGAAGCCATTCGTGACCCCCTGTCCTCATCACTAACTGTTGTAATGAAGCCATTCGTGACCTCCTGTCCTCATCACTGACGTTGTATGAAGCCGTTCGTGACCCTGTCCTCATCACTGACGTTGATGAAGCCTTCGTGACCCCTGTCCTCATCACTAACGTTGAATGAAGCTATTCGTGACCCCCCTGTCCTCATCACTGACGTTGTATGAAGCCATTCGTGACCTCCTGTCCTCATCACTGACGTTGAATGAAGCATTCGTGACCCCTGTCCTCCTCACACTAACGTTGAATGAACCCATTCGTGACCCCCCTGTCCTCATCACTAGACGTTGTATGAAGCCATTCGTGACCTCCTGTCCTCATCACTGACGTTGAATGAAGCCATTCGTGACCTCCTGTCTCTCATCACTAACGTTGAATGAAGCCATTCGTGACCCCCCTGTCCTCATCACTGACGTTGGATGAAGCCATTCGTGACCTCCTGTCCTCATCACTAACGTTGAATGAAGCCATTCGTGACCTCCTGTTCTCTTCACTAACGTTGTATGAAGCCATTCGTGACCCCCCTGTCCTCATCACTGACGTTGGATGAAGCCATTCGTGACCTCCTGTCCTATCACTAACGTTGAATGAAGCCATTCGTGACCTCCTGTTCTCTTCACTAACGTTGTATGAAGCCATTCGTGACCCCCCTGTCCTCATCACTGACGTTGGATGAAGCCATTCGTGACCTCCTGTTCTCTTCACTAACGTTGTGTGAAGCCATTCGTGACCCCCTGTCCTCATCACTAACGTTGTATGAAGCCATTCGTGACCCCATCTTCACCTCATCTTCCACACTCTCACCCGCATTTCCATCCCAACTCCCTCCATGAACATTGTCACCCACGTTCCCACCCCTTGTCATCAGCAAACACCTGCATGTGCGTGCCCCCACCTCCCCCCCCCCCCCCAATCCCCACTGTCTTCATGCTCAGCCTCACCTCAGTATTTGCCCCCTACCACCCTCTCCCTTCATATGCACTCTCATCCACGTCCACCTTCTCTAACACACACACATACACGCACAGATGTGCGCGCGCGCGCGCACGCACACACACACACACACACACACACATACATCACACACACGGACGCGCGCGCTCGCGCGCGCACACACACACACACACACACACACACACACACACACACACACACACACACACGGACGCACGAACGCACGCACCACACGCTCGCATACACACATGCGCCCCCCCCCCCTCCCCCGCGCGTGTTCACGCACACATCCTCTCACTGATGCATAAATTACACAACGTGTAAACAGAGAGAGAGAGCGAGAGAGAGGAGAGAGAGAGAGAGAGAGAGAGAGAGGAGAGACAGAGAGAGAGAGAGAGACAGAGAGAGAGAGAGGCATACAATGGAAGGAGGAAAGAAACATCTTTTTTTGCCAAGCAGAGATAGAATGTGACAGAATGGAGATGTGTGTGTGTGGTGTGGGGGTGGGGGGGGTGGGTGGGGGGGTGGGGGGGGGTGCGTGCGTGCGTGCGTGCGTGCGTGTGTGTGTGTGTGTGTGTGTGTGTGTGTGTGTGTGTGCTCGAGCGCGCGTGCGCGCGCGTACATTACACACATCTCACAACTGCAAAATACATAAGACACTTTACTGTCCTTGTTTGAAAGGAAATGCATAGTTTTGGTAGCACACCAAAGTTTAACGACCTTTACACTTTGCACATCGAACGGTCACAAACTAACCACGCACGCACCCTGAGGCTTCATGACTCACTCACGTCCTATTTATGGACCTGCCACCCCCGTGCAACATGGGATAAAGTACTGAAATATAAATATTTAAATCATGAAGATTTCACACACACACACACACACAACGTACGCATGCACGCACGCAGCACGCACGTACGCGCGCGCGCGCGCGCACACACACACACACACACACCTCAGTTTTAACACACACACACACACACACACACACACACCTCAGTTTTAAAACACACACACACACACACACACACACACACACACACACACACACACACACACACACACACACACCTCAGCATTAAAACTTCGTACCAAGAATACGAAAACAAACGAAAAAAAAAAAATCACAGACGTTAAAGCTACCTGACAAATTCGGAGTTGAATTTCAAATAATAAATAGATAGATATACACCAGAACGGTCAAAAGCAACCAGTACGTGACATTTCAATGTAAACGAAGATAACATGTGACAATATGATGGTAAAGGTACATTCACGTAACAAAACAAACAAACAAACAAACAAAAAAACATCCACTAACAAAAATACATCTCAGGCTTTAAGTCATTGCTGTGAGTCACAATTGGGGTAACAAAGAAACCCACCCTGTGTCAGTCAATAACAATTGGGAGAGAATCTATGCAGTGAAGCTGGTAAGCGAGCACTCGAACGAGCAGGGGGAGGGGAGGGGGAGGTGAGGTGGTGAGGGCGGGGCAGGAGGGAAGATGGGAGAAGGAGGAGGAGGAAGACAGTTGGGGAGAGATGAAGGGACAAGTGAGCGAGCAGGAGTGTAGTTGGTGACAGATGGGTAAAGGCCAGTGGTTAGGAGTCTCTCAGGTTGAAGGAGGCGACTTGAGGAGGGAACCGGGGGGTGGGGTGGGGGGGTGGGGGGAGGGGGGTCGGGGGAGGGGGGTAGGGGGGGTGTATCTGCCTAGCATGGGACGTGAAACGTTTTCCAACTGTACAAAACACTGGTACGACCCATGCTGGAATACGGGCACTCCGTCTGGCACCCATCCCAAAAGACACTCCAAAAGGACATTGAAGACGCACAACGAAGGGCCACAAAGCTGACAGGGAGGCTCAAAGACAAACCCTACTCTGAACGCCTGAGAATACTGAAACTGCCCAGCCTAGAATATCGCAGACAAAGAGGTGACATGATCGACACCTACAAGTACCTCACTGGGCTCTACACCACCTCTAGGCCGCGACTTGAACTCCACAACGGGCGAGAAACCAGACGGAAGAGAAACCAGACGGAACAGTCTAAAACTGGCAAAACGCCGATCCAGATTACAACTAGAAGCTCCTACCTCTCCCAAAAGATAGTCTTTGTGGAACAGCCTACCCGAGACAGTCACTGAGGCACACAATCTCAGCACGTTTAAGAGTAGACTCGACGCCCACTGGGCCAACCTCCCATCCGGAATGCAGTCAGTGAGCAACATATAACCAGTGGAAATGTAGACATTAACCAACTAACCACACATACTGCACAGTACCAAGAGTTTCTATCGAAGGAAAGTGAACAGGCCTAAACGGCCTTCAACACTAAATTTCAAGTTTAAGTTAAAGTGAATGCGGGCTAAGGCAAGGAAATAAGTGTGCTGATGTGAAAGATCCCTGGGGACTAGGTCCAGAGTGGTGGCCTACAACGACAGTTCAGCGCCTCTCAGTTTCTTCTTCTGACCTCCTTGAGGGTTCTGATGGTTGAAGAGAGGAACAAGTGCACGTTCCCGGCTGTCCTGCACTTTGCAGACAGTGAGCGACCAGAGCGGCGATTCGAGGTGCAGTCAGAGAGGGCAGGGTGCAGTGGAGCGCTAGGATCCTGGACAATGACCCACGCTTTCCTGCAGCTCACCTCGCTGTAGATGGTTTTTTTTTTTTTTCTTTTCTCTTCTCTTTGAGTCTGTTTACCAGGACGTTTAGTTTCACTTCACTTGAATGGCGGGTTAAACTACTTGCCCTTTAGCTTCGATAAACTGTAGAGTTTTGCCCATCCTTTTGGCCATTTCTTCTTCTTCTTTTTTTTTATCGGTCTCTCGTCTCTGACCGGAAGTGGACAGTGCCTCCATGATGCCCAGCCCTCCGTGCTTCAGTAGTTCTGCTGGCATACTATCCACTCCAGGTGACTTATCTGTTCTAAGTATCGTGCAGGCAGACGGATTCCTCCGCTTCTGCTCAGAGAATTGAAAACGGCTCATGAGTTTTACAGCATGACCCAGTAAACTGGCGTCTGATAGTTGTACAGTTTTATAGTGCTCATGCAGTCCGCCCCAACAATTACTTCATTTTGTTCTGTGAGGAGGGAACCGTTCTTGTCCTCTATAGCTGTAGCCTTGTTTGTGTCTTCATTCTCTCAGAAGCTGTTTTCTTTTATCATTACTCCCGTGTCTTTGCACTGGCTGACAATCCACGTCTCTCTGGCTGGTGTCATTTTCTGCTCGACATTTCTGTTCACCAGTATGTGTTGAGCTGCTTCTTCGTGATCGACGTTATTTTGACTCTGAAGACTCCTCCTTGTGTCACGTAGATCTCACATGGCATCAGATACCCACGCTTTGTCGTTTTTCTTATTTTCATCGTTGTTGCCTTTGAAAGCTTTTTGCATGTGAGAAAATATGTGATGTATTTTATCTGAAAGGATTGCTAATATCACATTCTATCAAGCTGGTTTCAGCAAAACTGTCAGGCTTACATTCGCCACGAAGAATGCTACACACTCGTGATCCTCCTGTTCTTCCAGGCTGAATCTTAACCGTGGATTGTGTGTGGCTTAATGGTGCTTCTTTTTCTGTTTTAGCTTGATTGTTGTATTACCATTTCTTGATTTCTGTCGGTGTCGGCACCAAGAAAGGGTCTGGTTCTTGTGTTGTTATTTAAACGTGAACGTTTTAGGGTAGAGGATGATAGTCGACTTGGGATACATGTATGTATGTCGCTGCCGGTTGTATGCTAGATCGGTCTTCAGAACATTTTGTGTGGGAAGAGTGTAAGCCAACAAGTCAGGAAGAGTTTGTAGGCCCACTTGCAGGCAAAATCAAGGAGCCGCAGTTCTCGTTCATTTGTTTCCCCTGTCCTGAAACGTCCCCCTGTCTCCACCGATCATGTAATCGGGGATGTCTTGGCCTTGCCGTCTCCCAAGACAATTAAAAAAAAAAAGCCTTTCGAATTATCTTGACAGTGTGTGTGTGTGTGTGTGTGTGTGTGTGTGTGTGTGTGTGTGTGTGTGTGTGTGTTTGTGTGTGTGTGTGTTCCCATTCCTCGTTGTATTCTGACCATGATTTGAGAGAGAGAGAGAGAGAGAGAGAGAGAGAGGAGAGAGAGAGAGAGAGAGAGAGAGAGACACAGTCAGCCATCATATACATTATACAAGTTTATGTCAAAACTCGTCAGTGTTGTGTTTATGTATGTGTGTGAAGATGAAGCAAGAGAAACCCAGAAGGAAATGAGACATCGACAGGCAAGCCTCACACACACACACTCACACACACACACACACACACACACACACACACACACACACACACACACACACACACTGTCCTTCAATGGGACCAGGGGTCTACAGCCACAAGTAGGGCTCCGAGGTCAGTGAATCACCCACTGAATCACCCACACTTCCTCGACACCGGACGACTGTTGTCGCCAGCGTTCACCTCAGTGTCGGGCTGTTGAGTCCCAAGAGCCGTAGATTGTTTGAACCGATAAATTCACCACAGGCAGTTTTTGGAGCGTGTGTTGTGTGAGTTCATCAGTGGCAGATTATTTGAAATTTAATGGGTTTTTTTTTCAACTGGATTTTTCTCCCCTTATGGAGTATTTTTCAACAGATTCATTTTAATTTGATCACGTGGTGTGGACATCGCAAATGCAGCCTGTTGTTGTGCTGTGACCAATTATGAAACTGCATTTTGTTCACCAACCTTCCGTACGTAACAACGGAATCATAAATAAATCTATTTCAGTCACGCGGATCTTAGTCTGCAAGCAGATGTGTTTCTTGTGTTTCCAGCGTGACATAATACTGTTGCTCGAAATAAGTTTTCAAACTGCAGCTCAGGCATGATGACATTCTCAAGAATGGCTAAATATCTTTGTGTAGAATAGGCTTCAGCAGCCAATGAAAAACGCGGCGGGTTGACACGTGATCATCATCCACTTTGCTCTATCTAATAGCAGACGAGAATTCGCTGGGGCGTTTCAGATGTAGTAAAAGCACTATATCAGATCGATCCGATGTTTTAAGGCCAGACAGGCTATAAGATGCGAGGAAGAAAGCCCGGATAATGGGAAATAATTGTTTTCAGCGCCATAGTGCTGTGTAGCAGCTATACATTAACTCGATGTTTTACCATGGACATCGTTTTAATTAAGAATAGCTAGACCTCTGTGTCACCGGAGAATCGCAAAACACCATTTTTTGCTGTAATAAGCATGCAGCAATCTGTTTCCTGTGTGCCGTCTGACATACCCTTGTCAGAAATAAATTCCCAAACCATTTCGTGCGTGGAACTAACTTCACAAACTGCTCAAGTCAATCTTGCAAATACGTTTCTCACATTTCGCATTATGAGCCAATGAACAGCATTGTAAGCAGACACTTGACTTTGCCTCGCTTGACAAACAGCAGACGAGAAATGGACACATCCGCCTCAAATTCTTACCCTAATACAGAGTTTGTTTTGGATTGTGTTTCATTGCCTCTTACTATGTGGCGTGCAATAGTGATTAAAAGAATAGGCTTCAAATTCCAAGCAGGCAAATGTCACATAATCATAAGTATCAATTCTGTGTGCCGCTCGTGCAGTCGGTGGCGATGCAACGCAACAGATCAAACCTGTGGCACTTTCCCGTGCGTATTTCATCGTGTGACATACCTTAAAGAAATCAGCCTCACAATGCTCATTGCTCTAAATAATGTGGGCCTCTTTTGAATAAGTATTTCTACTAGTGACAGTATTGTGTGACATGGGTCTTCTTTTGTGAAATGACCTTTGACGAAACTGTCTTGGCAGAGGCCTGGTCACTGCTCTAAATTTGTTGCGCCTCTTGGGAAACGAGGGGCCCGTAGTAGTGGTCAGAGCGTTTGCCTGTGGAGCTGACGGTCGTGAGCTCGAACCATTCGTGGAGTCGGATGTTTTCGGGTTGAAAACCCCTCTCTGTCCACCCAGCAGTACATGGGTACCTGATTCAGTTCAGGGAAGGTTAAAGGCAGCAGAAGGAGAGGGATGCGTTCAGCCTGCCATTACGCCGTGCCCTGAACCACTGACAGTTCACTGCCCCGACAGCCGATAGGCTATAGGAACTTTAACCTTAACCTTTAATCTTTTGGGAAGCGTTTTTCAGTTTGAAACGTTGTTGCGTCCCATAGTCCTTACCCATGGTATCATAAACAAGAACAATCCCGTCCGGTAGTTCATAGATTATAATGGTATGAGCAGGACGATCATTTAATTTGGCCCACTGTCTAAATGGTTTAACTTAACTTTTGGACCACTGTCTGAATGGTTTAGCTTAACTTTTGGACCACTGTCTAAATGGTTTAACTTAACTTTTCGACCACTGAATGGTTTAGCTTAACTTTTTGACCACTGTCTGAATGGTTTAACTTAACTTTTCGACCACTGAATGGTTTAGCTTAACTTTTGGACCACTGTCTAAATGGTTTAGCTTAACTTTTGGACCACTGTCTGAATGGTTTAGCTTAACTTTTGGACCACTGTCTGAATGGTTTAGCTTAACTTTTGGACCACTGTCTGAATGGTTTAGCTTAACAAGAGCAACAACAACAATGACAACATCAACCACAACAACAGTAGCAACAGCAGCAGCAA
>CM065715.1:96388519-96396019 GCA_033310375.1 Conus canariensis
ATAGGTTCCAGGAATTCTTTTACAACTAATCATTCTTGACTTTTCAAGTCGGCCATTTCTTTCCGGCACTTTTTTTCTTCCTGTTTTCATTTTGTGTCCTTCGCTGGCTGTCTTGGGAGGCGGGCGTTCGGATTGCTATTTTCTGCCCGTGGCGGTACAGATACCATTGATTTATAGGTGATGTATCTCTGTTAGATAGTACAGGTGGACCACCACAACCAAGCTTTTCCTGCTGACGATTCTCGCCCACAAGTCGAAAATCCACCCTGGACTGACGTTCCGAATGGTCCTCTTTACAGGACAGAGACCGATGATTTTCATTCACACCCTTTCAGAGAAGGAATTAATACTTAACACTGTAAAGTTCTACGCTTCCCCTATCTCTCCTACCTCGACCCCCCAAAAAACGTTAAAAGAAAAAAGATACTAAACTTTGCTACATCATTGTTATAATGACGGAGAAATCGTTTGCCTACAATTGCCCCCACCCCGCTCCCTCCTCCCCATCCTCCTCCTCCTCTGTACTTTACTTGTTCCGTGTCAAAAAGGATGTTTTCACACCAACTGTTATCCAGTTATCGTGTGTGTTTTCCCCAAGTAGCGAACAGGAAATTTGTGATGAAACTCGACGATGGCCAACAATAAGCAGAGGTCTTCCGGACAAGTCATGGAGGGCTTCCTGTACAGTCATTGTTCTGCTCGCCAGCACTTGACGATAGCAAGGACAGCAGCAGCTCTAGTACCATGAGTCAGGACGCTGGGGCTGAAGGGTACTTAAGTACGAAGCTTGGAAGAAAACATCGCTTCATAAACTCCTTTCCGTTTCTCTCCTCTCTCTCTCTCTCTCTCTCTCTGAGAGAGAGAGAGGAGAGAGAGAGAGAGAGAGACAGAGACAGAGACAGAGACAGAGACAGAGAGTGTGTGTGTTTTCTGGATCCTTCTTCACCACCGTCGGACGCGACGGGTCTCCACAATCATTTGGCTGAGTATTTTGAGACCATATGGTCCGCGACACTTCAGAGGGGTTTGCGCCTTAAAAAAAACAAAAAACAAACAAAAAAAACAAAAAAAAAAACACCTAATCTTCCTACCGGAGAGGGTGACCAGGAGGAAAGAACATTGAAGATGTCCCGTCCCACCATCACTCGCAGCGTCTCTCCGGAGGGTACCTAGGTCATCTAAGAACTCGGATGAGACAACACCACAGACATTACAAAACAGCTTTCATACACCCATCCCCCACCCCCTCACATTCACACAACAGTGGGCGATGGCAGATTAGCGAAGCTGAGACACCCTAGACACAAATGTGTCTAGGGTCGCAGCATCGACGGCAGTGTGGGGGGAGGGCATTCCAGTCCTTGATTGATTTTGGGAGGAAAGAATCACCCCAGTAGTTTGTCCTAAGGGACAGGCGCTTGAACTGCTTGTTATTTCCTGTCCGGCGGGATCTTGTGTGTGTGTGTGTATGTGTGTTGTGTGTGTGTGTGTGTGTGTGTGTGTGTGTGTGTGTGTGTGCGTGTGTGTGTGTGTGTGTGTGTGTGTGTGGGTGTGTGTGTGTGTGTGTGTGTGTGTGAGTGAGTGCGCACTGCGTGTGTGCGTGTGTGCATGTGTGTGTGTGTGTGTGTGTGTGTGTGTGTGTGTGTGTGTGTGTGTGGGGAGGGGGGGGGGTAACACTCTATTCTATGAACTGGAACAGAGATCAAAACCACCATGGAAGCTTCGTACTCGTCATGCCTGAATCCGCTCACACGTGACGACGCTAGGGATGAGTGACGACTGCTGGACATGCTTGGCTTAGCACATGTGGTGCGGCGTATATGGACTCGTACGCACGCAGTGATGCTTCTTCCTGTATGAAACTGAATCTCTGCAAGTGACGTACAGGATAATGAAGGGTGTGAATATGGTAATGATTTCCGTAGGGATCTGTAACTGTCAAGGGCCATATGGCGTCATTGAATAGTTACTGTCCTATCAAAGTTAGACGGCTGATTCGAATTACTAAAAACTCTGGCCTGTATCATTGTTTTAGTAAGCTGTTGGTTTTACTTGTTTCATTCCTTTCTTCTTCTTCTTCCTCTTCTTTGTTTTTTTTTTCTTCTTTTCTTTTCTTTCTTTTTCTTTAAATTAGAAAGAGAGGGGGTTTGTTACCGCCAAGGGCATAGACAAACAAAGTACAGGACAAGACACAATGCATTTCGACCTCTTGGGTCTTCTTCAGGCAAAAACAAATAACATTTAGGACAGTGAAAACAAAAAAATGAGAAAACACTTATCTTCTCATATTCGTGTACAATCAAAATGGCCGCCGGACGGAAACCGCTTGAATTAAAAAAAAAAATTTAACTGGACATGTCCGGTTTCGCATTCCTGGACAAAGTCCTTATTGTTCTCATCAATTGACCGTTCCTGTATTTGTTTCCTGTGTTGGCAAATTGCGTACTCAGTTTCTGTTGAATGTAGGCTATGTGCGTGTATGCATGGTGTGTGTGTGTGTGTGTGTGTGTGTGTGTGTGTGTGTGTGTGTGTGTGTGTGTGTGTGTGTGACAGAGAGAGAGAGAGAGAGAGAGAGAGAGAGAGAGCGAGAGAGAGAGAGAGAGTTAATTAATTGATTTATTGATTAACGATTTGTTCAACAAGGCCTTGGCCAAATCTGATGGGGATCAAATCTATGAAATATAAATAACAATGAACACAGAATAAAACACATTTATCAATTCACTGACACTATGTGAAATGTACGAACATGCTCACTCTGCTCGCACTTATTGACAAAAAGCACTGATGCGTTAAAAGAGAGAGAGAGAGAGAGAGAGAGAGAGAGAGAGAGAGAGAGAGAGAGAGAGAGAGAGAGAGAGAGAGAGAGAGGGACAATGACTGTGATTTTTATTCTACAACAGTAAAAGTATTAGCTTAGTTAGCCATTTTTCATACTCGCCGCTACTAATCTACTAAGCTAGTACTAAATGATCCAACGTATGCATCAAAACAAAAGTTATACAAACAAACAACAACAACCCAACCAACCAACCAAGCAACAACCACCGCCACCAAGAAGCAAGAACTGACATCAACAGTAAAACAAGAAAACGAAAGCAAAGCAGTTTAAAGTACAAGAAGAATGACAAAAAAAAAAAAAAAGAAAGAAAACCAATTAACAAGAAAATAGTATATATAATGCAGTGCAATCTTATTTGACATTTCTGAATGAAAAAGGGAAAGGTTATGAACGCAAAAGAACTTAAAGCAACAACAACAAAAGTATTACATTGTACAAAGGTAATGTTACCCCATGTGCAACATTAAAATGAGGGGAAAAAAACAATGAAAATAAACAGAAAAAATTCTCTCTCTCTCTCTCTCTCTCTCTCTCTCTCTCTCTCTCTCTCTCTCTCTCTCTCTCTCTCTCTCTCTCTTCCCCATACATATACTCAAAGGTCTATACCAATCCAATTATTGACGTAGCAGCATCGCTTCATATTCAATTGAAGAAACTTAAGTTTCCGATGGGTGCTTTAAGATCTGTTTTTAGAAGTGGACATTTTAAAGTGTAGGCCTATATAGCTAAGCATTTGCGACAGTATGGATACATGTTTATCTGATTGAAACCATTGACGTACAAGGTCTGTTTTATAAGACAGGGGGTTTCTATGAGACAGAGAAGCGAAAAAAAAAGAAAAGAAAATAGAAGTAAGTACATGAAGAGACATTAAAAAGTCTCTCTGTCTCTTACACACACACACACACACACACACACACACACACACACACACACACACACACACACACACACACACACACATTGAAGCGTGAATGAGTTACGGGGTGCCTAAGGAGAAAACTAGACAAATGCTATTCGAGTTTAAGTTACAGAAGTTGACAAAACCAAGTAGGTGAAAAGACTGTCTTTGAGAGAGGAGAGTCAGCCACCGTTACGACATTCACAGGAATTGAGTTCCATAGATATGCTCCTGAGAATGTCAAACTCGTTTTAAAGATATCAGTTCTAGGCGTTCATAACAATAACCTCTGGCTCAAGCTAAAATTTTTCAGGTCTGATTTTGTGAACAGTTCGGACAGACATGAAAGGAGTTTCTTCTTCAAAACCTTATACATCAATATATCTCTGTTAAAACGGCCATGTTCCGAAAGAAGTAGGAATCGTAACTATTTCATTGTCTGTTCTGTCGATAGATGTTGATCAGGCAAAACAAGTTTGGCCGCTCTCCAATACAGAGAGTGTGATCTTTTCAGATGTACACCAGCACAGTCATCCCATACAGTGGAAGCATCATCAACGTAAGAGCTCATGTGGGCATTGTAGAATATGAACGGGAACTAGTATCCGTGAAGTGTTTTAATTCTTTAAAATGAATAAGTTTTCCGAGATAATTTTGCATATATCGTTGACATGACCATTCCGTTGTAGTTGGTGTTCCACAGCTAGTCATAATAGTGTTTGTTGCCAGACTTTATCAATTTAACGATCTTAAACCGATAAACTAAATGGAAAAAAAACCTGACAAATTGTCAGATGTATTTAACCATACACACTTTTTTTTTGCATTATCTTCACACCAGTTTTCTACTTCCATGGGATTTTCTTATAAGCGATCAGTAATATTGTTAACATAGGCCTATTTGTCAGAAATATATACAGTACCATCATCAGCTAACAATTCACATAATGCATCACTATTTGAAATGTATAACGGTAGGTCGTTAATAAGCAGATAAAAGAGGAGAGGACCTTAAATAGAACCTTGTGGTACTCCTTTCTTTAACTTTTCAGCAGTAAGACTCGTTGGTGTCTGTCTCCAAGATAAGACTCAAAGAAAGATCTTGGTTGAAATACATTTATTTTCACTCTATAATCACAGTTTTACAATAAATGTAAAAGTTTGAACAACAATAAGCTAATGCTTATAATGTGTGAAAGAAAGATCTTGTTTGCAGACTTTTGGTATATACATTAATCTTTTCTAACAGAACGTCATGGTTAATCTGATCAAAAGCTTTTTAAGGTCAAGGAATATTACACCAGTCAGTTGAGATCTGTTCACTGCGAAGAGGAGAGAGAGAGAGAGAGAGAGAGAGAGAGAGAGAGAGAGAGAGAGAGAGAGAGAGAGAGAGAGAGAGAGAGAGAGAACAGTGGTTGATTTTGTTTGAATGCTTTTTTCATTCATGGAGTCACTTTCTGACATTCATTGAAATTTTTCAACAAAGTCTCTGTCTGTCTGTCTGTCTGTCTGTCTCTTAATTTGATCAATTTGATTAGTTATTAAGAATACAGGATCTCTCTCTCTCTCTCTCTCTCTCTCTCTCTCTCTCTCTCTCTCTCTTTTCTTAATTTGATTGCTGATTAACAAGAGAGAGGAGGCGATGTCTCTTATTATGTTGACGACAGCAGAACGATCTGAAACGCAGCCTCACTGGGGCAAAGTCGACTGCAGGCCTACTTTCATCCGAATAAGTGCAACTTCCGGAATCGTTATCCGGTTAGGTTCCTTTGTGCGTAAAATAATCCTTCCTTCGATCACAACAACAACAGCAATAACTGTGCAACTTCAATTATTTCGGTCGAAAGAAATCCGGAGGTGTAAATCGAAGAAACAAATGAAATGAAATCTTAAATGGGGCAGGGAACAATAAACAGTAAATCATAAACAAGTGGGGTAACTCTTGCTCCCACGATGAAGTAAATACACGCCCAAAATTTCAAACGAATGCTGCTTACGACACCGAATCGCTTAGCAGAAATGACAACACAGAGCACACAACAAACGAGGAGACATTCCCAGAAAAGGATGTTCCAAGCTTGCCCATATAGCCTGTACCTGACGCATCTACATAGCAACAAGAACAACTGCAGAAATGAACAAACACAAATTAACATTTATTCAAGACTGGCACAGCCTTTTCCATCTGGAAAAGTCAAACGAACACAGGGACGAACAGTAACAAATAACAGATAACCTCGCTTTGATTGGTACTAACGGTTAGCTGTATTTGTTATTGTTCGTCCCTGTGTTTGTGTTGACTGTATTCAAGCTCGAAAAGGCTGTGCCAGTCTTAAATAAAATGCCAATTTGTGTTTGTTCATTTCTCCCGTTGTTGCTCTGTGTTGCCATTTGTGCCTGGCAATTCGGTGTCGAAAGCAACATTCGTTTGGAGTTGTAGGCGTGTATTTGTTCCGTCACTGGAGCAGAAGAATCAAATGGTCCTCAAGAGGTACAGTGAATCGTATCTGCTCCCAGAATGAGCAAAATATGGCGGTTATACTTCAGCTGAACATGGAAACCAGGCTGCTTCCCTCTCCTGTCTCTCCTTCTTCCTACTCCCTCCCCTGACCTCTCCACTCTGAACGTTTGCATCCCGCCTACTCTGTGACGCTGTTAGTCATCACTCCAGCCGGCTTCCGTAAGGTGTCGACGTGATACTGAGCAGTGTCCACCGCTCCCTGTTCCGCTTTGTCACCCTGTAGACCTATTTCAAAATCTGCTGTAAAGACTCAGCTCTCTGCGATACTCAACGCTCACTTTGGACACCACGTTTATTTCATCTGTGTGCTGCTCGTTTTCAAGCGTCTTATAATAATTCCATGACATTGGTCACATTCAGAGCATCTTTCTTTCGTGGCTTGCACACATTCAGAGCATCAGTTTCTGTTCGTGACATTGGCCACATTCAGAGCATCAGTTTCTGTTCGTGACATTGGCCACGTTCAGAGCATCAGTTTTAGTTCGTGACATTGGCCACGTTCAGAGCATCAGTTTTAGTTTGTGACATGGCCACATTCAGACCATCAGTTTTAATTGTGACATGGCCACATTCAGAAGCATCAGTTTTAGTTCGTGACGTTGGCCACATTCAGAACATCAGTTTTAGTTCGTGACATTGGCCGCATTCACAGCATCAGTTTTACTTCGTGACATTGGCCACATTCAGAGCATCCGTTTTACCTCGTGACACTGGCCACATTCAGAGCATCAGTTTCTGTTCTTGCTGTTTTGTGCTGTGACAGTTTGAGGAGTGTCATATACATTTGAAGGAGATTCGTCTGTCTTCTGTTCAAAGCATTTCTTTTTTTTTTTTCTCTCACATCGTGGAAGATCCACAACCAGCGTGTCGGCTTTCTGTGTGGGCAAACAGTTACAGTTCGGAGTCACAGGGACAAGTCTTGGAACATTTGCATCTAGACGTTGCCGGACTGACGGGCCAGTATGCCGTGTGCAGAATGGGAGCAAGAGAACCCAGAAGGTAAACACATGAGTGGGAAAGTGTGATCTAGAAGGCAGTTGATATGTAGAATAGTTTCACCGAGAAAAGAATGTCCAGGAAGAATGTAATGAAACGAACATTACCACCACAGACTGGAAGAAAACGAACTCAGAAGGTAAATACATGGGTGGGAAAGTGTGATCCAGAACATAGTGTATGGCAGAAAAGATTGACCCAGAAAGTAATGTCCAGGCAAAAAAAAAAAAAAAAAAAGAC
>CM065715.1:96401019-96408519 GCA_033310375.1 Conus canariensis
CACACAGGGGACCGTACGAAGATCTACTGATATGGATTCAGCGTGGAAAGCTACGTTGGTAGAGCCATGTAGCAAGATCCAATGACATCGCTGAAACAGTCCTCCAGGACCTGTAGAGGGAGGGAGGCGGAGGGCAGACAGAAAAATCATGGACTGCCAATGCAGAATGGACAAGGAACACATCTGCAGAGACCCTGGCCTTGACACACAACCGACAGAACCGGGGGGACCTGGTGAGACATCACCGCGGCTTAGAGCTGAAGGGATAACTGCTCACTGACGAAAACTCAATTCTGGACTGATGGGTGGAACACTTCAATAACGTCTTGAACTGGCTGTTCTCCATTCACACAGAAGCCATAGTACACATGCCCTGAGTTGAGGTCAACAATTGTATGGCAGACCCTCCAATGGAATCTGGAGTACGAGTAGCAGTCAAGCTCCTTACCAATGGCAAGGTTCTGGGCTCCGACTCCATCCCAGCTCAAACCTACAAGACCAGGGGACTGGTCCTAGTACTGAGGCTCAATGACCCGTTAAAAGTACATGGAAAAATGGAAGTCATTCCTTCAGAGCCCAAGGATTTCTCCAATGTCCATCTGTAAAAACAGAAAAAGAAACAGGCGCTCTTGCAACAATTACAGAAGAGTGTCTCTCCCAGTTATTGTCAGCAAGATTTTCGTTAGAGCCTTCCAAACCAGGCCCTCTTCACAACGTTTGTGGACCTTTCAAAGGTCCTCGACACACTTCGTCCCGAGGGGCCGTGGACGATCGCGGTAAAGTTTGGCTCCCTGGACATGTTCATCATCATGGTACGTCAGTTCAGTGATGGTATGGTTGCTCGATTACTGGACGATTGAGACTCCTCCAATGCTTTTCCAATACTAACGGAGTGAATTGTTCAGGATATTTTGAGGCTCACAATAAGTACCAAGAAGACATAGACTTTGTGCCAGCCTCCAAATCAGAAACAGTCTTTGAAACCAGAAATCATTGACAAAGAAGAAATACCGAAGGCTGTTGACAGCTTCACGTACCTTGGCAGCACACTGTCCTGATATGCAAACATGTATGATCAGGTTGATATATACACTGCTAAGGCAAGTTCAGCTTTGGGGCAGCCACGGAAAACTGTGTTGAAGAAGGCAGATGTCCAGCTGGCCACAAGACTGAGGGCACACAAGGCAGCTGCACGGGCCACACTTCTGTGCACCTGTGAGACTTGGACAATTCATGAACGCCTCGTCGAGAGGGTTTATCGCTTCAACAAGAACCACCTGAAAGAAGCTGCAGAAGATGACTTGGAAAGACAAAGTTCAAGGCACAGAAGTTCTCTCACAAACTGAACTGCCAATCATCCTAATCGCACTGTTCAAGAGAGCACGAGTCTGATGGGCTGGTTGCCTTGTACGAATGCATGATACACATCTTCCTGAGAGGCTAATCTCCGGTGCTCTAGCGATAGGCATACGTTCACAGAGCGATCAGAAAAAAAAGATGATTCAAGGACGCTTTTAAGGCCTCACTGAAGAACTTTGACCCAAACACCTGGGAAATAGTGGAGCTAGACGGCGAAGTCCGATCATCAGAAGTACTGTTTCTTATAAGCTGTACAGGATAGTGGAGGCTCAAAGAAAACGTGAACTTCACAAGTCCACAGCCACCTCCTCCTTGTCTTCAATGTCTGCAGACAACCTGTGTCTCATTTGCAGCGAAGCCATCCAAGCAGGCTTCAGACTGATCAGCCACAGTCAGACACATCACCCCCAATTCCCCTCAACATGATGCTCTTTGTCATGGTCGACCACGAGGAACGGACGGCAAGGACAATTTCCACCATGTGATTCCAAGCCCCAAACACACCCATCAAGAATGATGGCACAGTCTCAGAGAACGTCCACCTAACCAACCTGAAATCTCAAAACGGGGCTGAAAGCTAGTGGCTACGTTCTGCAAGGTAACGTTTTCTACTTCGTCGTTGTCGTTCGCTCAGACAACAACTCTGGAGATCCTGTCTGATGCTGCAGTACTTTGGAGACTCTCCTGGGTGGAAGGTGTGTGTCAAAGACCTTGTCCCTCACCAGCACGTTAGTAGGCCAGGTTTCTGCTCTAAGTGTTCTCATTTCAAACTCATATGACGACAGAATCAGGCATCAGTCCACATTCTCCTTCAAAACGCGTTAACGCCGCCTCTTCTCCCCGTCCCCCCGCGCTCTTCCCTGTCCCACGTTTGAGTTATTTGATTTAGTCCATACCAGTCTGTGAGGAGCACAGGGCCATCGCAATACTTTGCCACCAAACTGGGCTCAAGGGTAATCCTCTTCAGTTTAGACCATAAACACTAGACTTTGGTTCGTCTGTGGACGGATCCTCGTTGAATATTTTCAGCCTCAGTCCTTCCTACAGCTCTTCCTGCAGGTGTTCCATTCAGAGACTTTTTCCATTTCTCGCTAGGATGGGGTCGTTTCCCTCCAGCTGCAGCTGATCCAGCCGTTCACCGGGTTCCTCGATGAAATCCGTTAGTAAATATGATGCTGCTTTGTTCCGTTCCACACGCTGGAGATGGAGATGTGGTCAGGTCGCCATGCTTTCAGAACGTGACTGTACTCACTCGCTGATGATTGGCTGTTGATGCTGATAGCTTTGGCCGACCTACATGTCTGCAAGCCGTAAAAAAGGAACTGACCTAGACGTGGGTTAGAAGTGTGGGTTGTTTTGTTTTTTTGCTTTTTTTTTTTTTTTTGGGGGGGGGGGGGGGGGGGGGCTCGTATCAGAAGGTGCCAACAGCCACCTTGACATAACATCCTTGTATGTACGTGTTGTTAAAATGTCAGTCATACATCAATAAACACGTCTGCTTATGCCATCTTGACATAACATCCTTGTGTGTACCTGTTGTTAAAATGGCTGTCGAGCATCAATAAACACGTCTGCTTCTTGCTTGCCTTCCTTGCTGTCAGTTTGTCTAATATGTCTTTGTCTCTCAACTTTTCTCTGGCTCCTGCTCGCTGTCATTCTGTCAGTCATGTATTCTTCTTCTTTCTCTTAGGGAAGCGCAGACAGTACATCAAAGACAACCTCGAGAAGCTGCAAAAGCAGTGCCAGGGATTCTCAGCCTGCACGGAGGAATTGTACAGTGCGTCCAATTACCACCTCATCCTGGAAGGGGAGAACACACGGCTGAGGAACATCTGTGGGTAGGTTGCTGCGTGTTTAGTGAATATCGCTGATGCATGGTGACTGATTTTGTACTGGTAGGGCACGTTTGAAGATCAGCTAGCCAGGCATATCCTTCCTTCAGGATACGGTACCTAGGGGGTCGAAGAAGAGGCAGGGTGAGAAAGCACTAATGGGGGGTGGGGTGGGGGTGGGGTGGGGTGGGGGGACTGCTGCACATCATCTCTAAGAGGGCCGACTGTTTTGAGTCTTTCTATTGTGTCTGAAAGTTGATTCTCCTCATTCTCTCTCATATGGCCATCAAGGTACAAGCCAGGTGGTTCCAAGCAGACAGATTAGAATAAAAGGAATGGGACTGTCTGGGCGCGTGGAACTGGCGCAAAGATAGGGTCACGGGTGAGCGCAAAGGCCTGATATGTACTGTCAACGAAGGGAAAGGTCATGTATGTGAAGACTGTGATTTCATCGGTGAAAATCTCCCAAAACAAGGGAAATAATTGGCGGGGAGTTCTTCTTTTGATCAGTTATCAGTTTAACATTAAATGATGGCTCAAATATATGGTAGGCCTCAAAACGCTTGCATGGATTATATAGTTTTTCTTTGTGGTGCAAAATCCTAATTGTGACGTGTGGCCTGTACATGACACCACCACCACCTCCACTACCACCACCACCACCACCACCAGCAACAACAACAACAAATGAACAAACAATAGCCACCAACAGCAGGATATAATCACGTGCCATGGTTTCTGTGCCTTACAGACTGATGTACGCCAATGGTGGAGGACAGTACACGACTCTGAAGAAAGAGTGTTCGGCCCAAGAGCGTCTAGCTATCCGAAATTCGATTGGACGCAAGCTGATGGAGAAGTTAAGCAGCGAGCCATTGGATGACACCTGGACGGAACTTGATGACTGTGTGAGTCAAAGTAGAGCGGACGACGAGGAGCACATCGACACAGTGTGCAGGTATTGTTTGTACAGTGTGTGTGTGTGTGTGTGTGTGTGTGTGTGTGTGTGTGTGTGTGTATGGTATGGTGTGGTGTGGTGTGTGTGTGTGTGTGTGTGTGTGTGTGTGTGTGTGAGAGAGAGAGAGAGAGAGAGAGAGAGAGAGAGAGAGAGAGAGAGAGAGTTCTAAGCTTTTTAAGACTATTGTATGTACACAAACGTTTCTGGCAGGTTGAGAAGCAACAAGACCAGCGGAAGCCTGTGCAACAACACGCAGGTGAATGTGAAGACAAGGGACTTCTTCAACCACGAGCTGGAACATATGCACTGCACCTGCGTGGCCGTCAATGCCGCTGGGGACACAGGTGGGTATCAGGGGGCAGGATACCTGCACTGTGAGGTCTCTGTCCATTGTCGCTTCTCTGCTCAGATCAGACTGTATTGTCCGGCTGGCTGGCTGACGTGAAGCAGTTCTCCGACTGTGTCTTGAAAAGTGCCAGTTGACATAAAAACGAAGAGCTGAGCACTCTTGCTGAACCGGCTAACAGTGCTCCCTGTCGATTCGGATGTTCAGTGTCATCGTGTATCGCGTCTGTGAGGCTCAGAACGTGCTGACGACGAAATTTGAAGTTAGTGAACAGTTCCGGGTCGTCCAACGCGTCAGTGGGATGGTTTCTATCACGAAACACTCGCGTCCTTCGCAAGGCGCGCCGTCGGTGATTCCGCATGTAAACGAACACGCCATCTTTGACCTCTGGTTTGGAAGATTAGGTCCGCGTCCACGGTTATAGTTTAGGTCCAAAATAATATATGTATTCTCTATTACACTCAAAGCTGCGCCTGGCTTTTCTCAGAAGATCCAGCAGCAACACATATTCACCGCACAGTCCATCCCTTGACCCATACCGTACCTGACTCTGAGGCGGGTCTCATGTCCGTTCCTTTTTCGATGCAAGCACGACCCACGTGACCCTTCATTTTCCTGTCGTCTGTTGCACTTTTCACTCCAAAATCCTAGAACCTTACCGATGGCGTAAAAACACAAGGAGTCCACAAGTCATGCCTCATTCTGCTATTTTTGGTGACCTTTGGCATTAAACTAATTTACTGACCCCAAATTCCATGGCAAAATCATTTTTTTCACACTCAATTTTTTCCCCATAATGTCAGGGCGATTTTCATCTTTTCAAACTTGGTTGTTAATTCTTGAAGTCTTCGTGGATAGAAAAATTCAAAAAGAGAAGTCACTGGTTCCGCTTGACAAACAGATTACAGGACAAAACATGATGCATTTCGACCTCATAGGTCTTCTTCAGCCAAAACAAACAACATTTAGGGCAATGAACACGAAGAACGACTGATCTCTTATCTTCTCATATTCGGCGCATAAAATGGACAGGTTGATGATCATAGTTGACATAGTGTCTGTATCATGTTCACCATCTTTATCATCATCATCATCAGTATCATTTTCGTCACCATCGTCCATTATCAACGTTGACAACACTTGCAAAACCGATTTTTTTTTTTTTATGGTGCTAAAAGTGTGAACAGCAGTAGTGTGTCTAACGAGAAACCACTAGGATTTATCGCTGCTCCTCCTGTTGTTGTTACTACAGCAGTTGCTATAGCTGATTGTCTCCCTTAGTCTTTGCTGCTACAGCTATACAGCTGGTACACTCCAGTGTCGACTAAGCCCTACAGCTGTTACCAGGAGTGGAGTTGGTAAACATGGTTTCGTTTCCCATTCGAACGGAACTGATCGGGTAGCCGGCGAACTGAAAGAAAAAGGAAACTAGCCCAGTGATGACCATTGCTGCAATGGTTTAATCAGTGAAGCTTTTGAAGTACTAATTATTTTTGTCAAAAAGTGACACCTCCGAAGGCCCTCCTGATAGAGATGACTTCTTCATTTAAAAAAAAAAATGTTGTGGAAACATTTTTTTTTTCATTGTTTATATTCAGTTTACCTCTAATAAAGGCTCTCATTCCCTTTGAAGATCCCGTATTAAAGACTTCAGGAAGTCTTATGGCACTGATTTTTTTGTAAAGATTCCAAGCAGTACTATCATATAACAAAAAAAAATTCTATTTGGTTATGGATATTGTATTATTCGAGAAGAAGACATGCAGCATGCTAGATAAAATATAAGTTTGTTTGTCTTAAAATTGTCTTCCTTTCCTAAGAGATGACCTGATTTTGTAATTGTATAGTAATATTCTCTCTCTCTCTCTCTCTCTCTCTCTCTCTCTCTCTCTCTCTCTCTCTGTCTCTGTCATTTTTGGCTGTAATTGTTTTTCTTCTTTTAAGTGTCATGTTAGAATCGGACCCACCACTGTTTTCTCTGACCATTAATTATGAACGGATTGGGATGTTTCTGTTTCTAATTTGCATGTTATTTTATTTTATTTTATCTTATTGCAGGTCGGCGGCCACTAATCCCTGCACCAGTGAGGTTCGCCATAGCCGGTGGTGTCGTCTGTCTGCTGATCGTGCTCATCGTCATCATTGTCATCCTGTGCCTTAGACATCGCAAGACCAAACGAAAACTGTGAGTGGGACACTGTTCCTAATCGTTTGACAAGTTGGTGATCAATAACATACGTATGTGCACACTTACAGCACAAATGTGCGCACGCATGCGTGCAGGTGCATGTTCACACAAGGCCACAGATCACACATGCATGCACATGCATATGCAGACACACACACACACGCGCGTACGCGCGCGCGCGCGCGCGCGCGTGCGTGGTGTGTGTGTGTGTGTGTGTGTGTGTGTGTGTGTGTGTGTGTGTGTGTGTGTGTGTGTGTGTGATATTAAACACTAATTGAGGTCTGTACTGCCTTGCAGAAAGGAGCACAGGATGCGACAAGGCACTACGACATCGGCCAGCAGGGAGGAACACTCCGCTATTTACAACGAAATCCAAGACATACCAAGTGTAAGTGTGGAGCTCTCTCTCCCTCTCAAGCATACACGCAAACGCTCCGGCGCGCGCGCGCACCTGCACGAATACACACACATACATACGAGTGCGCAAGCGCGCTCACAGGCACATACATACGCGCGCGCTCGCGCGCGCGCGCACACACACACACACACACACACGCACGCATGCACGCACGTACGCCCGTGTATACACTCAAACGAATAGGAAACTATGGTTTACTGTTTCACTAGCGTGCACACACACACACACACACACACACGCACACACACACACACATACACACACACACATACACACACACACCACGCGCGCGCGCGCGCGCGCGCACACACACACACACACACACACACGCTTGTGCACGCACGCACGCACACACACACGCACACGTGCACACACAGACACAGACACAGACACACACAC
>CM065715.1:96413519-96431019 GCA_033310375.1 Conus canariensis
CAAAAATGTATATTGCCTGTGTGGTGCACAAATCACACTTAATCACATTTTGTTCCATTGTAAAAGTCTCCGAGGTTTTCTACCTGATTCAGTCACAGCAAAGAATGTTTCGGAAGAAAACATAGAAGATTTATTATATGATACAAAGGTTTTACTACAAATTGCTCAATCCCTAATTCACACACCCATCAGGTCATTCCTGTAGATTTTTTTTTTCTTCCAATGTAGATTAGTGGTGAGGGACACATCCACCCACCCACGTTTCTGTATTTTGCATTTTGTTTGTTATATGTATCTTTAACATTACCTCTTTACTGTTAATGCAGTGTTCACAGTTTTACAATACCTCACACATTTACACTCTCACACACTCACAGACAGAATGCACTCACTCACGCACACTTTGGTCTAATATCACTTATGGTGAAAAGACGTAAAAACAAAGAACGAACGAACGAACACACACACACACACACACACTGACATCGATACATCGGCCCACATACCTGAGACATAAATATACAGACGTACACACACTCTCTTTGACACACATTCCTACATTTTGTTTTACAGTCTTTATATTCTGACCCCCCGCCCCGTTACATTCCCATCTATATCCATCCTCCGTGAAATCTTCCTCTTTCACTTCTGTTTCTATGACTGATTCATGAATAACATTAATTCCTTCTGTTGAAACTTCTTTCCTTGTGTATGCGTGAGTGCGTGCGTGCATGTATGTGGTGCGATGTGGTGTGGCGTGGTGTGGTGTGGTGTGGTGTGGTGTGGTGTGGTGTGGTGTGTTTGTTTTCATTTGATATAGATAAACCATTTTCCATGCAAAGAAAATCAAATCGTCTTGAGTGTACTGATGGAGTGAATGTATGTTTGTACATGCTAATTCTATCGCAATAAATCTGCACTAAACTGCGCCTGAAAATGTGCCAACACGCTTTTTGGTTTATGGGAGTATCTGTGTGATGAATTGTGTTCTTTCTCTTGTAGTAGGGAACATCAAACAAGTCAATCATAAATAAGTAAATACATTTCATGAACAAACAAACAAACAAAACGACCCTAACTTCCTCGCTCCCTCTTCCTAAGAGTGTTTTGTTTTGTTTTACTATGTTTTGTTTTGTGTGGTCAGACGACGCTTTCGTATTCAGTCTTATCAACTATAGATATGTCTCAGGGGAAGTCTCTCTCTCTCTCTCTCTCTCTCTCTCTCTCTCTCCCCCCCCCCCCCCCCCCCCCCCCCCCCCCTCTCTCTCTCTCTCTCTCTCGACTCAGTTTTTGGGTCCTCTAGTCGATAGAAACTCGTGTCCAATCAGTCCCAACACGACTACTGATAACTGATGTGTTTCCACACACCCACAATACTAGATGGCCTGACACTAATTAATAGAAACCGGCTAACAACTAAGCCACCGTCCACTGGAATCGCAACGTAGCCTCACTTGTCACGGAGTTCCATCCAGCGGTGTTCTATGACGTCCCATTCTGCAAAACTGCAGATCATAATCTCTTTGAGAACATTTCTCGAGTGGAACAGAGCGCTTGCAGACATGGCCACGGCACCATCTCTCATGGCCTTGCAGACCGGGATGACTCACGCCTAGTTGACCTCCTGTGATATAAAAGATGTTTAAAATGATGAGGCAGGGATCTCGTTGCTAAATAACAAAAATGAATGATAATTGAATAAAACAGAAATATAAATAAAACAAGAAAAACAAGTAATTGGATAACTAACTAACTAAACAAACAAACAAACAGATAAACAAACAAATGAATAAATAAATAAATACATAAATGAATTAATAAATAAAACGCAGCTTTAGCTCACGAGGAGGAAGGACCGAGGTATGGCGTTCAAGCAGGTACTACCGTGCATAGTGTGTTGAGGACAGTCGTAAGTTAATGTGCGTGAGGGATTTTTTCCCCGACTCTCAGAATATAGACTCTTTGCCAGTAAAACAAACACAAACAACAAACAAACGAACAAAATCAAATCAAAAAGTAAACAAAACACATAGGAAACAACAACAACAACAACAACAACAACAAAACAAACAAACAACAAAAAAAAAACTGCTTATGTTTAATTTCAACATACCTGAGTACGAGTAGGGTGAGGGAGTCTCGTAGTGCCATTCTTGGCTGCTGGGCTCAAATGGCGACAAAGAAAGACCTTTCCTTATTTCTATCAAATGCCAGACAAAGGAAGACATGATGAAAGGACTGACACTCCAACAGGAAAGATCAATCGCACTGACTACTTGTTCAAGCAAGGCAAAGAAACGATTTGTTTGCGTTTCACTCATTCATGTTTCAAAATACGTTATGTCCAAGAACAAAATACAGTTGTAAACAGTTCGAGTACACACTGAAAGGATTTCCTCTCTTCTTTCATTCACAATCACCGCTCACATCAGCCCACTTCTGTGGGGCTTTGGCCAAACTGTAAACAACGAGACACAGTGGCATCATTGTAGTGAAAAAGTCTACCCGAGTCTGGTACTGTTCTGGATGAAAGCCGTTCGTTCCAAGACCAGGCTGAAACACTTGAAAATTTGGATGGAGAGACGAAAGAAACTCCTGTTCGCAGAATAACAGAGCCTGACTCTGTTACTGTGTGATTCTAATCAAACTATCTTTCTTTCAAATCGCCTGTGCATGGTTTGTGAACAGATTCCTGGCTGTTTGCATGCACGTGTGTGTGTGTGTGTGTGTGTGTGTGTGTGTGTGTGTGTGTGTGTGTGTGTGTGTGTGTTGGCATATTGTTTAATCACGACCGAAGGGATTTTGCAAGGATCATCTGTCACGACCCCCCCCCCTCCCATCCTGAAGTTATGGTCTTATTTAACATTTTGTCACACAAAGTAAGCAGAACGTTCTCTCTTAAAAACCCTGTTTTGTCTAAAATTGATTCCTGTTTGAACATCATGAACGTTCTCTCTTAAAAACCCTGTTTTGTCTAAAATTGATTCCTGTTTGAACATAGCTTTCGGATCTAACAGAGTATTGCTATTACTATTCTGAAAAATGTGTTTTCATCTTGTCTGAAAAGAGAAGCGTAATACGTGGAGTCGGAGATTAATCGAAAGACATCCATTCAAACAATGAAGTAAAGATCACTTGAAAAAAAAATGTATTGATGCTTTGTAACTTCAATAAGCACAAATATCTAAACCACAAATCACGTACAAAAAAAAAATTCACAGCTTTTGCATCTTTTAAATTCTGTTTGGGTATAACACAGATATGGATCGTTTTAACTTTCCGTGAAACTGCTTGCTGGACCGGTTTTTCCACAAAGCACTGATGCAAATTGGTAAGCTAAGTGATAAAACATGACAGTGATAGAAAATTGGAATGACACCATTAGACACTTCTTGGAAGGACGTGGTGAAATTTTTGCAATTCCGTGAATTTACAGCTGAGCTTGTCTGTCAGGTTGATTTTGTGACGTTTAGTGGTCTGATTTTTTTTTTTTTTTCAAGAATGTAGTGTTAAACACAACAGAGTACAACAGAGCAGACCCGTACTACCTGCTGACTCGTCGAGAGCAGGTAGTCATTTTCAGGCTCAGGACAGGCCACAACCACCTGAAACACCACCTATTCACTAAACTCCGCATCGGCAACACGGAGCAGTGCCCCTGCAGAACAGGCAGCCAGACAACAGAACATCTGCTGCAGTCCTGCCCGCTCCACCAAGCGCTCCGAGAGAAAACCTGGCCCGACCCAATCCCAGTGGCCCGGAAGCTCTACGGAGGACTGGAGGACCTGCGACGTACTGCCACCTTTGTCGAGGAGACGGGGGAATCCATCTGAAAAAATGACGAACGAGACAACAACATAGAAGTGGAAATAAACCGAATGTTGACAAGTAGAGTGTACGGCTGCAGCGCAGACGGTCGTGAGCTGGAACCACGTGGCGTGTAAGAAGTTCACGGTTTGAAACTTTCCTCGTCTTCCCACCAGTAAATCAGCACCTGATTCATGAACAGCGAACAGGAAGGGTAACTCTTGCACCCTGATGACATAAGTTCACGCCCATAATTCCAAACGAATGCTGCTTACGACACCGACTCAACCAGCAGAAATGACAACACAGAGCACACCGAACAAACAAGGCGACATTCCCAAAACAGGATGTTCCAGGCATACCCATGTTTGGAGTTAGGGGCGTGTGTTTATTTCATCGTGGGAGCAAGAGTTACCCCTCTTGATCGTTATTTACTGTTGACTGTTCTCTGCCTCATCTCAGATTTCCTTTGAGCTCTTGATTCAGTTCAGGATGTCACGTCAGCGGAGGGAGAGGGATGGGCTCCGCCTTCCGAAATGCCATGTGCACCACACATTAGTACATGAAGCAACCCAGACGCTTTGTATCAAACGTTAAAACACTGAAATTAACAAGTGAATGTCCGTCTGAAACACACACACACACACACACACACACACACACACACACACACACACACAGTCAATGCATGGTATGACTTAGTTTCAGAAAAAAAAAAAAAATGACAGTGGGAAAAAAAACTGGATGGAAGCCCCACAGTAAAGAAAAAGAAAAAGAAAAGAAAAAAAAAACAACAACAAAAAAAAAAACAACAAAATAAAAAAGCGGGAAATTTTTTTTTTTTTTTTTTTTTTGGGGGGGGGGGGGGGGGGGGGGGGGCGCCGTACCGTAAAACACGCTGACCCCTACGGCCTACAGGTTATGAAACTTTAAACTTGTAATCTAATCTTTAAACCAGTAATCTAACTTAGGCCTACTTCCATTGAGTGTCTATAGACTAAACCCTTCACCACACTGACCCTTCCAACAGCTTGGTGAAATCCGACGAGGAGCCAGATCACTTGTTTTCGTGTTGCTCGTAAGCCTTGCGGACGAACACTGATAGAGGCAGGACTGAAATAATGCCGTGGTGTTTCACCCATTGTTGTACCCATGAGCAGGTTGCTAGGCCTACAGGCAGTCTGCTCCTTTGGAACCTGTGTGACTGGCCAGTGGATAAGCATAGTTCTCCTGGGCCAAGTAGGCTATGTCCTGGCTCCAGTCCCCGCTTGAAGGTTCGAGATGTTCTTTTCGGAATCATCATTTGTGCGGAGTCCAGTACTCTGGATGAGACTGTAAGCCATGGTCCGTGTTAAACATATGCACTAAAATAACAAACAACAAAAAGTAACATGAAACAACTAAATATGGACGAACCCAAAACAGTGTATGCGTGTGTGTGCGCGCGCACGATGTGTGTGTGTGGGGTGTGTGTGTGTGTGTGTGTGCGCGCGCGCGCACGCATGTGTGTGTGTATGTGGTGTGTGGCGCGCGCGCGTGATGTGTGTGTGTGTGTGGGTGTGGGGGGGGGGGGGGGGTTGGAGAGTGGTGTGGTGGGTGGGGGGGGGGGGGGGGGGTCAGCGTGGGAGAATCATCGGCTGCACGTCGTCCACGCTGGACGGCAAATAGCATAAAAGATTCATGGTTCTATGTCCTAACTCATTATACGACTTGACAGATAAACCTAGCTGAGTATGATCAGTCGCAGTCGCAGACTACTGATATTTGATTTGTTTGCATACAACCAAAATATTTCATGGGTCTAACATTTACCAGAATCAAGCAACTATAAGCGAACCACCATTCGCCAGAATCGCAACACACCTTTGCAAATCAACCGCAGTCCCACCATGTCCCTTTCTGTACTGCTCAAGTACATATTAAGTATCGCTTAATCCAAGAATCAGCACGTATACCCTTACGTAATTATAATCTCTGCAAGAATAGCACTTGAATCGGTGGATCAGACTGCTTTTAGACATGACCATGGCTTCACCCTCCATCAAAGCTTGGCTCATGACCAGTTTACTGCCTCCGAGTACACACACACACACACACACACACACACACACACACACACACACACACTCCTAATGAGTCATGGTGTCGCCAAATCTTAGAAATCACCCACAACAAGGTAGGATATGCTCATATGTAGTTAACGGGCATATCATTATTCCACCTTAGGAGCAAAATCTGAAATATCTTCATATAGAGGCCCACCTTCTCTACATGTCCATTTCATTCAGTGATTAATTAACACTTTCCCGGAGAGAAGCCATTTTCTCCAAGAGAACACCTGTCCATCATATCGACGTGAAAACGGGGGGCCTCGAGAGTAGGACTTTTGTAAGTTGCTTTCCGGTGTCCGATATTCACAGGTACACATACATACATAACACACATGTACGCACACGTGCACTTATGCGTACTCACACAGGCCAACAGATCACACATACACATGCACATGTGCACACACACGCACACACCGCATAATATACTGACGCACACACATTGGCCTGTGCCCACCTGTCCAAGCGCGCGCACACACACACACACGCACAACACCGCACACACACACACACACACACACACACACACACACACACACACGTGCACACACACGCATACATACACATGCAATTATAATAGTGAGGCAGGCAGTGTTAGGTAGGTACCCGAGGTCTGACCAGTACGTTAGGCTAATGAATGCGCTGGTCAGACGCCTGTGATCAAGTAGTACTTATGAGACCCTCGCCTTAAATCCTTTCATCATAATCATTAATTCATTCTGTCCGCTGTAAATCCTGTGCGGTGCGGTACCCCGAGTTAACAAACGTGATGTGTAAGTGGACTTGCCCGCACGCAGTGACACCTTGATGAAACTGAAAGTGAAACCGACACTACTCCCCCCTCTACGGCACAGTGACTTAACATGCCAGTTGCAGCCGCGTAGCCTGAGGCCGCAAGACCCGTCGTCAGTCAGCAGAGACAGCAAGTTACATTTGTGGAACTTTTACATTACAGCTGTTTATCTGTCCTTTCTCTTTATTTCATTCTTTAGCACATTTTCTTTTTGTCTGTGAATCGTGCAGCCTCTGTAGGGCAGCAGCGTCATAGTTATCGGGCAGGTCGATATGTATCTTCCTCTCCCTTTTACCTGTGCATTTATACATACAGCCTATACTTTTTTTTTTTTAAATTTACTTGTGCATTTCCCTGCACTTGTGCATTTGTTTGTGAAGATCCGGGTCGACTCCACCAAGTCATCCATGCTGATCGAGGTCTCGTTTCACTGAAAAACAACAAACTTAAAAAAGAAGAGGAGGAAGAAGAAGAAGAAGGAATGAGTCAAAGCGCCACGCTTTAAGTACCGTCCCGTGGCTTAGCTTTGTTGACAATGAAAACATGACCCCTGCCCCCTCTCCTCACACACACACACCGCCACCACCAGCACCACCCCATCTACCCACAGGTGAATGGTTTTGCTACAGGAGTTCAGTCAGTAACAGTTCATGTCAGCCTGCAATGTCGTGACCTACAAATCCAGCCTCGCCAACGTGTCGGTTCCACACGTACACCGTACACAGCTTGTTTACCTGCTGAGGTAGGCTTCGTATTCAACCTTGAACTTGGGACCGCCCACGAAGACCTTGACCTTAATAAAAAAAAATTTTCCAATGCTCGCTCCCAGTCAATTTTTCAATTACAATATTTCAGTATTTTTTTTTCTGAATTTTACGATTTCATCAAAACCGAATAAATGAATATCAACTACATTTTTTTTAGTATAAGAAGACAAATAAGCAGCAGCAGAAAAAAGATATGCAATCGTAAAGTTGCAATGCTTGTTGGCGTAAAGGGAAGATAGAAAAACCAACAGGTCGGTAGGCCTATTGCGCATGCGTGGTTTTAGGTGCCGCACTGCCAACATCCGACAGCGTTTCTTGTCTGCTGTGTTGGCTGCATGTTGACCGCAGGGATTGGACGTGAACATCGAGAAATCCAGCGTGTTCATCAGTTAATGCGAGTGGTGTTGTGTTCGCCGATGACATTTTACAGCAAGGGAAGGCTGACTAAAGCCAGGTATGTTGAACAGAGCCTGGCATGTGTAAATGATATTCACGCTGCTATCATGACATGATCGTGATCATGATCATGATCGTGATCATGACATCATGATCTGATATTTGTTAGTCACAGTTATTGTTTTCGTATCAGTTGATCATTGTCATTGAGGTTTGGTTATTACTCGATATCAGAGTCATGTTTTAAATGTAAAATCAGTGTCTCTGATTTAAAGAAAATGAGTCATAGAGTCATATCATACGGAGTCTGAAGCAAAAGGGGCAAAGAAGTTGCCAAAATAGTATTGGGGAAAAAAACATTCACTGATTCTAGGAGAGAGAGAGAGAGAGAGAGAGAGAGAGAGAGAGAGAGAGAGAGACTTTATGGAGAGATGGAATGCAGAACTTTTAGTCGATTCAACTCCCAGATATTTATTCTGGCTGATTTGGTGGATTCAACACACTGACCCAGAAGAAACAGGATATTTATTCTGGGCATGGAGGATAAAACCTGAAAATAGTCCAGGAAAAATTAACGTGCTACATTTATAGTGATGCACTTTTTGTTTTTAAAAGGATTCAAACTGTGTCAAATGCTTAACATTTTCAGAACTTTTCTGGACGGATTCATGAATTTTACAACTAAACATTTCTAGGATTTGAGTAAACATATACACTGAAGCCACTACAACAGTAAATTATTGATGATTTAAAAAAAAAAAGGACATGTAAAGGCCTGAGGTCCAGTTACAGGTCACAGCTTAGTGATTACTGCAACTACTATTTTAGTACTTCTACTGTTGTAACTTGTGTAGTATGTGTAACTATGTAGTGCTAAGTTTTTAAGATCAAGCAATGGATGATCATTTGACAGTAATATTTATAATTGGACCTGCAGACTCCCACTCCTTCCTGGCTGTGTTTGTGGAACCAAGTTCCAGATGAAGCTTTACTGTCAGTTCCTCCCAGACCTTCAAAACCACCATCATGGCCTGATTGAGAGCCACAGGTGTTTTGAAAGCTGGTGATGGCATTCTAAAACTACCATAAGTTTTTTTTAAATAAAATTTTGGATGTAGGGCTGGGGGACGAGGTGACCTTGGCATAACTGGGGCTGCAGCTGCAGTCACGCACTGTGAGAGACTTTGTTGATACACTTGCTTGTCTGTAACCCTGTTTTATTTTGTTTTGTTTTTTGTGCATGTACCACTTTTGCCCTGTAGAGTAAATGAATTTCCACGGGAACTGACCCAAGACTTAAGACTCACAGAGGTGTAAATATATATGTTATTCAAGGCCTACATATGTGAGAAACTATCTAACAATACTTAGATACTGTATCCCAGTTCAATTGTGTGCAGGCGCGGACCAGTACACTCACTTAATGATGCACAAAAACAATGTGCACTTGTATATTCTCTCTCTCTTTCTCTCTCTCTGTGACACACACACACACACACACACACACACACACACACACACACACTCACATACACGCGCGCGCGCACACACACACACACACACACACACACACACACTCACACATGTATGCATGACTAACAAAGAACTTTCCCTGGGCCCCACTCCACTTCCCTCCCATACTTGCATTTAAGACACTCCCGTTTGTATTGTATTCATGTATTCCCTTTGTCTCAATGTTTGCCTGGTGTCTCAGGCTGAGTCAGAGCCCATACATAATCTGTCACAGACTGTCAGTGTCACTGAAGAGAGTAGAAGAGAAGAGAGGGAGAGACTCAGAGAGAGAGAGAGAGAGAGAGAGAGTTGGCATATTGTATTTTGTACATTAATGGTCTGCATTCTTACAAAGGCACTCATACCCTTGAGCCTCCCACCACCACCACCACCACACCTTCCCCCCACACTCTCAGTCACACACACACACACACACACACACACACACACACACACACACACACACACCACACACACACACACACACACACACACACACACAAGTGACTCTGTTTTCCACAAAAGTGACTCATCATGATTTTCCATGAAAAGAGTTATTTATAAAGAAAAATGTGTCAGCAGATTCATGCTCAACTCAAGGCCTCATGTTCTGAAGATATTCTTCTTTTTTTCTTCTTGAGAGAATAAAGTTGGTAAGTTATGACCTCAGAATATGATTATGCACTGAGCTAGTGTACTATGTCAGATCATAGCGTAGTGTAGATCACATCGGTTGATTGGGCCTACTATGTAAAGGCATTCTTAGCCAGTTTGTGGCCGTTCATGCAGATCATTTAGTCCTTGGCGCCATTACAATGAGACTTAGTTCCTGTGTTTCATGTAGCTTGGTTGGCAGAGCTCGGAACTCGCATGATTTGAAAAGTGGAGAGTTTGATCCTACAGAGACAGGCACAAAGCTAAAAATTTGTCATTTTCATCAGCCATCTGATGCGTCATTTTGATTTTTGGTGTCAGTCATGTCCAGAAGTGTGTGACTGATTCTGTTTCTATGATATATAGGCCTATAGAACAAATTGGAAAGTTTCTATTATGATATAGGCCTTTTTTTTTTTTTGAAGACACCCCCTATGCCCCCTTGCCATACCTCATCCTCCCTGAAAAGATTCTCAAAGCCTGTGTCTCTCTCACACATACACATATGTTTGCACAGATATCTGTGCAGGCATTCATGGATGCTTGCTCTCTTAAATTCATGCAAACACATACACACGCTGACACATACACACACAAACACACGCGCGCGCGCACACACACACACACACACACACACACACACACACACACACACATATTTTCCCACATGTGCACTCTTTTAGTTAATGTTTTCTTGTGTGTGTGTGTGTGTGTGTGTGTGTGTGTGTGTGTGTGTGTGTGTGTGTGAGTGCACATGTGTACGTGTGTGTGTGTGTGTGTGTGTGTGTGTGTGTGTGTGTGCACGCGCGCGCATGCATATGTGTGTGTGCACATGTGTGTGTGTGTGTATGTGTTTGTGTGTGTGTGTGCGCACACATGTGTGTGTGTGTGCTTGTGAGTGCATGGGTGCATGTGTGGTGCTTGCATGCATGCGTGCGTGCGTGTGTGCGTGTGTCTTTGTGCAAAGTTACATGCATGTATAAAACTGTGTGTATACATGTGTACACTGTTTGTGCGCATGTGTGTTTATGTGTACTATAATTGTCTGTGTTTGTTTGCTGTTTCATACACACACATATGTGCATGTGTGTCACTGAGTGTATGCATGTGGCATTGTAATGGTATGTGTGTGCATATAGACTGACTGTAAATGTGAAATTTGCGCTGCAAGTTGTTAATCAATGAAACAATTTTTTTTCAACTCAAGATGAAAAATAATAGCGACAAAGGCGGAAAGCAACACTTACAAACATAATTGCATGTAAATTGTACAAAATTTACATTGATTAAACTGTCATAAGTGCACATAGTCAACAACCGTCGTATTTTTGTGGGGTGTGTGATTCATAATGTACATTTGCTAAGTTTACTGTATAAGTTATACATACTAAGTTCTACCCTTGCAGTAGTCTTTCACAGGTTCAAGCTTTGGTGACGTCACCTGCACTGAGCATAAAAGAAGTGACTGGAGGTGTGAGGTTTAAGGTTGTTTATCACAAAACGGCGTGAACCTTCTTTGAAAACAGATCGAGCTGTGAGTGGGTTGGGACAGCTGCCAGCAAACAATGTACTGCGTACGCATTGAGTGCGCGCCAGATGTCACCGCATTTCCGTCTTACTTTTTGAATTTTGGTCGGTTCATTTGATTTTCTGTGCATGCGCAGAGTCTGTCATGACAAGTCCATGAAGTAAAAGCTGGTTGATTTGATCTTTTTTTTTTTAATTGAAAAAAATATTGTTATAGTTAATTGTAAATTGATGTTTATGAATTATTTCACATTGATATTTATTATTGATCATGTGTTAATCTTCAGAGTTCCGTTATCTGTTTAATGGTCAGGAAACAACTTTTCTTTTTTTTCTTTTTCTTTCTTCTTTTTTTCTTTTTCTTTCTTCTTTTTTTCTTTTTCTTTCTTCTTTTTTGAATCCTCATCTTCGCCAGTTCAGTGGCATCACCTCCATGACACATACTCCAGCTCCCAGCGCCAACTTACTCTGGTTTGTCCGGTCACAGCCCCCGGCCAGCACTGGCAGGCTGTTCACAGGCAGCAGTCAATATCAGCCAGGTCATCAACAGGCAACCCACCAGAGGAGACACTGCATTGCTGCAGAGCCACTTCCATAGTATTTGGTGGAGCCTGTTCTGATCCAAACAGGACACTGCCTGTTAGGTCCCATACTGATGACAGTCATTGTTAAATCGCAGAACGGGCTGTGAGTACACATCTCCCTGATAGAGTGGGATGCATTAGGGTATGGGTCCTGGAAGGCCTGCGTCATTGGCAGAGGCTGACGCATGCTACAGGCTCAGTGAAACGTGTGTGTCGTGGAAAACCCACCTTCAGTGAAATGTGTGTGTCGTGGAAAACCCTCCTTTTTTGGGGGGAGTGTGTAGGTGTGTAGTCTAGTGTGACATACGTAATAACTGTTACAGTGTACAGATCATGCGGGACTGACATCATCTGAAGTGTCTTGCTCAAATTATGTAATGGATTACTTTCTTTTCTTTCTTTTTTTTCCCCTCTTTTTCTTTCACTCAGGAAAACAACATTTAGATGACAAATTGATGATTGGGTTTGTGACAGATAGTTATTATTTTTTTTAAAAAATATTTTGGAATAGTTCTTAGAGATCATGGTTTTAGTTTGTCCCTGGGTTGTGGGCAACAAAGAGAGGGAGTCTTTGTTGAGAGGCAGATGTGATTTTGAAAAAAAAGGTCTAGAAAAATGAGTCTTTGAAAGGGCAGGGTTGGGGATGAGGCAGGGAATGGGACAGGGTTGAGTGTGGGTGGGTGAGGTGGGTCTTCATTTTGAGGTTACTTATTGGGAGGCCTTATGCACTGATGTAATCTGAAACATGAATGTGAAGAGAGAGCAGTGAGCACTTGACTGAAATGTAAAGTGTCAGATAAATCATATTTTTGAAAACATTGGGGAGAGAGAGAGAGAGAGAGAGAGAGAGAGAGAGAGAGAGAGAGGAGAGAGAGAGAGAGAGAGAGAGTCCTACCTAGATGGCTGACACACACATATACACATGTATTCAAACATACACACACACACCCACACACACACACACACATGGGTGCACACACACACACACACACACACACACACACACACACACACACACACACACACACACACACACACACGCACACACACCGTCCAGTATCACTATGTGGATAGACGTTAAATTGAAGACAATAACAACAACAACAACAACACACACACACACACACACACACACACACACACACACACACACACACACACACACACGAGACAAGAAGAGCATCCAAGAAGAGGTGCCAGTTCGCTGATTACTCTGTATCTATTCTCGACATGCATTATATCAGGCTCAGTAGACTTTTGTTTCTGCCTTTTGCTCCTACCAGTGTTGAATTCAGCCAATATTGTTGACTGTTGTACACTCACCTTCCCACTGCTATAAGTAGTGTTAGGCCTGAGGTCATTTGTCTTGTGTTAGATTGTGATCAGCCAGCCAGTGGTATTATATGATTAGGATCGTCTGGGGGCTTTAGTCGCTGATGGTGACACATATGACCTTTTTCTTGCTTTTTTCTCGGTGTATGGTTTCTGTACCATACTACGTCTTGTTCTTTGTTCTGCTTGCTGCTAGAGTGGGTGATATTTGTTCAGTGCACTATACCGTTTAACTGAAATAAATATTCCACATTTGTGCTGAAGCCTACAGTGTAGGCTTTAGTATTTAAAAAAAAAAAAAGTTTCAGTTTTAAAGTTTTCCTGTCATGGAATGTAGAAGACAACCACTTTAATCATTTTACACATGCAAATGCATGTTTACATTTGTGGATGGACATGCAGGTCCATGCACATACACATGTGCACTTGCACACGTACTTAGAGTCATGCGTGTATTCAGTGTGCACAAATGAGCACACAGGCTTTAATGATCATTTGTGCAAGCCCCTTTTTCAAGTCCGTAATTTCTGTTCGTTACTCAAGTGTCTGTGAGATGATGGGCCCACAAAAGTTCATGTTATCTTCCTGAATGGTAACAGTCTATCGTCTTCCTTGTCTCAGTATCCGTAAAATGATAGCGATGACTCATTAGTCATCAGCATAGGATACTTGAGCTTCAGCTGCATTATGTTCACAGCTCACAAGCTTTCTGATTCCTTGTTGTCCACTGTGACTGTGAGTGTTCCACTTGCTGTCAGTGACAGTGCACATGGAACCCAGGTAAGAACTGATAGAAATGATAGTGGTTAGAGTGTTGTGTTGTGCAGAGGCCTTTAATTAAAGTTAGCAGTGGTATTTTGGGTGAGCTCATTTGACCTGAACCTCTTTCCTTCAGGCTTGAATTGTTGTTTACTTCCTTGTTCAGCTCTGTGTGTGCTGTGCTCTGAAACTGATGCGATTTTGGGAGCATGTATAAACTGGGAGAGAGAGAGAGAGAGGAGATAGGAGATGTGTGTGTGTGTGTGTGTGTGTGTGTGTGTGTGTGTGTGTGTGTGTGTGTGTGAGAGTGGGAGTGTGTTGTGTGTGTGTTGTGTGTGTGTGTGTGTGTGTGTGTGTGTGTGTGTAAGAGAGAGGGAGGGGAGAGAGAGAGAGAGAGAGAGAGAGAGAGAGAGAGAGAGAGAGAGAGAGAGAGAGAGAGAGAATGTATTAAGACTGAAGAGTTTTCTGCACCTGTCAGTCTGTTTCTTCAGTGAAGAATTCACACACACACGCACACACACACACACGCACACACACACACAGTCGTCCTAAACCCACTTGGTATCCCATTACAACTAATTAATAAGAATTCTACTACTTGGAAAGTTTTAGAACTCTTTAACTCTATCCTCACTTCCTCTTTCCTCGCCTTCCACCTACTCCCCATTCCCCACTCCCAGTAAACTGCTTACCTTTTTTTGTCCTCTCCCCATCCTCCCTCCCTTCCCCTTCACCCTGGCCCTGCTCCCTAATCTCTCTCTCTCTCTCTGAGTCTCTCTCTCTCTCACAGTCTGTCTCTCTGTCTGTCTGTCTGTTCATGCCTATGTATTGTGTGAGTGGATCTTTATTTTGACAGTGAAACTGAAATGCACCCTGCAGCTGTTTTGTGTCTATCAGTGTGTTTCCTTAGTTGTTTTCGCAGCAGCAGGGGAAAAAAAAGAAAAAGAAAGTGGGAAAAAAAAAGAAGAAAAAAACCTTCAAGTGGATATCTTCTCTGAGTCTCTGTGAATTAGTTCTGGCTTTTGAGTTATTCTTAAAGTTTGTGTGTATGTGTGTGCGTGCGTGCGTGCATGCATGCATGTATGTGTGCACTCACACAAATATATGCACGTACGTGCGCGCCTCTGTCTGCCTGTGTGTGTGTGTGTGTTGGGGGGGGGGGGGGGGGGTGGAGAGAGAGAGTGTTTTCTAACTGAAAAGCATCATGCTTCGGTCAGTCACTCTGTGGGTGTTTTTTCACATTGTTTTCTCAACAGCATTACACACAGGAATTAGAAGTCACTGCAACAACAACAGCGACTGAAATGGACGAATTCAGGCTTGTAAGCTTTAATTTCAAAGCTACGCATAGTTTCATGCAAGTAAAGACAGGCAGCTGACACTGAGACAGAAAAGCCATTTTGATGTTGCAAAATAGATCGTGCTGCAGAACAGCTGGACTTGTTGATGTCGGTCGAAGTCAAAGCATTGCGTCAGAGACTCAAAGCATGGCCTGTGGGTGGACATGCTTTGACTGAAGAGATGTCTGTGGAGGAAGGGATGACAATGAAAACAAAACAGATCACTGCAGCTGTGACAACACCCTTAGCTTTTATTGAGGTTGGACACCAGACGGTTTGACCAGTCATTGTCAAACAAACAAGTGAATAAGCGTGCTGCCACCTGATAGGAAAGCCAGCAGACTACGAGAGAGAGAGAGAGAGAGAGAGAGAGAGAACAACACACTGTGACAACTACCAACAACCACATCACCACTAACAACAACAACCAAGCAAACTCTCTACACAAAGGCAGAAATCACCTGAGACTCAGTGTCCTGCATCACCATTACATCCAACCTGTCGCCCATTAGCACCAGCAGCTGCTGTAATAACAGTAAGTGAGTAACAGGTGAATCTTTTTTTTTTTTAGCTGCTCACCTGCAAAATCAAGATGTTATTGAAGTAAGCTAAGTCTCTTTTTTTTTCTTTTTTCGGTTCTGCTTGTCACTGTTCTTTCTTTTGCTCATGGAGGTCCTCAGGGTTGGAGTGGGTTGCTTCTGTGTTGTTATTTGTTGTGTTCTATTCGCTTGCCTGTCTGGTGACGCTGCTTCTGTTCTCTCGCTTCAGCTACTAGCACTCTTTTGTTGTCAACTTTCAGCCTGGCTTTCCTTGATGGTCTGGCTGTGTGACATGCCGTTGAGGAAGGCTTGGTTGAAAGTTGACAGAAGATAATAGTTGTAGTTGAAGTGAGAGGATAGTACCAAAAGCAGCGCTGGTTTTGCTGTAACATAAACTGCCCTGATACAGCCCCATGTGGTCAGCTGGGCTCTAAGCAACAGTCTCTGTCTCTGTCTGTCTGTCTGTCTGTCTGTCTCTGTCTCTGTGCTGTAAGTGTAACATATCCTGGGCAAGAATGATATTTTCTAGTTGTATCCAGCTGAAGGCATAAATTATTGTAGATACTGTCACAATTGTCTGTCTGGTGTGATTAGCCTGTTGTAAGCTAGATGAAATGCTGTGAGTGTTTAGAAAGTGTCAGCTGTTACAAACATTTGGGAACATTAACTACAGCGTCCTTTGCCTCTCCACATAATTGTTTTTAATGACAGCAGATATTCCATCCATAAATTATCAATTTAATCTTTATAAGTATGTATGACATGTTATGTATTATTGAGGATATGATATTGTAATAACAAACATATGAAATGATACTAGTTCATTGTTATGAAAACTTGTACTTCAGAACAGCTTGCTGGTGACAACATGACTGTTTATTGAGTTGTACAGGATTTCCGTTTGCATCAGTAGACTAGTGTTGTGCTTCTTTGTTTGGAAGTTTATTTTCACTGTAACATCAACCATAGGAAGAGATGTTGATGATTTATCACTAAAAGAAAATTAAGAAGAAAAAAAACCCGGTAGGGAAGCCACACCACAATGTTCTGGTGTCAGTCCTGTCCAGTTCATCTGGTCTTGGAGTTGTTTACTTGATCCACTTAACCCCATGCCTCCTTCAGTACTTGACCCAGGCACAGTCAGTAACCTGCCCACTCCTTTGTTTGCCACAGGGTTTTAAACTGGGCGACTGTGGTGCTGACCATTTCTGTCTCTGCTCCCCTGTTAGGATAATAGCCCTTCTGCCATAACAGGGAAATGGGTTTGTGCATTCAACTCAGAGGGCAGGAAACTGTCATGAATGCCAAACTACACTGTAGGGACCTGTTTCCTCCTAGGTGAATCATGATCCTGGCCCTTCACTTGAAGACTGTACTTA
>CM065715.1:96436019-96463519 GCA_033310375.1 Conus canariensis
AGGACGTCAAGCTGCAGATGGATGCCAAGCTGTGGGGAGAGGAGTTCAACCGACACAACCCCCCAAAGAAGGTAGGGTAGCGATGTTCACACAGCTGCCAGGTGCTGCGCTTTTGGCATGGCATGCTACTACTTTGTTGACAGTGCTATGTTGCTACACTTTATGACGAACTGCAATGATAAAAATGAAAATAGAAATTTAAAAAGAAAAAATTACCCTCTTTCACGGATTTGGTGGTGGCTTAAATGGAACCGAGATAACATAGATCTTTAGACTGTAGACTTGTCAAAATCACAAGATAACTTGGAAGACTTTCGTTGTCTTAGCCTGCCAGCATAGTGTGTGTGTGCGAACTGATGCGTGACTGAAAGTGCTATATTGATTCTGAATTAAATGTATAGCACTTGTATATGATATCATTTGATTTAAAATCAAATGATATCATATACAAGTGCTACACATTTAATTTGGAATGGTACACCTAAAATGTCAGAATGCTACACTTTGCACTTTCAAGGCCTTGGTAGCTGTGTGTTTACCACACAAGTTGTAATTAGAGTCATAGGTAAGTTAACAGGTTTTAAACAAAATAGGTTTTGCTTGCAGAAAAATATCATGAATGTTCAATTGTTTCAAACTGGAGAAGCACCTTGGGAAATAGACTGATGTGGGAAAAGTATTTTTTGATGAAGAGCTTTTTGTGCATTCCTTTTTTTTTTTTAATGTTCCTACAGTGGTGTGAATGTTAAATTTTAAGCAGTGTTAAGTCATGTAAAGCCATGTCAGGTATAATGAGAACAGCATGTCAAATTTTTTCAAATTAAACAGAAATTCTTTGGTATTGAATGTTTTTGTTTTGTTTTTTTGTCTCAGGTGGACATCTTTCAGATGTATGTGCTGGAATTCAATGATCGAGAGGGGTCCCCTCTGTTTCACCTGGAGCATTACATCGAGGGAAACTACATCAAGTACAACTCCAACTCCGGCTTTGTGGAAGAAACCTGCAGACTTACTCCTCAGGTACCTTGGCACATATAGCCACACCTGTTCATTTGCTGAAGCTGCATTGCTGGAGAGATGGAGAGAGAGAGAGAGAGTGAGACTTTTCCAGCACTTACAAACAGACCTGTTTACCCTGTTGCTACTGGTGTACTTGTCAACCAAAAAAAAATCTAAAATTTTAGTGCAAGTGGGAGGAGGGAAGGAAGAGCTAGAGGAAAGGAGGCAGGGTGTTCATTTGCCATCAGGCTGCAGAGGGCAGAGGGATGCCTGATCTTGTAGTACTCATCTACAGTAAGAATAGGTTCTGCCAACATGATACACTTTCAGACCTTAGTTGGTAGCAAAACTTGGCACAGTTTCTTGTGGTTTTTGCTTGTTTGTTTGTTGTTTTGTTTTTGTTTTGTTTTGCTTTGTTTGTTTTTTGATATTTCAGGGTCTGTAGTGACACTCTCAGAGTGTTCCTACATATCAGCGTGTTGTAGAAGAAGCAGACAGTCGGACATGATTTCATGTGCAAGAGTTGCCACTCTTTGGTCAGACCGCACGAAGACATTACTGATAGTTGATTTCCTTGAAAGAACTTTATCTCAAGATTTTTTTTTTTATATATATATCTTTTTAGAGTTTTTTTTTTTTTTTTTTTTTTTTTTTTTTTTTTTTTTTTTTTTGGAGATCAGAATTTTCAACTGTTTCCTACCAAGAGGAAGAGCAGTTGACGGGAATCTTTTTTCTTTACTTTGTATTGCTAATTTCTATTATTAATGGACATAAGTTACGCATGCATTAATATGAGCTCGCTCTCTCTCTCTCTCTCTCTCTCTCTCTCTCTCTCTCTCTCTCTCTCTCTCTCTCTCTCTCTCTCTCTAAGAGTGTTCATCGTCGTCGGTGTGTCTTGACTGTCTTCCTTTCTGTTCACTTTGACTTTCTGTCGGCGGAGGTCTTCATTCTTCAGTACGGCGTTTTCTTCAGTAACAAGTTGAACCTATAGTGGTGTGGGTTCGTGTCTTGGAAGGTCGAGTTCTCTCTTGTTTCCATCAAAGGCAAGGGATGTTCTGTGTTGTGGCTGCGCTCGCGTCAGCACCATGTACATTGGTTTTCTTCGGCTTCATGGTTGCCGTTTCGCTCACTTCCACTTTTCGTTCGCCTGGTGTTCCCAGCTGTAGCCGTTCGCTGTGATTCTCCGTGGCCAAGTTTTATTTTCGTTAAATCATTCATTCGTCATCTTGTTAGTTTGTATTCTATGTACCTATTATAATTTGATTCCCTTTTTCATCATCTCTCCTTTTTTTTTTCCTTCTTTTCTTTTCTTTCTTTCTTTTTTTTTTTTTCCGCATGCACATGTCCCCAATATATGACACATCATTAGGTTCATGCATTACTCTCTCTCTCTCTCTCTCGCTCTCTCTCTCTCTCTCTCTCTTTGTTTTCGTTTTGTTTTATTTTGTTTTGTTTCTTTATTCTTGAATATTCAACTTGCGGTTTTTCATATATTTCGTAAAATTAGTTCAGTCTCAAATATCAGTTCCAGATTTTTACACTTGCCATATTTAAACTTTGAAATAGAAAGTTTTGCAATTAATAGAACTATGTTCACTTGTTTTCTTGATTTATCTGTGAATACATCCGTTTTGGTAACGCCAAACAGAGCTGTTGTTACATTCATAGGGATCTGTATGTTGTAGCGTGTGAGAATATACTGTTTTACTTGGTTCCAGAATGTGGATAACTTAGGGCAGGAATAGAAGGCATGCTCAATGTAATCTATTTCTTTGCACCAGTGGCATTTATTTGTTTCCACTACACCCATTTTTTGTAACAATATGTTGGTGGGGTAAATGTTGTGAAGGAATTTAAAATGAAGGAGTCTCAGTCTAGATTCCTTTGTACATTCATAGGCTACGTTAAAGTAGTCTTCAATGTTGATGTTTAATTTACGCTTCCAAAAGTGTGTCGCGCATATTTCATGGTTTTGCTTTAGGGCAAAAACCTTTCTGATTTGTTTATTTGATAGAGCTGTGAGGTTTCCTTCGTCTGTTGCAACATCAGTAGGGGGTTCGTCTTTGTGATCAATGTTAGCAAGTTGTTGCTTCCATGTGGATGGGATTGCGTTTGCCAGCGCATTGTATTCGAATGGAAGGTTTGGGGAAGTGCCTAGTTTTTCTTCTATTTCTCTAAAGGTCATTATACGTCCATTTCGCCAAAGATCTTGAACGAGAAGGATACCTGCTTTATACCATTTTTTAAACTGCAATGTATTTCCTTTGTATTTTATATTTCGGTTGTTCCACAGAGGTTCTGTTTTAACATTCTCTATTGGTCGGTCTTTGTTAAAGGTGGTGACTGCAATTATTACGTCTTTCCAAAAGACTGAGGTAACTTTTTCTAATCCTTGAATTTCTTTAGGATCAACATTACAGTTAAAAACGCAGTAGCTGTTCTGGAAAGGTGACATATTATTTCGCGCGAGGATGCTCCAGTGAGCTTTGGTTTGTTTGAGGAGTCTTGCTGCCCATTTGACTAGGAGCATTTGTTGGTGATGTTCGATGTTAATCATACTTAGGCCGCCTTTTTCCTTTTCTAGGCTAAGGACACCTCTTTTTATCTTTTCAAATGCTTTTTTATTGTTGAACTTTTTTTTCCATAGGAACCTATAAATCAGTGAATTAATAGTGTGGAGGGTTTGTTTTGGTATGGATGCTGCTTGCAATACGTGTGAGAATTGTGACAGCAGAAATGTTTTAGTAAGAATAACTTTACCATAGAGGGATGGGTTTCTGTTTTCCCATTGCTTGATGATTTTGGTAATCTTATCTACTCTGGCTTTCCAGTTTTCTTCGATCTCAGAGATTTCTTTGTCTGCCGAGAAGTAAATGCCTAAAACTTTGAGTTTACCAGATTTCATAGGAATATTATTAACAGTGCCCGTTTCACACTTACGTGATCCTAACCATATACCTTCTGACTTACTTTTATTTAGCTTTAGGCCGGAGAAATCCTCGAATTTTACAACTATGTTTGTGGCTTCCTGAATATCTTGTTCATCTTTAAGGGTCAGTGTTGTATCATCCGCAAATTGTTTTATTTTAGTACAGCTGGACGCGTTTCTTTCGTCAGGGTTTTGTGTTAACTTAATTCCTTGGATATCTTTACTGTTCCTTATTCGGATAGCTAGTGTTTCAACAGTTATCACAAAGAGGAGAGGACTTAGTGGGCAACCTTGCCTAATGCCTCTTTCTGTTGGGAACCAGTCAGATAACCAGCCACCATTGTGAATACAGCTTTGTGTGTTTTCCATAACGGTTAAAACAGATTTTTTAAATCGTGGGCCGAAATTGAACAAATCAAGCGTTTCTAGGATACAGTCTTTAGACAGGGTGTCGAACGCTTTAGAGAAGTCTAGTGCAAGTAGGGCCCCTGGTTGGTTCGTTCTGTTGAGGTATGTAGTGAGATCATCAAAGAATCTCAAATGGATGGCTATGTTTCTGCCTTTTATAAATCCTACTTGGTCTTCGCTAACGATTGATGTTATTATGTTCTGCAGTCTCAAGGCTAGTGCCTTTGTGAATATTTTGTAGTCTGTATTTGTGAGTGTAATTGGCCTGTAATTAGCGAGGTTATGTTTGTCTAGATCGTTGCCTTTGTGTATTAATGTTATGATTCCTTTTTTCATAGAAAAGGATAGTTCACCTTGCTCAAGTGAAGCGGTAATACAATTCAGTAAGTGTTGTCTTAATTTATCCCAGAATTTCTTATAGAAGAGTGGTGTGAGACCATCACTCCCTGGTGCAGACTCATTTTTTAAATGATTAAGGGCTTGCGTGAGCTCGTCTGGTGTAATTTCTTTGTCGCAGAATTTTTTTTCTTCATCTGTGAGTGTGGGGAAGGCATCATCAGCTAGGAAATCGTCTTTTATCGTCTCTCCATGTTTAAGTAGTGTGTCTTTTTTATATAGCTGTGTGTAGTATTGCTTAATTTCATCTAGTATTGTTTGGGGATTGTCTGTTAATGACTGATTTACACACAGTGATGCAATAGTGTTTGCTGCTCCTTGTGTCTTTTCTAAGCGCAGAAAATATTTAGTGTTCTTCTCACCCTCTTCGATCCATTTGACTCTTGATCGAATTTGAGCGCCGCGTGCGTCTTTTAATTCTTGCAGTTCTATTTCTTTTTTAAGTTGATGTGCTTTTGTTGCTAGGCCTTTATCCATGGGGTTGTACGACAGTTTTTGTTCAATTTCTTCCAGTTGTTTGACTTTGGTTTGTTTCTGCTGAGGCCAAATTTTAGTGCCCTTTGAAAAGTTTATACAGAATGATTTATACCTTACTTTAAACATTTCCCATGCCTTTTGTGGGTCTTCCTTGTCATACTGAATAAAGTGGGCATCAATGAAGTCAGTCGTTTCATTGAGAAACTCTTCCTTTGACAGCAATGAGCTGTTAAATTTCCAGTATCCTGGACCTCTTTGGAATTTATTCGTATTATATTTAACTTTCACAAGTTTGTGGTCTGAGTGTGGGAATATTTCAATGTTTGTTCCTCGTATGGATGTGTATGAAAAAGCATCACAAAATATGTAATCAATTCTTCTTGCAATAAACGGGGTAGATTTGGACCAAGTGTAATCTCTGGCATCAGGATGGAATGTTCGCCATGTATCTTTTAAGTCATAGGATGTTAATAAATCCGAAAGAGCTTCTCTTTCTTGTAGTGGGTGAGATTTTCCTGAAATGTTGTCAATGGGGTGTACTGCTGTATTAAAATCTCCCATGACCCAAAGATGATCATAGTCTTGTCCTTGTAGTATTCTATTAAGCTGATTTAGAAATGTTAGTTTATCACTTGTTGAGTTAGGGGCATAGCAGTTAGCTATGACATTAGTTTTATTTTCTAATACAACCTTTATTAACAGTATTCGATCTGTTGCTTGGATGAGTTCTGTTTTCATTTGTTTATCATTTATGAGAATGATGAGTCCATTACTTCTGTTTGTGCCTGGACTGTAATAGGCGTTTCCTGTCCATTGTGCATTGATTTCTTGTATAATATCTTTTGTTACGTATGTTTCTTGTAGACATAAGATGTCTATGTTTTGTTTCCTCATGAAATTAAATGTTGTTCTTCTTTTTAGCTTATTTCTAAAGCCACGTACATTAAGTGTACCAAAACATATGCTGTTATTCTTCATAGGAAAAGGCATTAATAAATCAGAATACCATAATCGTTAGTCCGTTACTCAAAACTGTAGGTCGAAAGGGTGAGGTCAGTCCGTCTGCCGTGTGCACACATCAGGTTCCGCTTTCGTCTGCTAGCCCTGACTCTTCACTTTCCCCCTGTTGACGCTCAGGCATCTTTGTTGGGCGTTTCGCTTCGAGCTCGTCCGTAGGCGATTCGCTTCTCTCTCTTTTTTCCTTTCTTCCTGATGCGCCACTCTCCGCAGTGCCGCGTGGCGTGGTGTTGTCTGCTTTCTCCCCCTCTTTTCGTGTTCTTTTTAGAGTTTGTTGCACTTGTCATAATTTTGCCAAACACGAACAAAATATGGTGAAATCGTATGGGTAAAGAGGTCTGTATCAGTATAATCAGTACATTAATTTTCAATATTTGTTGGCTGGGCTTTGGTTTCAAGTCATACACACACAAAGATGTATCTTAGGGATGTGATGATTGAATTGATTGTCCGCGAAACTACGACTTTTTGCTGTTTCAAGTTATACACACAAAGATGTATCTTAGGGATGTGATAATTGAATTGATTGTCCGCGAAAGTACGACTTTTTGCTTGGAAGAAAGGTTTGTAAATTGTCATGTCAGATCAATACCCTGTTAATGTTTATCCTTTTTTTCTTGTTGGATCACCATTACAGAATTTCCTTTCATGAACAAAGTAGTTCCCCAAACATTGTTGCATTGATTCACTGAATTGAGGAATGGGGTGCTTGATGTTAAGCAGTGTAACTGTTAATCAGTGTACTGAAGACACTGCATAATCACCATAGCCATAAATTATTTCTCTGTTCTTTCCTTTCACAGTTGTGTGAACAGAGTTAATCTGAGTAATTACCTAGAGTCCGTTGTAAATTTTGAATCATTTGAGCTTGTCTGTGTGTATGTGTGTGAATGAGGTGTATATTTTGTTTCTAAAAAAAAAAAAAAAAATACTGCCTGCTGTGATCGTCAGGCGTTTAGCCACTTCACCTTCGAGCGTTCCGGCCACAAGCTGATTGTGGTGGACATCCAGGGGGTGGAGGACCTCTACACGGACCCCCAGATCCACACGGATAATGGCAAGGAGTATGGGGATGGCAACCTGGGGCCCAAGGGCATGGCACTCTTCTTTCACTCCCACGTGTGCAACTCCATCTGCGAGGGCCTGGGGTTGGCTCCCTATGACCTGTCACCCTCCGAGGTGGAGATGCATCAAGATTTCATGCGAAAGCAGGTCAGTGAGAGATGCCAGGTGGGATATGAACAGGGAAGTGCTGATGACAGGGAGAAGGCTGACTTCAGCACAGAAGGGTGATCAGCTACGTGTAGAAGAAGATGAAATATCTGTTATCAGAGATTTATATGAAAGTTATTGATTTCTTCTTCTTTCACATTCGTTTTGATTGAGATTTTCAGTTTACATTGAGGGCAGAACAGGGATAGACCTTTGAGATTCATTTTGACGTGATCTGTTATTGGCATTGAAGACAGAGTTCAGAGATAGACCTTTGAGATTCATTTTGACGTGATCTGTTATTGGCATTGAAGACAGAGTTCAGAGATAGACCTTTGAGATTCATTTTGACGTGATCTGTTATTGGCATTGAAGACAGAGTTCAGAGTCTGCGGTCTGGCTGTTCATGTGCCATTACAGTTGCAGTAAAGACGTTTGCCAGCAATTGTGCCTGACCTCACTCAGTTGGCTGAAAATGGAGTCATGCAGTACACTGTGTATTTATCAAGCGTTTCTTCCAATTGCTTTGCAGTGTGATTTGTTTGTCTATCTGTTTCTTTTACTAACCTGGAGATTCAGGCTTTTCAAATGGAAAATAACAACAACTGAAAACAAAGGGAAAAAAAAGAGAAAGAAAAATAGAAAAAAAGAGTTAGAATTTCTGTTACATCGGTGGTTTTCATTATGGTTCGTTTATCCAAGAAATTATCCCAGCCCAATAATGTCTTCTTGCTTTTATCCTGAAATGATCAGCCTGTATGTTTTGCCAAGAAATGTAGACATGCAATCTGAAAACAGTCCAGTTCAATTACTTTGCCTTTTTGGTGACTCTGAACTTTTCTGATAATGAGCCATGTCTTTTCTTTCTGGGGTTTTTTGTTGTTGTTTTTTTGTAGAAGAATTTTGCATACACCCATGATAATGAACTGTCTTTTCTTTCTGTTTTTTTTTTATAGAAGAATTTTGCGCACACCCGTGTTCGGGGCATGGAGGAGTCAGTGGTCAGTGCCTCCCCCCAGGAAATGGTGGATCTGACAGCGCTGCTGGCGCGCCATCACTCCCAGCACTCCCATTCCTCACAGGATGAGGAGGACAGCCTTCTCAGCCCCACCAGCGAAGACGAACCCATGTCGACAGACACGGAGAGCCCCGGCGTCCGCATCCGACGTGTGCACTACACCAGTGAGAGCGATGCTTCGTTGACAGAGGTGAGGGGTGCTGATTAGGTTAGCAGATTATTTTTTTGTGTGTGTGTTTTGTTTTGTTTTTGTGTCTAGTGCTGCAAAGCTGGTAGCAGTAGCAATAGTGAGAGCTGAATTAACACTTTGTGTAGTGGCTGTTATATATATGTAGCTGTGATGTATATTGTAGTGTATGTGGCACATTTGAAGGTATATATCTCTGTCACGTGACTGGTTTTAAACGTGACTGGTTTTAATCACTGTGTCTTTTTTTCCTTCTGTTTTGTCTTCTTTATGCTGTTGTATTCGTAGAAAAGGAAAAAGAAATAGGAGAGAGTGTCAGACACAGATACTGTTGTAGACAGAGGCAGAAGAAGATGGGGACAGACATACAGAGAGAGAGACAGAGGGAGAGAGAGAATGAGAAACAGATAGAGGAGACAGAGACAGAGTTAGACTGAAATGGACCGAGACCATTTTTGAGAGAGAAGGACATGGAAAACTAAAAAGAGCTTTTTAATATTGTGCTGACAAATACTGTTGTTCCCTGATATTCCATTTTGGCTATTCAGTTTGTAATTTTCCATTAGTTTTGTTGATGTTGTTGCTTTTAACTGATGTTTGTACGTATATTTATTTATTCATTCATTTGCAGTCAAGTCCCATTGGAAAGATGTGTAAAGTGAGAGACTTGTCTGTGTTCTATAACGACAGTATGACTGATGCTAACTCTCCTCACAAGGCATGTGAACAGACTACTAAAAACACGCATTAATCAGCTTGTCGTTGGCAGTGGTAAGGGCGTGTGGTGGAAAGAGGCTAGGGTTGTTAGTCTTCTTCCAGTAGCGTTCTCTTCATAGCTCTTGTGAGACTTCACACAGTATTTCCATATGATGTAATCTTTATCGTAAAAAGTTGCATTTGACTCATTTTTAATTTCCCTTGGGGGCTTCAGCTGCTCTGATGTAGAGAAGTACAGACAACCACAAGACATACTCTAAAGCATCATCTTCATCCTACTAGTTGATCATCATTCATAGCTCTGTGGTCATTCATGCCCTTCTATTGGGACTTTAGATTCAGTTTTTTGTCCGCATGCATATGGTGAGTTTCAGCAAAGAAAAAAAGAAAAAAAAAAAGAAAAAGAAGAAAGAATTAGTTGACAAATTCATGCTGACTTTACAGGATGGATGTGGTGGTGCATTTGAGAGAGAAGTGGGGGTGGGGGTGGGGGGGGGGGGGGCTTACCGCTAATGGTTTTGTTGCCAGGCTGTTGATGTCATCGCTAGGGAGCTTGGCAGGTGATGTTCTTGGATATGTTGGATCAGAACAGGCACCAGGGAAGACTGCTGAATGATTCAGCTGCAGTACAGTGTCTCCTCTGGTGGGTTGCCTCATGACTGTCTCCAGAAATCTCCCTGTTAACTGGTGTGCTGAGACTTCAGTGGGAAGAGTCTGCATGTGTCTTTTTTTTTTTTTTTTTTCATTTTTAAGGGGAGCTGAAACGAGCGGTGTAGGAGTTAGGCCATGGAGAGAGCATTGAAGATCCAGCTGAAATCACCACCACCACCACCACTCTATATTTCCACCACCCCCTTCAGCCCCCTTCCACCACAAAAAGAAAAATAAACAAACTGTCTTTACTTTATTTTTGTGTGTGTTGGACACCTATATGCACTGAAACTCGGTACTCTTGTTAAGTACTGCATGAAAACTAACTCCAAACGAAGGTGTTAGGTAGTTGTAACTGTTTTTCATGTTTATTTGGTTTTTTTTGTTTGTTTGTATTTTTTGTTGCGGTTTCCTTTTTATAACCAGTATAGTTAGAAAGTCATGAATTTGATAGTTGAGAAAGCGAGAAGAAAACAAAGAAAATGCATTTTGCGTCTGTATATTACAGTACGTGAAAAGTAGTTCCAGGAATGAATGTCCCTGAATGAAGGTAGATAATCCTGACAAGATGTTATTTGGTAATGTGATGGGTGGTGTATATGTTCTATCAGGGTTTGTAACAGCGTCATCATTAGTATGGCTTGACCAATGATGCAAAGTAGTTACATCTTTCATTTCGTCCCGAGTCATAGTTCAAGTAACTGATATGGTTTAAGTGAGCTGAAATTTTTTGTTCCAAACACACCAGTGCTCTTTTTGTTGTATTGTTCTTAATGACATCAAAATTCATACTAATTTTGACACAGACACCAAGCAAAACAAGAAAAAAAATCAGGCGAAGAAGAAAGAAAAAAAGAAGATGAGTAAAGAGAGGAGAAAAATAAATGCTTACACCGGACACATGCACACATGCATGTGCATGCCAATCTCTCCCGCAGTCCACACAGGCATTCACATGTGCACGGGCGCATGCACATATGTATGCGCACATGCACAGACTGACACGACAGGCAGACACACATACACACACACACACACACACACACACACACACACACACACACACACACACACACATGGAGGTTTGGAGTAAGAAAAAAAAAAAGAAAGAAAACTATACTTGGCATCATACTGCTCAAGCTTTTGTTTCGATTACACCAATGCATTGTCATACACACCCCCCAACCCACGAAAAACTTGTGATCTTTGCTCTCATTAAATGTCATCTGGACTATAGAAATGTAGAATGGTAGTATGTATAGTAAGTATACCGCATTTACTGTATCAGATCATTTGCAGTTGTTTTGTGGTGAAGAATAGCTTTTAAACTGTAGTTACTGAAACAGGTTATACGCTTTTTTTGTGTTTGAGATTGATCGTTGTTAGAGTTTTTGCCCCATGCATCAGATCAGTATATTTTTCTGTAGGTTTATAGTTTTTGTAAGTATGTGCTTATTGTATCAGACACTTGATCTATTATACTTTAAAATCATTGTTTTGCTTTAGTGAAAGAAATACAACGTAATACATACCATGCATGAAATTGAAGTTTTCAGTTACATTAACCAACTTTTGCACGTTTTCTTTTTTCCTTTAAATTCTTGTATGTTCTCATTCTCTTTCTCACTGAAATGGCTGTGTTATCTAGTATTTCTCTTCTGTTAACATTGTGCATTATTGCCGTGACATCTGAGACTTGTATGTCTGTGGTTTTCGGATCTTATCACGACAAACCTCTCACATGAAGACATTGTGTGTGTCCAGATGCTCTCATTTCTTCTTCGTCCTTGTTTGTTCTTTCTTTCTCTGATCTGCAGTGCTATTCAAAACTACAGTGACTTGAAAGCGGGTTTGTTGTTTTCTTCTGTGTGCAGACTTTGACAGACTAACTGTCCTTCTGTTTTATACTCACATACACAGTGACAGTAAGTTCAGCTGAAGCAGGTAAATTTGCTTCAGTGTAATCATTGTCGGCAAAGCCGGTGAATTGTTCTCATAATCGTTGTCTGTAAACGAATGAGATTCTTTCATTTTTAGTTTCTGGTTTTTTTGTTTGTTTTTTTCTCATTTATTGGCTTCTTGCCCCATAATGAAAATAATTCAAGATTCTATTTCTTTTTAGCCCAAACTTTGAAGTGAAATCTTTGTTCCCAGTTGTGTTAAAGTGGGATATGAATTTTAAATGAGAGAAGTAGGTTATGATAACTTATCTTCACATTTGAAGAGAAACAGTTTTTTTGTAACACCATGAAAAATTTTCAAAGTGCAGTGTAAGAAGGATAACAATTGTTACTGTGCAAGAAATTTGAATGGAAATGTGTTGTACAAGTCAGCTCACTGAATCCAGCTGCATGAAATGAGTTCCTTGTGTTTTGGTAGAAATAGCTTTTGTTTGTCTCAATACAGGCAGTAAGATAGTCAGGTACGCTGGCAGCACTGGTTTGACAGAGAGAACATAAACGATGATAGCAGATGATGTGAATGGGATGATTCTGTGGATGTGTTCAAAAGTTGCAAACACAAATGAGTGACTTGGTTGGTCGTGTGACTGTAAATAAATGCTTAGTCTGACTATGTTTGAAATAGATTGAATGGATTTCTTTTGTACTTCTTAAGGAAACTAAAATACCAGGGTTTTGATGGGTTTGAACTTGGCAAATGTTGTCAGGGTTTTTGTTTATTTCTTGGAGATGTCTTTCCCGTAAAATGGGCTTGACCGAATTTCTGAAAGAGATATTGGAGAACAAATGGTTTCGATTGTAGTTTGTAGATCACTACTAAAATCAAATTATAAGGTTGTATAACTGTATGCTTACAACTGAATCAAGTATTAGATTAAATGATCAATGTGATCCTCAGGTCTTGGGACTGAGATATGAACAGACCAGTTATATTCCACAAGAGTGATAAATTGCTCTTGTTTTTAAACAGATACTGCAGGATGAAAAGATTATGTTCAGTTTTCCATTTTACTTCTTCTGCACTAAAAGATTGTGAATATCTGACATGAGCATTTCCCTCACACTGGACACAGCACACACACAGACAATCAAATGTGACTGTGTAATCAGATTCAGTAAAGGATCCAACTCCTGTCTCTACTGGCACTCCTGTCACTCCTCCCTCTCTCCCCCTAACTACCGGACTGTGTTACTTTGTTATCTCTATTACTTATTAATACCTGAAGTTAAACCTAGTCTGCCAACAAAAGAAAACTCACTCGTAGCTTTCTGTTACTATCATCTCTGTTACTGTGTTAAAGATCAGATCTGCTTATTTCTTCTTCTTGTTATTTTTGTGAAAGCCTGTTGCTGTGAAAACTCTCTCTGACACAAAGTGAATCGGTGATTTTTAGTAAACAGATCATGCTAACTGTTTGAGAAATACAGTCAGGTAAATGCCGCCATGTGAAGGACGTTAGCATGTGCCTGTGTACTGGGAGTCCAGACTAACCTGTCCACTGTGGCTGTCCAGGAAGAGGAGCGACGCAAGTTTTCGGAGGAGCAGAGGAGGATCCATCGGTCATCCTGCGTCAACATGGAGTTGGACTTCCGCCGATTGTCCAACATGAAGATAGGGGAGTCCATTCTGGGACAGGTTGGTTTTTCTTTTCACCTTAGAGGGTATTTTTTTTCTTTTCTGGCATCAGTTTGTTGGTGTGTCTGTCAACAACATTACATTAGAACCACAGTAGTAATTATAATCAGACATAGTGGAAAGGGGCTCAGTGTTGAATCTACTGAATTTTGACGGGGATCCATGGTGTGGATCAGGATCAAAGGATGGATGCAGGATTCTTTCAGCAGGATTGTTATGAATTTTCATCTCAACAGGAACACTGTGAACATGCTGTTTTCAAAATGGTTACTGTCTGTAAAATAATATTTTCGTGAAATGCTAAAATTTTCTACCCATATAGTTGTTGGTATTTTGTGTTTTCTATGTCTTATTAAGAACATGTACAGGGGAAGTAACTTCTTCAGTCCATATTATTTCCCTTGCAGGAAAGAAAATGTTTTCACTGGTACACTGACTTTCTCAAAGAGTTTAAAAAGAAAGTGGTTAATGTTTACCTTTCAAGCTTTGTTTCTTAGCAGAACAGAAATTCTTAATCTGAGCTCAAATGAAAAGTGTTTCAAATAACTCTTTGTTGGCCTGCAATTCTGCGCTTAATTCGATTTGTTTCATCATGAACTTCCAGCCGGCCACTGACTGATTTTCATTCAGTCTGACCAGATTGGCTTTGTAGATGTCTCTCTCCATCACTGTTTTCCCATAAATCGTCCAATCAAATGAATTTCTGCTCAAAACGTGGGGTAATATCATGTCAAGAATGTTGCTGAATCATCACTGGTTGTAGTAATATAGCCAGCTAAACAGTGTGACAGATACATAATTTGTGTCTCTCACTTGAACAACGACAGCCATGCAGTACATGTAGATGCATTTCCCAAATGACATGGAGGTTTACACACAGGCATGTTTCTTGATTCCTAGAGCAACTGTGTGCCAGCACATTTCCCTGCTGGTAAGGGTTAATAGGGAAGTTTCATGTGATGTATATGTTACGCTCGATGTGGATAATTGCCTAATGTGAACACTAGGCAGAAAATTGCCTATAGTGCACATTAGGTACAATGACTTGCGTAATGTAAAAAAATTGTCAACATTAGGCGAAAAGATGCCTAATGTTCACATTATGCAGTTCAGTTTTGCTCAATGTGAATACGACTTGCCTAACACACATTGTGCAGCTCAATTTTCCTGATGTGAATAAGACTTAGATAGAGATAGAGAGAAAGAGACAGAGGCACAGAATCAGGAAAGAGAGACAGACAGACAGACAGACAGACAGACAGACAGACAGACAGACAAGAGAAAGAAATAGAGAGAAAGAGACAGAGGCAGAGAATCAGGAGAGAGAGAGAGAGAGAGGGGGGGGGGGGGGGAGAAAGAGTGAGCGAGAGAGACAGACAAGGAGAGAGAGATGGAGGGAGGGAGAGAGAACAGTAAGAGAAAGGGTGAGAGGGTGGGAGACTAATTAGAGTGAGACAGAGAAAGTGAGAGAGAGAGAGAGAGAGGGGAGGGAGAGAGAGAACAGTAAGAGAAAGGGTGAAAGGGTGGGAGACTAATTAGAGAGAGAGAAAGAGAGGAGAGAGACAGACAAGGAGAGAGGGGGGGGGGGGGAGACAGACAGACAAACAGACAGACAGACAAAGAGAAGATAGAAGGAGAAAGAGTGAGAGAGGGGGACAAAATAAAAATCTCAATAGCGCACCAGAGAGAGAGAGAGGGAGAGAGGGTGAGGGAGGAAGGGAGAGAGAACAGTTAAGAGACAGACAGAACAGGAGAAAGGGTGAGAGGGTGGGAGACTAATTAGAGAGAGACAGAGAAATCGAGAGAGAGAGAGAGGGGGGGGGGAGGGAGAGAGAACAGTAAGAGAAAGGGTGAGAGGGTGGGAGACTAATTCGAGAGAGAGAAAGCAAGAGAGAGAGAGAGAGACAGACAGACAGATAGACAGACAGACAAGGAGAGAGAGAGAGAGGGGGGGGGGGGGGAGAGACAGACAGACAAAGAGAAGATAGAAGGAGAAAGAGTGAGAGAGGGGGAGAAAACAAACATCTCAATAGAGAGAGAGAGAAAGAGAGAGAGAGAGAGAGAAAGAGAGAGAGAGAGAGAGAAAGAGAGAGAGAGAGAGAGAGAGAAAGAGGGAGGAAGGGAGAGAGAACAGTAAAGAGACAGGCAGAACAGGGGAAAGGGTGAGAGGGTGGGAGACTGATTAGAGAGAGAGAGACAGACAGACAGACAGACGAGGAGAGAGAGAGAGAGAGGGGGGGGGGGGGGGAGAAAGAGAGAGATTTACCTTCAGAAGAAATCAAGCCTTCTGTTGTTGTGTTTTCTCTGAAATGACAATGCGATGTTTTTCCTCTGACATTGAATGCTTAAATGCTTTCAATGAGATGCTTTTCCTCTCACACTAGATGCTCTAGTGGAAGGGTCCTGAATCAAATGCTAGAAATAAAATCATGAACTCAGTTCCTCTGTTATAAATGTGTGGAAAAAGTTGTGAGTTGTCATTATAACGAAGATGATAAAGTAACAGTCTGTCCCTGTTACAACAAGCAATGCTCAATGCTCAGTAAGAGGTCAGCATAGTTGAGTGGTTAGTTTCCTTGCTTTCCACTCCAGCGACCGTGGTTCTTCATTCTATTCACATCAGGCAAAACGTCATTGCCTAATGTGAAAGTCTTGCTTAATGTGAACATTATGCAAGTAATTTGCTTATTGTAAACATTGTGCCAATTGCTCGCCTAATGTTCACATTAGGAAAATTACTTGCATAATGTTCACATTAGGCGATTATCCACATCGAGCGTAACATATATATGATTATGAAATTTGTTAAAAGCATGATCTGAAGTTTGATGACCATTGCTTTGTGACCTCAGATTCACCACGAGATGGCCAAATACCACGAGGTGGGTCGCTTCTCCGGTGAGGACAGAGATAACGTGGATTGGGATGCTGCCTTGTTCCATGAGGAGCATGCAGCACAGCTGGGTGTGCTGGAAGCCATTGTCACCCTGTCCAAGCTTCACCTTGGCCTGCAGAGAGATGTCCTCGTCAGCTGCACAGTACAGGTGTGTGAGGGGTTTTTCATAACTGTGGTTTTGGTTAATGTACAGCTCATGGGTGTGAAAGTTGGTTGATGAATGTTGTCTGTGTGATCTTTGCCACAGATGTTTTGGTCAGCTGGACAGTTAAGGTGTATGACATTTAGCTGAGAATGTTGTCACTCTTCTCCATTGCATGCAACAGCATGTTTTGGTCTCAGAGCTCAAGTACAATGTGTTTTTTTTTCTTTAAGTCTTTATTTGATCTGTGAAGTGATTATTTGCCTGAAACTCCAGGAGGTCAAAGGAATATTTTGCTCATGGATCATGAGTTTGTGTGTCCAGTTACAGCTGTTCTTGGTCCTTAAGGCATAACTTCATTTCTCAACTTCACCTCATGAGTCTGAAGGTACAGAGATGATCTGTGTAAAAAGGTTTTTATTTTGTTTTTGTTTGTTTGTTTGTTTGTTTTTAATACTTCAGAAACCAGCTGCCTAACCATTTTCCAGGATGGTAAACACCAGTTTTATGGTCAGTGGTTGCTGAGTCCATCTTCGTTTCTTTCAAGTATGCTAAAACATCAGGAATACTTCTGTTGGCTTTCAGCTATCTTTTGACATGTTTAAATCAAAGGTATAATTGTGATGATTTTAGCTATCTTTTGACATGCTTTAACAGTCATCACCTTGGGTTAGGTTGGTTGGTGGTCAGTCTGTCAGCAAAATCATGCAAAACAAATGAGCCGATTGTAATGAAACATGGTGGACAGATGAAATATGACCCAAGGTGGAACCCATCAAATTTTGGTGCAGGTAGGGAACTAACATTGCTAGGTGAGGCATTTGCAGATTTCTCAAGAAATAAAGTATGGATCTCAATGGAAACAAAAGAAATCTGGCGTGTTAGATGTGTTGATATCTACAGACTTGTATGACATGGTGCAGATGAGGAAAATAACCAGGATCCATTGGCCAAAAAAAACAACATTTCATAACTGGTGGCAGAGGGAAAGCGTGGGAGAGAGACAGGAGGGGGCTACTATTTACACAATCACCATACAGTAATAAACTGAGCCAGAAACTAGCACCTATCACCAAAGTGTTGATGAGACAATGAGGATTAAGCTGGGTTTACATAGTTTGGATGTTGTCTCTGTGATGAGACATCAGGTGATATATGATGAAGTCAGGTAAAGTTTGATAAGAATTTAGAAGACCGTCTGATCTTGGCAAGGTTCTACATGCTCTCCAATATCCTTCTTGTTTTGCATGTGTGTGTCGGTATGTGTGAGTGTGGTTGTATGTCTGTGTGGATGTCTGTGGGTTTGAGTATATGTATGTGTATATGTGTGTGACAGCAAAATGAGGAGAACATGGACATTGGAATGGACTACATGCTGCAGGCGGCGGAAGCAGGGGATCGGAGTGCTATGATCTATGTGGCCAAGGCCTTCGACTCGGGAGACAACCTGGGCACTCGCAGGTCAGTTCCAGTGCTCCTGTTGCTGGGAGGGGCTTTTTTGGTCTGCTTTTTCTCCCCACTTTATTGGCCACATGGTGTGCCTTTACTCCATTTGGTGTGATTGACTGGACAGAGCCCCAGGATGAAGTAGAGGTACGTCATGTGGCTGGATAAGTGTCATGAAAGCTTAATGTAGTGAGGGGGTGGGGGGGGGGGGGGGGGGAGGTGTTAGGCGGGGGAACAATAGGATTAGTTTTTGTGTTTAATTGAATGAAAGGGTGCAGGAGGTGAAGGTTAACAACATTCTGTAAATGAATTGAATGATCTTTAGTACATTTATAAAGGTAGGGGTATCTGCACACACATATGTCACACAAATGCACACTCGCAATCAGAACTGAACCAAGCCATGAGAACTTGATTGTCCATTGTATAGTGCATGAATAGAGTGCTGTGTAGAACATGTGTAGGATTAAGTGGTGAATCTGCAATATTGCCATGAAGTACAGAAGTGCAGATCTTGAAAATGAGGGAGAACATGGGGTCTGGAGAGAATTTGTGATGCTGACCCCGAGAATGGTAGCACAGATTAGGAAGTTACAGCAAAGACAGGGTAATGTAGGGAATATATCATTTTGCTTAGATGAAGTAGTGCTGATTATAAATATCAGTTTGAACACGTGTAGAGAGGAGAATCCTTAAGCTCTTATGAAGGCTGGTTAGAGCTAGTGTCCACAGTTTTTCTTGAAAGACATCTTGAAGCTAATGCTTAGCCAAGCAGTTAGCAGCCAGATTATGTAATCTCAGCCTCTCAGGCTTGTGTATGCATCTGGACATCTTTGATGAAGATGGTGAGAACGTTATTTTGGGTATGTCTTTGTGTGTGTGATGGTGCTCAATTGGATGTGGGTGGATGTCAGTTCGTCTTGGTTCATTTCTTTTTGTTTGCTGTCTATGTGAACAACCATCACTGAATAGCAGTGGGAGCAGATATATAGGTCTTTATCATGATCTGAATGATTGTAAGAATTGTGTTTTTCATGATCTCTTCCTTCAGATCTCGATCATGGGAAGACGCCATCCACTGGTATGATGAGGCGGTGTCCAAGATGCAGCACAGCGATGAAGGGGGGGAGTATGACTCAACCATGGAGGACCCACTGTACTTGCTGCTGGCCCGGCAGGCAGAGATGTACCTGGAGGGGGGCCACGGGCTGGAGAAGAACCCTTCCACTGCTGGTCAGTGTGGGGCCCATCTGTCGCACAACCCATGTCTGTGCATCACTGGGGAAAAGAGAAAAAACCAGCATACATGCATGCAAGAATACCAGAATGCATGGGTTGGAAATGTATGTCTGTGTGTGTGCAGGCAGATACACAGATGCCCACACAGATCATCTCAAATGCACAGACACATGCATTTACATACACACACACACACACACACACACACACACACACACACATACACACACATAATACATGCACACACACCTACATCACATACAACATACACGCACACACACATAATACATGCAGACACACACACATACAACACACACACACACACACACACACACACACACACACACACACACACACACACACACACACACACACACACGCTCACACTCAAAAAGAATCAAATTTAACATTATTTACTCTTAGCAGATAACTTTTTGCTTTTTTTTAACTGAGAAATGATAGAACCTAACACACAGCACTTTAAATTTGTGGAAGATGTCTTTTCAAAGAGACACTTGAAGCCTTAAAGTGATATCAAATGAAAAGTCTAAGGTAAGAAGAAGAAAAAAAATCTCCAGTTATCCAAATTTTGATATTATCTCCTTTTTATTGGACAGAGGTACCCATACGTGTAAGCATATTCATGTTATGGTTATTCTGTGTTGTTTTTTTTTTACCTTGGCCAGTATTATAAAGGTGTTTCTTCTAAAGCAAAAAGTTCTACATTTTGGTGGAAGACTGCACTATAAAAGATGTTTCTTTGTTATTTTTAACCTGTTGACTTTTGGTGGGTTGTTGTGTTTAAGAGCAATTCAACATATGGTTTGGCATATAAGAGTTGACAAAGGAAACAACTCGCTGGCGCTCAAAAGGTTAAAGGTGATTGATCTCACTGTCACACACAAGTAGGATTGTGATGAGTTGAAATCCAGAATTGCTTTACAGTCTTGAAATGTCATCAGTCTGAAAGTGTTTGTTTTAGCGTCACCCTCAGCACAATCAAGGTCAAACCCAGAGTCAGAGGACTGAACAGAAAGGGGACTGTTAGTTGTAAGCACAGCGCTTTAGCACATTGCCCTGAAACATAGCATTGTGCTGTTCCAGGGGATCTGTTCAACAGTGCAGCAGAGGCAGCCACTGAAGCTATGAAGGGACGACTGGCCAACAAGTACTTCATGCTGGCCGAGGAGGCCTGGGCACTGGCCGAGGAGTGATCTGGAACCAGATCAGCCTGACCAAGACCCTGAGGCCAAAGGACATCCTCTTCAGCAGCAGTACAAAAACGATGTATATATACCATGCTATCCTTGTGGTGCGCATTGTGAGGAATTACTCATGGAATGGAATGGCTGGATGTTTTGAATGAATTGCTCAGAAAAAAAAAGCAGAAGAAACAAATGAGATACAACCCTTCCTGTTGGGATGCTTTATCCCTCTCCATGGGTTGAGAGAATCTCAGGATTGGGTGTACATATGAAGGAGGTTTAGGTCATGGAAATCGTTACTGGTTACTTCCCCTGATTTTTCAGTCCGTAGTGTGCATTTTTTGTCTCCAAGCTGTTCAGCATTGTGTTGTGGACATCAGCTGACAGCCATGTTCTGTTTGCGTTGTCAATGGATTGTTGATGGTTCAGTAGTTTGGGTAAGGTTTTGCAGTGTTTGATTTCCTGTTGTTACAGCTGAATATCATTCAGCTCTGAGACCCTTGCTGTGTTGAAAGACAAAACACTGAAAGTATGAGATCAGACGCCTTTTTTACCTTGCACAGCGCTGAGAGAGGTGATTTGTGTAGACAGTGCCGTGTGTAGCATTGTAAAACATGACATGAACAGACAGGGTCTGATCAGTTGTCGTTTTGACCTGTGCAGAAATGAAAAGGTTTATGATGAGTATACCGGACACTTCTTTTTTTTTCCCTGTTCATGCTTGTTTTTACTTTCTGTGAACGGCAACTTTTTATTGACTGCTATGCTTTGGCTGCAGGATAATTACATAAACCATGTAGAATTAGAATCAGAAAGAGCGGGTCGCCTCTGTTGTTGCATTAGGTGACCAGAAGTGATTGTGCCTTTGTGCCTATCTTTCAGTACTGGTATCTGGTTGTTCCTGATATCCCCGGTGGAAGAGAAACTGTGGAAGGAGATTTGTTTGGAAATTGATATTGATGTGTTTACATGTGTCCAGGTGACTTGCTAGTTTCGTTAGTCAGAGCAGTCAGTGTAGAGCATAATTTGGTCAAACCTGATGAAACGATTCTTAACTTGATCTGGACCTCATCTTTTTTGTCTGAGAGTATAGCACATTGGAGTGAACTCTCTGAATTTCTATCATTCAAGCTTTTTTCATTGTTTTGGATTTCCGTTGCTGCTACTGTGTCTCTGGTCAGTTCGGCGCTGTGAAGGCCTCCAGCGCCCTCTAATGGCCCTCATGGAGAGCTGGACCTGATCCATTGTTTCTTGGCAGCCATTTGTCTCAGGTGATAGTGGTGTAGCGTGCCACTGGTGAGATCAAAATTATCAGTCAGTTTAATGCAGCACCTGCTGCTCTGTCAGCATTATGCACTGTCTGTGCCTGGTTGAACAAATAGTATAGACTATAATTGATTGAAGAAGGAATGTCATGTTTGGACAGATGTAAATAGTGTTAGGGTGAACGTTCAGGGGAAATAATCACTCCTGTGCAGCATCAGTGCTAAGTTGAGGATGTGTAATGTGTCTTGCATGTCGGTTGTCAGGGTGTCCACTCGTTGTTTAAAAATTATCTGTAATTATCGTTGTTAGTTTCCAAGGGTCAAGCTATATCCACCCCAGAGATTTTTAGGGTGGAATCTAGCACACAACAGAGGACAGGGCAAGTCAAAATTTAAAGTCGCTGATGCAGCTCTTTCCGTGTATAACGGTCTAGTTGCAGCAGTAGTAGCTCTGTGAACAGGTTTGTTGCAGAGATTTTATGGTAGTTTATCAAATTCATCAGAGATAATTACATTGTGTTATGGTACATAGTTGTCCTGTTTCTGTACATTGGTCAGTGTGTTCTTTGACATTCTGTAGAGATTAATACATTTATCTGTTGTTGTTTTTTGTGTGTGTGTGATTGATTTCACTAATGCGTTTTCTACAAAGGCGCTTTGGAGAACCCTACATGTATTGAGTCAGGCAGAATGGGACTTGTGAATGCCAGCGAAAGGAAAAAAAGTCGGATTTGGGGACCGTTCTGTTTGCATTTTGGTAGCAACAGCACATTGCTACCTGCCGGTTCTGAGGGTAGTATTGGACAGGCACAGAGTGGGTTTTTTCCGTATCATGGTAATGACTGAAGAGACAGAACTAGCACCATGAGCAAGGCAGAGTATGGAAAAGGGGGTGGGTGCGAAGGGGGGGGGGGGGGGAGTATTTGCTCACATTTGAAGCGACTAGTGTTCTCTTCATGGTCCGTTAATGATGGATGTGGCGTTGAAGTTGTCTGCACTTGGCATGCAGTAAAACTGTCTGCTGTCCACACCAGGTTTGTAAGGCAACCCCCCTCCCCCCCCCCTCCCCAACAGATTCATTGACTGGAGGACTGAGGAGCAAAGCTTGTCAGGGCTGCAGGGACAGAACAGTTTCTCAAACGTTGTGTACCTTCAGTGGGGACGAAGCTGATAACGTCTGATCTCTCTGCATATCAATTGTGGGATCCTGTTACTGTAATTGTGTAAAGATAGTTTTCATTGATGTAAAACAAATTTTTTTTCTGTGCTTCGTTTGTTAAATGCGCACAAAGATGGTGGTTGTTTCTAAAGCATGATTGATGCTTCTGTGTTCATTTTTGTAGGCGGTGTGTAAGACTTCTTCTTGGGCTTTTTGTGAGTTTTTTTGGTACTGTTTTTGTTTTGTAAAGTATGTTTGCACACACATTTTTGCACAAGGACACACACATGCGCACACACACACACACACACACACACACACACACACACACACACACACAGATTGACACACACACACACACACACACACACACACACACACACACACAGAGAATGACACACACACACATAGACACACAGATTGACACACACACACACACACACACACAGAGAATGACATAGACACACACACACACACTTACACACACACACACACGCTTACACACACACACACACACACACACACACACACACACATACACACACACACACACACGCACACACACTCACACACCCTCAGACACATCATTTGCTACATTGAGAGAGTAATCCACATCCTTTGCTTATTAAAAAAAAAAAGCAAGAAAACCGTTGAATTGTTTAAATACATATGTAGTGTTAAAACCGATGCTAACGGTTGTTAATTACACACTTGTAGTTGATATGTGACATTATCATGATGATGTTTGCACATTCAAACAGCCTGTTTTAGGATGTGAACATGTGGTGAAAGCTGGCAGTGTGATGTGTGAACTGGGCATTACTTCAGTCTTCCTTCATTGTTTCCGTGGATCTTGCAGCCTCTGTGTGTGTATGGGTTTTTTTTTCCTTAGTGTGCCATAATAGTCCGTGTGGACAATGCAGCCGAGGTAGGAAAACCACAAATATTTCATAGGACAAAAAGAAAAAAAAAGAAGAGGATAATGTCTGGTTAAATATGTGTGATGAGGGGAGAAGCATCGTTTTCTTTTTCTTCAAGTGAGAGTGATACAGACTCGTGTCTAATTTGAGGACACTGTGTGTGTGTGTATGTGTGTGTGTGTGTGTGTGTGTGTGTGTGTGTGTGTGTGTGTGTGTGTGATATGTTTCATTATTTTGATTAGTTTACTGGGCATTGAAGGTTTGGGGAAAAAAAAATGTGGTGTTGATTTCATGATCGATCCTATTGATAATTTACTGTGTATATGACTATAGGTTTTGCTTGTGTTCTCTTAATTTTATTGTGGTATTCACAACGAATCAAATAAGATGCATATAGTTGTTCCGGGAGAGAATGCAGAAATGTTGAGAAAGATTTTAGTACAGTGTTAATGTTTACAAAACGGCACAGAAAATTATTGACTTTTTCTTTTGTCGTAATGAAGTCAGTTAGTTAGTGAACTTTTTTTTTCTCATAAAGTTTTTTTTTTTCCTTCATGGAAGAGATTTAAGTTTTTGATTCTCAGTTCTTTGTTTAAAACAAAATTACCTAACTATTATTAGTTATCTGTTTCAGATGTTGCTCTCTTGTTTGACAGCTGTGATGTTTGACAATGAGAATTATCAAAAGATTCATTTTGAGAAAAGTTTGAGGTCAATGCCTTTATCGTTTCAATGCCCCACAATGGTACAAACATGTTCATCATTTTCATTATCATTTCCAATTTTTCCAGTTGACATTGTACAGCACATTGGTACTTTATGAGATTGTTGTTTTTTAGTGAAAGAAACTTATCACTGACTTATAAACCTGCACGCAGGCATTCTGAATCACAGCAGCTGCATCAATCTCACAGCCTCAAATTTCAATAAAATATGAAAATGGGACAGACGCATTTTTAATGCATGAAACAAGAGGTGCTAATTTTCAACAAAATTGTCTTATTTTTGCTTATGGAGAAGAGGTGTGATCAGCTCATACATCATCCAGACACTGTTTTCTGATACTAAATGATGTATGCTGAAGTGATAATAGTATAAATTTTGTTTTCTGATACTGTATGTTGTATGCTGAAGTGTTAATAGTATACATTTTGTTTCCTAATACTATATGTTGTATTCTGAAGTGGTAGTATTATACATTTGTGTTTTCTTGTATTTTTTTCTTGATTTATTTGGTTTTAGAAAAGACTATATATTAGATTTGTCTTTTGCTATTGAAATGTATATGAATTGTCGTCTTAGTCAATTGAAAAGCAGTCAGCCTGAAAGCTTGTCTATCATATTTTTATTGATTTGCTTTACTTGTGTGCTGGGTGTTGTTGATGATGATTGCGGAACTCCTCAGAAATCTGCAGGAACAGGGTCTTCAAAGAGTCTTTATTGAAACAATAGTTCAGTACAAAGACAAAATCAAGTCTTAAAATGGGATAGAGTCTGAACATTGGGAGGTAAAGCTAGTATAGACCTGAACATTGGGAGGTAAAGCTAGTATAGACCAAGCCAGATATGTCCCAGGAAAGCAAGTTTGTAAAAAGAAGGGGTGTTTATTCTCAGGGTTTTTACTGAGCGATGTTGCTGTAGTAAAAATAAAATGGGTGGTAGGGTTTCCTCCTTTGGTCCTAATGGTTATTTGGGAATCAGTTCACAATTTCCATGTCCCTATTGTAATGCTGTTTATCTATTGTATTTACTATGATGGTAATAGCGAAGAAATTCACATTGATGAGGTTGGTAATAAGAGAGTACTGTACATTCAAACAGATTGACAAACTAGAAGGGCACTTGGGAGAGCGTGCACATGTCCGTCAAGATCAAATAAATCTCAAAATGTGAAATAGAGGGGGAAAAATGCCCTGAATCTGCCCATTAATCCAGAATTGCTCCAAAATTCTATGGGTTGGTCCATGGGCCACGTTCTGACTTTCCACCAGGTTCTGTTAAAATCACTTGAGAAGTGTTGGTGTGATCTTGGTGATAGACAGACAGACAGGTCAGCTGGCTGGTATGGATGAAAACATCCCACTCACAGAGGTAACACAAGGAACCAAAGAAACAGATGTCTGTCTCATTGCTGTGAGGTGTTCAAATGATTCCCACCATTGGATCCAGTATTCAGTGAGGGGAAGGGTGTGTGCTTGTCATAGTCAATGCATGACACAGTACAGCTGAATTATTGCTTTTAAGACCTACACAGTGAGAGTGAACCAGGGTAGACTTGAGTCCTTAATGATTTGGCTTTCTGTCATAGTCAGTGCATGACAGAGTGCAGCTGAATTATTGCTTTTAAGACCTACACAGTGAGAGTGAACCAGGGTAGACTTGAGTCCTTAATGGTTTGGCTTTCTGTCATAGTCAGTGCATGACAGAGTGCAGCTGAATTATTGCTTTTAAGACCTACACAGTGAGAGTGACCAGAGTAGACTTGAGTCCTTAATGATTTGGCTTTCTTCCGATTTTATGATGACTTGGTCTGCCGAAAGGCACCGATTGCATGTCTTATTTGAAGAGTAATTGCTGGCTGTTATGTTGTTTGTAGCCCAGCCGAGCAGCGAGGCACTCAAGGACTGTACTGAAGTACCAGCCCAGATCTGGATGTGTTTCTGTGTACTGACCCATGTACACAAGTTTGAAATGTGTGATAGCCAGTGGTCGGTTTTGTGATGTATTTGATATGGAGCCAGAAGGTTTGATCTGGTTTCTCTCACAGCTGCTGCTAAGTATTCAGAGTGTTCCTCAGCATTCAGAATAATGATCAGATTTTAAATGCAGTTGTGTCATGGATGTCTTTATCCATTCCCTATGTATATATTTTTTTAAAACATGGTTTGTTGAATAGTTTTCAAAACTGTATCAAGCGAGTGTTTTTCAAAACCATATCAAATTTCATATTTTAGAAAAGAGACACTTTTATATCTGTTTCTTAAAATAAAAACTCAAAAGCTTTACTTGTAAATGGAAACCAAGGTTATTTTTAACTGAAAGGTATTGATGTAACTGCCACGTGATACTCCTCATCCTTCACCAGTTACCATCCTGTGCTGTGTAGTGCTGATAACTGATCATGATTTCATGTGCATATTTTTCAGCAAGTTAGGAACTTCACTCTCATAGCTCTGCTGTTGCTCATGATGGATGTAGATGCATACAGATATGATGCATTTAGTTGTTTAAGGTACTGAATGAATGCACACTCAATATGCTGAGTTAATTTGAATGGGGCATTGAACCGCATATTACATTATTAACAACATTAGTTTAACATGATAATTTTATTACATCTCTTAACTATCCTAATCCTTCATACCTCTAGTTTAACATCATACTGGTTTTATATCTCTAACTATCCTCCTAATCCTTCATACCTCTAAAATCATACTGGTTTTATATCTCGAACTATCCTGATCCTTGATACCTCTAAAATCATACTGGTTTTATATCTCTAACTATCCTATTCCTTCATACCTCCAGCATTCTGTAATATCTTGTGGTAGAAGGTTGAGTGTCTGTCTTGACACCTTTTTGTTTTCTTTTTCTTTTCTCCACAATGTTTTGTCAGCTGG
>CM065715.1:96466019-96483519 GCA_033310375.1 Conus canariensis
TCGTGCAAGTCCCAACACTCTAAAAGAATATGTTTCATTGTGAGTGGCACATGACATGGAATGCACCACGGAGCTTCTTCACTCTTTAAAAGGTACGAATGGGTAAAATACGAATGGCCGGTGTGCAGCCGGCACAGAACTGTTTCTTCTTTACGACCACCAGACGCAGATGGGAGGAACTCCTTAAGGGTTGGACGGATCTGAAAGAGTTTGTTATCCGTCTGTGTATTCCAATCCTCCTGCCAGAGGTCTCCCACATAATCGTTAATTTTGGGTTTCAGATCTGAGCAGGGGATATATATGTTGGACAATTTCTCTCTTGTGGCATTCTTGGCTAAACGATCAACCATTTCGTTCCCTCCAATGCCAACATGACCAGGAATCCAAGCCAAAATAATGTTGTAACCATCCGCTTTCAACTTGGTCAAAAGTTCAAAAAAGTGTAAAAGTTCTGGGTGCTGAAGGTTGCGGCCAGCTATGGCCTCCAACGCTGACAGTGAATCTGACAGAACCAGAAAGTCCCTCTTCTTAGATTGTGAGATTATCTTCAATGCCAGAACCAGAGCAGTAAGTTCAGCGGAATAGACAGAAGCATCTGGAGGTATATGTTCTAACAGTATCTGAGAAGGAGCCCCAGGGCAGTAGGCTGCACAGGCCACTCCATCCTCAGACTTGGAACCGTCAGTGAAAATTTTCTGATAAGATGGAAATTTTGAACAGAGGTCAGAATACAATGCCTTGTATGCCAGAGAGCTGGTAGACTCTTTACGAAAAGCTGCAAGATCAAAACAAATCTCTGGTGTGAAAAAGGTCCACGGAGGCTCATCTGGAAACTTGGAAAAATCGGACACAACTCCTAAGTCTAGACCTGCATTCCGCACGTGAGGCTGCATACGAAGACCAAACGGCGGAATACAGTTAGGGTTGTTTTCAAAGGATGAACCGGAGTGAGTGGCATGCAGGATTTCACATCATCCTGCCCACAAACTGAGTCTGAACACCCTAACATCGAAGCGACACGGGACCTGAAGGTGGGCCTCAGCGAAAGTGCCCAGCAGTTCCTACCTTTTCTGAAGCTCAGCTCAAGAAGGAATCGTTCTTGAACTGGGTATGGTACATGAAGGTTGATCAGGAAGAGGGACAGGATATACAAACAGGACAGGTATAGATGATGTCATCAAAGTATTCAAGAACCAAGTACATTGAGGGCCTAATAACAAGAGTCGGCTAACCAATCATGGCCCATGATAAGCTCTAAGTCTTTTATCAAGCCGAAACAGAACACTGGAGCCTGGTCCCCAAAAATTGTTTGGCGACGTAGTGGTTGACGATCAGGAAAAGGCTGAAATATTGAATTGGCATTTTCAGTCTGTCTTCAGCTTCAGGGAACACTTCAGCAAAGAAGTCTCCGGGCGCTGATGCCTTCCGTCTTCTCTCAACCCATGGCAGCCTTTTGAGGAGAAATCTAATAATCATAATAACGTATGAAACTTGTATCACAAAGCTTGCGGCTGAGACAGGTCTTAAAAGAGGTAGCGCCTGAACTGGCTCTGACTCACCGTGCCATGCCAAGCCCCACTCGACACTAGAGCCGTCCCTTCTGACCGGAAGGTAGCCAGTCAACCCAGCGTTTAAGAAAGACACATGGACGATAACTCCTGCTCCATCTCTCTGACGGATGTTCACTGTTAGGTCTTGGCGTGCATCCTCGTTAGAATTGTTAAACAGCCACCAGCTTCTAGAAGGGACGAAGTCAGATGTCCTCAGCAAGGACATGAAGCGAAGACCGCACATTAATGTCACGTCACAGCAAAGAACGCTTTAGGCGTCATCCAGAGGAGCATCAAAGAAGTGCATAAAGCAAAGCCTTAAGCAGCCTCATTTTGGAATATGCCGGCTCTGTTTGGTTTCTCAACACAGAGTAAGACAACAACACAATGGCGGTGATGCAGCGTACACAGGCTTATAGGAACTCTAATGGACTGAGCCAGACTTTCAGAGTTGACGAAATGGCTAAAGATTTGAAATCGCCCACTTCTGCTGTAAGGAGGCTGTTGGTTTTAGCTTCACCATGGCCTTGTATTCATCAGTGTTAGGTACCACCCAGTTTTCTTGCAAGGGAAGAACAAACAAACAAATACGTATTCCAGGCTTTCCTCCTGCCATATTTTATTCCATTTTCCAGAACTTCCCACAGATAGGAGTACTTTTCCTCTAGAAGAAGTCCCAGAGTGCCTGAACATATGGCCACCACACCATTCCTGACAGTCTTCCAGATCAAGAAAGGCTTCCACCAGCTGTTCATCCTCATAACAGCGAGGCTCGGAGGGCAGGAGGTTGGAGAGCTTGGGGAATAGGGGGAGGTTGGTGCGTAGGGGATGAAAGTTATAGACAGCAGATAAAGGACGGACTTAGATTGGGAAGTCTGAAGCTGTGCTATTGGGTGAGGGATGAAAAGCATTGCACCTGTTGGTACCTGTGCACAGCAGCAGCACCCTCACATCTGGGCCATAACTCTCTCTCTCTCTCTCTCTCTCTCGCTCTCTCTCTCTCTCTTTCTTGCTCTCTCTCTCCCCATTAAAACTGGAGCCCTTGATTTAAATGTAACAGTTTTGTCAGCAGATCCGCTTTGGTTGCCTTTAGAAGAGAGGAAGGCATTTTGAATTTCTGCTGGTTAATCAGGCATGCCACGTTGTTCCACTCTCAAAATAACAGTCTGGGCGTTGATGCTTGCACCGACAGTCTGAAGCCGGTGAGAAAATGAAAGAATGTCGTCACACTGCACTGACTCATATATCGAGCGTTATTTTTTGGAACAAGTCCAGGCACAGACGCAATATAATTATCGGCATGTTTCTGTTCCCCCTTCCTCCCTTCACCCCCACCCTGTCTCCCCTCATGCATAGCCTGCTGATGATAGGGAGAGTGACATGTGTGGTTCATCACTTTGTGGCTTGCCTGTGGCACCACAGTTCTGTCTCTTTGCTATGTCAGCATGCTTGGCTCTTTGTCTTTGACCGGAACTAATCTGTCGCCTATAACAGGGTGATCACTCTGTCTTTGTTCAGAAAGAACATAGAAATGAGGGAAAAAAGCAAAATAAACGATCACACTAAACGTAAAGGGTATGAGGGTGCACTTATTCACACACACACACACACACACACACACACACACACACACACACACACACACACACATACACACCTACACACACACACACACACACACACACACACACACACACACACACACACACACACACACACACACATACACACACTCACAGGCAGACAGAGAGAGAGAGGGAGTTTTAGTTCAATATACTGATGACAACTGCTCACGGACAAAAGTAATCATGAAGCAGAAAACTCTTGCAAGGGCTTTGAATTACACACACACAAAATTATATCAGTGCAAACTTAATAAGATCAGCACATTTGCGACTGAAAATGGCCTAACGTTTTCCCTTGAAAAGACTGGCATAATACCTTTTGCTTCAGTATACAACAGTTTGCTGCCAATGATTCAGTCATGAAATATAGCCTACTGAAATCACACACACACACACACACACACACACACACACACACACACACACACACACACACACACACACACACAAACTATGCAAACTTTATAAAAGAGAAATATGAAAATGAATAAGCTCATCTTGAGAAACAAAGATGAGCTATTGACAAACAAATCTGCATGTGCGAAGAGAGAGAGAGAGAGAGAGAGAGAGAGAGAGAGAGAGAGAGAGAGAGAGAGAGAGAGAGAGAGAGAGAGAGTTTTGATAGGACCCTGACAAAGACATCAAACAAAGACCCCACATTAATGACACATTACAGCAAACAAAACTTTGGGTGTCATCTGAAGGAACAAGTGCACGAAGCAGAATGCTTACACAGTCTTCATCTGTTTCATTTTGAAAGGTGCAAGCTCTCTCTGGCTTCTCAACACAGAGAGAGACAACAACTCACTTGAGGTGATACAGTTTCTAGCAGTTTGTTGGGACTCCCATGGATTCACACTTCCAGCGTTGCCAAGATGGCTATGGATCTGAAGTGACACATCAGTCTCAGCTCCATTTTTGCCAGTTGTCCATCAACGCTAAGCGCTTCTGAACCTTCTTCATGTTCTTGGAAAACAAACCAACAAACATGCTTTCAAGTCTCTCTTGCAGTGATATTTCATTCCATTTTCCAGAACTTCTCACAGATAGGATTATTTTTCGTCAAGAAGAAGTCCCAGACTGCCTGTAGATACGGCAGCCGCACCATCCCTGACACCCTTCCAGATGAAGAAAGGCCTCCGCCAGCTGTCAATCCTTGTAACGGAGAGATTGCAAAGAGCAGGAAGTTGGAGGGTTTGAGGAATTGGGGAATAGAGAGGGTGGGGTGGGGGCAGGAGGGGAGGAGTGTATAGGGGGATTAAAGGCATAGGCAACAGGTAAAGAATGGTGATTCAGCTAGGGTATAGTAGAGTCTGAAGCTGTGCTATTGGGCGGGGACTGAAAAGCCTTGTGCCTGTTGGCACCCGTACAGTTTAGCAGCACGTTCACACATGGGCCACAAATCTAACTTCTCTCTCTCTCTCTCTCTCTCTCTCTCTCTCTCTCTCTCTCTCTCTCTCTCTCTCTCTCTCTCTCTCTCTCTCTCCCCTCTCTCTCTCATTAAACTGAAGCCCTCAATTAAGCATAGCAGTCTCCTTTAGAAGACAGGAAGGCCATTTATATTTCTGTTACTTTATCAGGCATCCCATTTGGCTCCATTCCCCAAATAACAATCTGGGCATTGATGCATGCACAGAGAAGTCTGAAGCCGGTGAGGAAATGAAAGGATATTGTTACACTGCACTGACTCGTAAATCGAACGTTATTTTTGGAACAAGTCCCGGCGCACAGACCATGATAATAATCTGAACGTTTCCAGAGAGAGAGAGAGAGAGTTGCTGACAACATTTGTGTTCTGGTTGAAAGTAACCATGAAACAGAGAACTCCTGCAAGGGCTTTACATTACACAGAAAAATTACATCAGACCGAACTTGTTAAAATTATAGCATTTATGACGGAAAATGGCCTAACTTTGTCTCTTGAAAGAACTAGCATAATGCTTTTTAATTCAGGATATGACAGTTTACCTTTGATGGTTTAGTTATAAAACATATTCAAACTGAAAATTTTTTGGATATATTTCTGCCATCAGATGTTTCTTAGAATGTCCACTGTCTCCCACTGTCAGATTTGATTTCACTTTCCAGAACTTCCCACAGAAAGATGTAGTTTTCCTCAAAAAGAAACCACTGAGCGCTTGCAGATATGGCCATCACACCATCCCTGACCATCTTCCAGATCAAGATTGGCCTCCACCAACTGTCTGTCTTTGTAACAGAGAGATTGGGAAGGAAAAGGGAGGGGGGGGGGGGGGGGGGGGGGATGGAGGTGAGGGAATGGGGAGTGCGTAGGGGATTACAGTTCAAGACAACATGTAAAGGATGGCGATTTAGCTTGGGTGAAGCGTTAGGCTGTGCCACTTATGGTATTGGGAGAGGGCTTTTAAGCATTGCGTCCATCCATCGGCCACTATGGGCCACAACTGTCTGTCTGTCTGTCTGTCTTTTTAACTGTCTCTCCCTCCCTGTCATTAAACCAGAGCCCTTGATTAGGTATAGCAGTTTTGTCAGCAGGTCCACTCTGGTTGCCTTTAGCAGAGAGGAAGGCATTTTGAATTTCTGCTGGTTAATTTTAATCAGGCATGCCACGTTGTTCCACTCTCAAAATAACAGTCTGGGCGTTGATGCTTGCACCGACAGTCTGAAGCCGGTGAGAAAATGAAAGGATGTCGTTACACTGCACTGACTCCTAAATCGAGCGTTGATTCTGGGACAAGTCCAGGCACAGGCGCCAGATAATTATCACAACGTTTCCATCCCCCCCCCCCCTCCCTTTTCGCTTCAAACCCTCTCTACCTCTCCTGAGACTACATGCAGAGCCTCTCTCCCTTTCCTCAGACTACATGCAGAACCTCTCTCCCTCCCCACAGACTACATGCACAGCCTCTCTACCTCTCCTCAGACTACATGCACAGCCTCTCTACCTCTCCTCAGACGACATGCAGAGCCTCTCTGCCTCTCCTCAGACTACATGCAGAGCCTCTCTACCTCTCCTCAGACTACACGCAGAGCCTCTCTACCTCTCCTGAGGCTACATGCAGAGCCTCTCTCCCTCTCCTCAGACTACATGCAGAGCCTCTCTACCTCTCCTGAGACCACATGCAGAGCCTCTCTACCTCTCCTCAGACTACATGCACAGCCTCTCTCTCTCCTCAGACTACATGCAGAGCCTCCCTACCTCTCCTCAGACTACATGCAGAGCCTCTCTACCTCTCCTGAGACTACATGCAGAGCCTCTCCACCTCTCCTCAGACTACACGCAGAGCCTCTCTACCTCTGCTCAGACTACATGCAGAGCCTCTCTTCCTCTCCTCACACCACATGCAGAGCCTCTCTACCTCTCCTGAGACTACATGCAGAGCCTCTCCACCTCTCCTCAGACTACACGCAGAGCCTCTCTCCCTCTCCTCACACTACATGTAGAGCCTCTCTTCCTCTCTTCAGACTACATGCAGAGCCTCTCTACCTCTCCTGAGACTACATGTAGAGCCTCTCTAGCTCTGCTCACACTACATGCAGAGCCTCTCTACCTCTCCTGAGGCTACATGCAGAGAATCTCTACCTCTCCTCAAACTACATGCAGAGCCTCTCTTCCTCTGCTCAGACTACCTGCAGAGCCTCACTATCTCTCCTCAGACTACATGCAGAGCCTCTCTCTACTCTCCTCAGACTACATGCAGAGCCTCCCTACCTTTCCTCAGACTACATGCACAGCCTCTCTACCTCTCCTCAGACTACATGCAGAGCCTCTATACATCTCCTCAGACTACATGCACAGCCTCTCTACATCTCCTCACACTACATGCAGAGCCTCTCTCCCTCTCCTCACACTACATGCAGAGCCTCTCTCCCTCTCCACAGACTACATGCAGAGCCTCTCTCCCTCTCCTCACACCACATGCAGAGCCTCTCTGCCTCTCCTCACACTACATGCAGAGCCTCTCTCCCTCTCCTCACACTACATGCAGAGCCTCTCTCTCTCCACAGACTACATGCAGAGCCTCTCTCTCTCTCCTCAGACTACATGCAGAGCCTCTCTCCCTCTCCTCACACTACATGCAGAGCCTCTCTCCCTCTCCTCACACCACATGCAGAGCCCTCTCCACCTCTCCTCACACTACATGCAGAGCCTCTCTACCTCTCCTCACACTACATGCAGAGCCTCTCTCCCTCTCCACAGACTATATGCAGAGCCTCTCTACCTCTCCTCACACTACATGCAGAGCCTCTCTCCCTCTCTTCACACTACTTGCAAAGCGTCTCTCCCTCTCCTCAGACTACATGCAGAGCCTCTCTACCTCTCCTCACACTACATGCAGAGGCTCTCTATCTCTCCTCACACTACATGCAGAGCCTCTCTACCTCTCCTCACACTACATGCAGTGCCTCTCTCCCTCTCTTCACACTACTTTCCAGAGCGTCTCTCCCTCTCCTCAGACTACATGCAGAGCCTCTCTACCTCTCCTCACACTACATGCAGAGCCTCTCTATCTCTCCTCACTACTACATGCAGAGCCTCTCTACCTCTCCTCAGACTACATGCACAGCCTCTCCACACCTCTTCTCACACTACATGCAGAGCCTCTCTCATCCTCTTCTCACACTCCATGCATAGCCTCCCTACCTTTCCTCAAACTACATGCACAGCCTTTCCACCTCTGCTCAGACTACATGCAGAGCCTCTCTACCTCTGCTCAGACTACATGTACAGCCTCTCTACCTCTCCTCACACTACATGCACAGCCTCTCTGCCTCTCCTCAGACTTACATGCACAGCCTCTCTACCTTTCCTCAGACTACATGCACAGCCTCTCACCTCTTCTCAGACTACATGCACAGCCTCTCTACCTCTGCTCACACTACATGCAGAGCCTTTCTACTTCTGCTCAGACTACATGCACAGCCTGTCTACCTCTCCTCAGACTACATGCACAGCCTCTCTACCTCTCCTCAGACTACATGCACAGCCTCTCTCCCTCTCCTCAGACTACATGCACAGCCTCTCTTCCTCTCACAGACTACATGCACAGCCTCTCTACTCTTCCTCACACTACATGCATGAGCCCCTCTACCTCTCTTCACACTACATGCAAAGCCTCTCTACCTCTCCTCAGACTACATGCAGAGCCTGTCTACCTCTCCTCAGACTACATGCAGAACCTCTCTACCTCTCCTCAGACTACATGCAGAGCCTCTCTTCCTCTCCCCACGCTACATGCAGAACCTCTCTACCTCTCCTCAGACTGCATGCAGAGCCTCTCTCCCTCTCCTCAGACTACATGCACAGCCTCTCCACCTCTTCTCAGACTACATGCAGAGCCTCTCTACCTCTGCTCACACTACATTGCAGAGCCTCTCTACCTCTGCTCAGACTACATGCACAGCCTCTCTCTCTCCTCAGACTACATGCAGAGCCTCTCTACCTCTCCTCAGACTACATGCACAGCCTCTCTCCCTCTCCTCAGACTACATGCACAGCCTCTCTTCCTCTACACAGACTACATGCACATGCCTTTCTACCTCTCCTCACACTACATGCAGAGCCCCTCTACCTCTCCTCACACTACATGCAGAGCCTCTCTACCTCTCCTCAGACTACATGCACAGCCTCTCTACCTCTCCTCACACTACATGCAGAGCCCCTCTACCTCCTCCTCAGACTACATGCAGAGCCTCTCTACCTCTCCTCAGACTACATGCAGAGCCTGTTTACCTCTCCTCAGACTACATGCAGAGCCTCTCTACCTCTCCTCAGACTACACGCAGAGCCTCTCTACCTTCCTGAGGCTACATGCAGAGCCTCTCTCCCTCTCCTCAGACTACATGCAGAGCCTCTCTACCTCTCCTGAGACTACATGCAGAGCCTCTCTACCTCTCCCAGACTACATGCACAGCCTCTCTCTCTCCTCAGACTACATGCAGACCTCTCTACCTCTCCTCAGACTACATGCACAGCCTCTCTACCTCTCCTGAGACTACATGCAGATCCTCTCCACCTCTCCTCAGACTACACGCAGAGCCTCTCTACCTCTGCTCACACTACATGCAGAGCCTCTCTTCCTCTCCTCACACCACATACAGAGCCTCTCTACCTCTCCTGAGACTACATGCAGAGCCTCTCCACCTCTCCTCAGACTACACGCAGAGCCTCTCTCCCTCTCCTCACACTACATGCAGAGCCTCTCTTCCTCTCTTCAGACTACATGCAGAGCCTCTCTACCTCTCCTGAGACTACATGTAGAGCCTCTCTAGCTCTGCTCACACTACATGCAGAGCCTCTCTACCTCTCCTCAGACTACATGCAGAGAATCTCTACCTCTCCTCAAACTACATGCAGAGCCTCTCTTCCTCTGCTCAGACTACATGCAGAGCCTCACTATCTCTCCTCGACTACATGCAGAGCCTCTCTACCTCTCCTCAGACTACATGCAGAGCCTCCCTACCTTTCCTCAGACTACATGCACAGCCTCTCTACCTCTCCTCAGACTACATGCAGAGCCTCTATACATCTCCTCAGACTACATGCATAGCCTCTCTACATCTCCTCACACTACATGCAGAGCCTCTCTCCCTCTCCTCACACTACATGCAGAGCCCCTCTCCCTCTCCTCACACTACATGCAGAGCCTCTCTCCCTCTCCACAGACTACATGCAGAGCCTCTCTCCTCTCTCCACAGACTACATGCAGAGCCTCTCTCCTCTCCTCACACACATGCAGAGCCTCTCTGCCTCTCCTCACACTACATGCAGAGCCTCTCTCCCTCTCCTCACACTACATGCAGAGCCTCTCTCTCTCCTCCACTACATGCAGAGCCTCTCTCCTCTCCTCAGACTACATGCAGAGCTCTCTACCTCTCCTCAACTACATGCAGAGCCTCTCTCCTCTCCTCACACTACATGCAGAGCCTCTCTCCTCTCCTCACACTACATGCAGAGCCTCTCTCTCTCCTACACTACATGCAGAGCCTCTCTCCCTCTCCTACAGACTACATGCAGAGCCTCTACCTCTCCTCAGACTACATGCAGCCTCTCTCCCTTCTTCACACTACTTGCAAGCGTCTCTCCCTCTCCTCAGACTACATGCAGAGCCTCTCTACCTCTCCTCAACTACATGCAAGCCTCTCTATCTCTCCTCACACTACATGCAGAGCCTCTCTCCTCTCCTCACACATCATGCATGCCTCTCTCCCTCTCTTCACACTACTCAGAGCTCTCTCCTCTCCTCAGACTACATGCAGAGCCTCTCTCCTCTCTCACACTACATGCAGAGCCTCTTCTCTTCCTCACACTACATGCAGAGCCTCTCTCCTCTCCTCAGACTACATGCAGAGCCTCTCTCCCTCTCCTCAACTACATGCAGAGCCTCTCATACCTCATCTCACACTCATGCATAGCCTCCCCCTTCCTCAGACTACATGCACAGCCTTTCACTCTGCTCAGACTACATGCAAGCTCTCTACCTCTCTCAGACTACATGCAGAGCCTCTCTACCTCTCCTCACACTACATGCGAGCCTCTCTCCTCTCCTCAGACTACATGCACAGCCTCTCTACCTCTCTCAGACTACATGCACAGCCCTCTACCTTCCTCAGACTACATGCACAGCTCTCTCCATCTCTCAACTACATGCAGAGCCTCTCTACCTCTCTCACACTACATGCAGAGCCTCTCTACCTCTCCTCAGACTACATGCACAGCCTCTCTCCTCTCCTCAACTGCACAGCCCTACCTGCTCAGATCAGCCAGCTCTCTCCTCTCTATACAAGCCTTCTCTCCAGACTACTGCAGCCTCTCACTCTCTCACTACATGCAGAGCCTCTCTACCTCTCCTCACACTACATGCAAGCCTCTCTACCTCTCTCAGACTACATGCACAGCCTCTCTACCCCTCCTCACACTACATGCAGAGCCCTCTACCTCTCCTCAGACTACATGCAGAGCCTCTCTCCTCTCCTCACACTACATGCAAGCCTTCTACCTCTCTCAGACTACATGCAGAGCCTCTCTACCCTCCTCAGACTACAGCAGAGCCTCTCTCCTCCTCAGCTACATGCAACCTCTCTACCTCTCTCAGACTACATGCAGAGCCTCTCTCCCTCTGCTCAGACTACATGCACAGCCTCTCTACCTCTGCTCAGACTACATGCACAGCCTCTCTTCCTCTCCTCAGACTACATGCACAGCCTCTCTACCTCTCCTCAGACTACATGCAGAGCCTCTCTCCCTCTCAGACTACATGCACAGCCTCCTCACCTCTCTCAGACTACATGCAGAGCCTTCTACCTCTCTCACACTACATGCAGAGCCTCTCTACCTCTGCTCAGACTACATGCACAGCCTCTTGTCTCTCCTCAGCTACATGCAAGCCTCTCTACCTCCTCAGACTACATGCAAGCCTCTCTCCCTCTCCTCAGACTACATGCACAGCCTCTCTTCCTCTACATCAGACTACATGCAAGCCTCTCTACCTCTCCTCAACTACATGCAGCCTCTCTACCTCTCTCACACTACATGCAGAGCCTTCTACCTCCCGACTCATGCAGAGCCTTCTACCTCTCCTCAGACTACATGCAGAGCCTCTCTACCTCTCCTCACTACGCAGACCTTACTTCCAGCTACAGCAGAGCCTCTCTACCTCTCCAGACATACATGCAGAGCCTCTCTCCTCTGCTGTAGATATGACAGCCTTCTCCTCTCTTCAGACTACATGCAGACCTCTTCCTTCCTGATGCCTTTAGATACTTTGCTCTCTACCACTCTCTCAGACTACATGCGAGCCTTCTCCTTTCAGTTACATGCAAGCCTGTCGTGATAACGTGATGGGAGGCCTTGTGGCTGTCTGGGGCATGGGCTGCTTTGCAGTGGCATAGCTGGTTCTGATTTGCAGAACAACTGTCAGAACTGGCGACATTGCTTGTTTACAACGAGTGGCGAGGGGGGGGGGGGGGGGGGGGAAGCAAAATAAACGATCAATCAAAACATAAAGAGGCAGGGGGGTACCCTTATTCACACACACATACACACACACACGCTCGCACGCACGCACACACACACACACACAACACACACACACACACACACACCACAACACACACACACACACGCACGCACACGCACACACACACACACACACACACACACACACACACACACACACACACACACACACACACACACACACCACACGCACGCACACACACATACACGCACGCACACACACACACACACACACACACACGCACGCACGCACTCACACACACATACACGCACACACACACACACACACACACACACACACACACACACACACACACACACACACACACACACACACACACACAGAGTTGTAGTTCAGTAATACTGACGGCAGTTGCCTATGGATGAAAGTAATCATGAAGCGGAAAACTACTGTGGGGGTTTTCAGTGACACAAAGGTGTTATATCAGTGCGAACTTGATAAAATCAATACATTTATTGGAAAGGGCTTGACTTAGCCTCATGAAAAGACTGTTACAATGCTTTCTGATTCAGTATACAACAGTTAACCCTGAACGACCTATCCACTGCACTTATCTCCCTTTGCAGAGCCGGCACAGTCGTTCTACAGTGGATCCCTTCCCACTGCAACGTACTGGGCAACGAGGGTGCAGACACTCTGGCTAAAGAGGGAGCAACAAAGAAACAGGAAGACAGGTCCACAACCCTCAAGGAAGCCAAGACAATCATCAAAGCCAGACAGCAGAGCAAGTGGTTGCAGGAGCATCCACGTTTCAATAGACATGACCCGTACCACCTGCTAACAAGATCAGAGCAGGTGGCCATCTTCAGGCTGCGGACAGGCCACAACCGCCTGAACTATCACCTCTTTACCAAGTTCAGGACCGGTCAGTCAGACCAGTGCCCATGCCAGACCGGCAGTATGACAACAGCACATCTACTGCAGGATTGCCCGTTGCATGAAGGTCTGAGACAACAGATATGGACGGAGCAAACATCAGTGGAGAGGAAGCTCTACGGTGCCCTTGGGGACCTACAGCGCACGGCAGCATTCGTCAGAGGAGATGGCGTTCCCATCTAGAGTTTTCGAGAAGAAGAAGAAGAAGACGAAGAAGAAGAAGAAGAAGAAGAAGAAGAAGAAGAAGAAGAAGAAGAAGAAGAAGAAGAAGAAGAAGGACTACATGCTTCTATCACGGAGCACTGTGAGCAGCACAGCGTCTGGACTCAAACAACATGGTTCCATCGTGGTCGCTCGTATGAGATCCAGCTGCTGGAATTTTTGGATGGATTGTTGAAACCTTAGAGCGAGGATACCAGTGGGCCATTCTGACCTTGGCTATCTCCCAGTGCTTTCATAAAACTTTCCTTTATCCACAAGCTTGTTCACTACGGCATTCGCAGCATAGTTGGTGCATGGAGATTAAACTGTGTAGGTAACTGGAAGCAGTCTGCTGTTTCAGTGGTGCAATGGCAGAGTTTGATCTCAGAGAATGAGGGGTCCCTCAGTATTCTACAGATGGAACTATCCTGCTTCTACTGTCTGGAAGCAGACTGTCACCCACTGCCATACATGCTGCGTAGGTCAGAGCAAGCCTCGAACAATTCATTAGCAGAATGGACCAGGAGACAAAGACAATAATGTGTTATCCAGAAAATGTTTTGCATAACTTTCTTCATGTTAGTTGCCCTCATCAACAAGGAAGATACTAAAGACGAAAAACAAAGTAATGCAAAAGTTACCTAAGAGAAATGTGAAGATCAATCAGCATATTTTGAGAAACATGTCCACTTCACTGAAGATGAGTTCTTGACAAAGAAATCTGCTGATAATGTATGTTAAACAAACGGAGAGTTGAAGAGAGAGAGAGAGAGAGAGAGAGAGAGAGAGAGAGAGAGAGAGAGAGAGAGAGAGAGAGAGAGAGAGAGAGAGAGAGAGAGAGAGAGAGATTTTGTGTGGATAATCTTCCAGAGGACTTGAACGAACTTGCCACCTAGAAAAAAAATGGCGTTCCCTCTCCTGATATGGTGTGTGTACTCCTAGTGATGAGCCATCCTATGAAATAACTACCACAACACGCTTCAAACAGCCACCATCTTTACAAGAGACAAAAAGCCAGATACGTCAATGTCACCCACAGCGAGGACATGAAATTAAGACTCCACATTAATATCACATCACTGGAAAACCTTGTCCTTAAGGGCCTCAGGCCAAAAGGACGTTAATCTCACCCATCAAATATCACATAACTATTGGCTTCATCCAGAGAAGCGTCAAGTGAATGAAGCGGAGTACCTATCATCTGCCTCCTTCTGAAACAGGCCAGCTCCGTCTGGTTTTTCCACTCCTTAGAGGTCATGCAGCTTCTAGTAGTTTGTTGGGACTCCCATGGATTCATACTTTCAGCGGGGGCCGGAATAGCTCAGTGGTAGAGCGCCGGACTCGTAATCTTGGGGTTGCGGGTTCGAATCTCCGCCGGGCCGTTTCGGTACAGGGGGATTTTCCCCTCGGAGTTAATATTGGTTCTGACTCCATTTCCCATACAGTCCTTCGAATGAGACTATAAACCGAGGTTCTGTGTGTGAACGCACGCATGATTTCTTGCACACACGTAAAATCCCATCACCAACTTTCGGAAGAGAAGGCCAGTTTGGCCGTTGGTATGGATGACACGTTACACATAGCATGCACCTTTCCCGAAGATGGAGTATGGCTGCCTTAATGGCGGAATTTAAAAAAAAAACGGTCATACACACAAAACTCCACTGCCTTTGTTGGGTAGATGGGATTAATTCTTGCCTGTCTATACAGGGAGTGTCTGCAGGAGTATCAGCCTGTGTACGCAAAACAAAACAAAACAAAACAAAACAAAAAACAACCAACTTCCAGCGCTGACCCAGTGGCTATGGATCTGAACTGACCCACCCTTGTTGTAAGGAGGAGAAATGGTAGACTGTCAGTCTCAGCTCTACTGTGACCAGATATCCATCAACGTCAAGCGTCTCTGAACCCTCAGGTTCTTGGAAAGCAAACAAACAAACAAATAAATATGCTTTGAAGTTTCTCCTGCTGTCATATTTCATTCAAGTTTCCAGAACTTCCCACAGATAGGAGTACATTTCCTCGAGAAGAAATCCCGGAGTGTCTGTAGCTATGGCCAACGCGTCATCCTTGATAGCTTTCCAGATCAGGAAAAGCCTGCGTCAGTTGTCTGTCCTTGGAACAGAGAGGGTAGAAAGGGTGGGGGGGGGGGGGGGGGGGGGGGGGGGGGGGGAGGGGGGGGGCAGGATGTGTGTAATTGAATTGAAATATAGACAACAGGTAAAGAATGGTGATTCAGCTAGGGTACAGAGGAGTCTGAAGCTGTGCTATTGGGTGGGGACTGAAAAGCCTTGTGCCTGTTGGCACCTTTACAGATTAGAAATACGTTCGTACATGGGCCATAACTCTGTCTGTCTGCCTGTCTGTCTGTCTGTCTGTCTGTCTGTCTGTCTCTGTCTCTCTCTCTCTCTCTCTCTCTCTCTCTCTCTCTCTCTCTCTCTCTCTCTCTCTCTCTCTCTCACATCGAACCGAAGCCCTCAATTAAACAGAGCAGTTTTGCCGGCAGGTCGGCTTTGATCTCCTTCAGCAGACAGGAAGGCATTTTACATTTCTGTCACTCTATCAGGCATCCCATTTCGCCCCATAGCCCAAATAACAAACAATCTGGGCGTTGTCGCCTGCACAAATAGAGTGTGAAGCCAGTGAGAAACGGAAAAGATGTCCTGACACTGCACTGACTCGAAAATTGAGCGCTATATTTGGAGTAAGTGCAGGCCCAGACGCCGGATCATGATCAGAATGTTTCCGTCCTTTCTCCTTTGACCCCCCCCCCCACACTCCCTGCAGTCTACATGCATAGCCTGCCGATGATAAAACAAAGTGATACGTGTAATAGTGTGGTGCTGCGTGTGGTGCGGGATGTTGGCATACCGGCACCACACGCCAAGCCCTGACATGGAACCCGCAGGGGAAAAGGAAGAGAGGCTGACCTCGCAGCAGCTGGAGGCGCGACACTGAGGCAGAGATAAAGAGGCAGGGGACCAACTGGACAGGCATTCAGCGAGCAGCCCAGAACCGAGTGCGATGGCGGAGTGTTGTCGATGGCCTATATGCTCACATTGAGCTATAGGCCTAAGTAAAGTAAGAAGTAATAGTCAATCACTTTGTGGCGTTTCTCTGGCGCCACATTGTTGTCTCGTGGCTATATCAGTGGGCCTTGTTCTCAGGTTCGTGTTCGAGCTGTACCGACCGTTCTGTTGATAATATGCTTATCATGCTGCCCTTGTTTAGAAAGAAGGTGGAAGTGAGGTAGGGTGGGGCTTCTGGGAATTTAAAAGAAAACAGCAAAATAAACAATCAAAATATACAGAGGGTAGGAAGGTGCTCTTATTTACCCCTCGCTCTCCCTCTGCCTGTCTGTCTGTCTGTCTGTCTCTTTCTCTGCCTCTCTGTCTCTGTCTTTGCCTCTGTCTGTCTGTCTCTCTGTCTCTGTCTCTCTGTCTCTGTGTCTCTTTCAATCTTACCTCTATTCCAAGGCAAAGGGCGGATGAAAAAAGCCCGTGGCAATGAAGATCATCATCATGATCATCATCTGTCTGTCTGTCTGTCTCTCTAAACACACACACACACACACACACACACACACACACACACACACACACACACACACACACACACACACACACACACACATATATATATATATATATATATATATATATATATACAATCTATCTATCTATCAATCAATCAATCTATCTATCTATCGGACCCCCCCCCCCCAACACACACGCACGCACGCACACACACACACACACACACACACACACACACACACACACACACACACATATATATATATATATACAATCTATCTATCTATCTATCAATCAATCTATCTATCTATCGGACACCCCCCCTCCCCCTCCCACACACGCACGCACACATACACCCCCCCCCCCCCACACACACACCCACCCACCCACCCACACACACACACACACACACAATATATATATATATATATATATATATATATATATATATATACCCCCTCCCCCACACACACACATATACATGCCCCCCCCCCACACACACACAGAGAAAGGGGTTTTCAAACGGAAAAAGGCGGAGTCAAGGACAAACTTGTTTCAACTTTTATCTTCATTTTTTTGTCTGTCTGTCTGTTCTGTGTCAATAAGCTTGTTTTGACATATGTGTCACGCTTTTTGATTCGCTGATTTCAGTAAAGATTCTTACGATTGGTACATGAACCTAGTGACTGACA
>CM065715.1:96498519-96503519 GCA_033310375.1 Conus canariensis
ATGCCTCATGTTGCTGCTTGATGGGATGGCGCACTTGTTGAGCGGTGATATGATCAGTCTATCTGATGTTCCGTATCTTGCGCTAACACCTCCTTGGTACGTACAGCCCTGCTATGAAGGCGTCTGCTGTGAAGAACGTGACTTGCAAGTGGAGTCTGCGTTCTTGATCGGGCAGACTGCTCTCCCTTGCTCTCTCCCCGAAGCTGAGATTTGCATCGACACTATCAGCTCCGCTTCTGCTTTTCCAGCCACTCTGATCCGTGAATAACATTATGCTCACGACGTATCTCACATCCTATAAATAACAGACAAGAAGGGTAACTCTTGCTCCCATGTCGATATAATGACACGCCCATAACTCCAAAATGAATGACGCTAAGTGCACTCGTTCGCCTTGGGGATGTCTCCGCCTTGGTTGTTCTGTGTGCTTTGTGGCAGAGAGAACTTGGATCAGTTGTGGATGTGTCATGGTCTGAGCATGGAAGCGAGAGTGACCTTTCTTGTTTGTCGTTCACTGTTTATTGTTGATCATCCCTGGGTTTGATGTCCTCATAAATTTTCTATTCGGAGTATAAAAACTGAAAGCTTTCATTCGTTTCTGGATTCACGGTTGTGCAGATTCGTTTTCGTGTTCTTTTTGTTTGTTTGTTTGTTTGTTTGTTTGTTTGTTTGTTTGTTTTTATGGATGGGTTTTATGGGATGGGGTGGGCAGACGAATGCCATGTATTAAGAACAAAGAACAAATCACAAACAAAATGCAGAAGAAAAAAAAACCCTAACTTTTCCTCCCACGATGAAAAAAATTAAGGCAGGTAACTAACCCCTAACGCTGCTTGCAGTACCTATGCGCCTATCACACACAGACATGATGCACATAGAACAAACGGTGTAACAGCAAACTTAGAATGTCCTTTGAAAAAACAAACAAACAAACAAACCCTAGCGTAAGTTTCTTTGTTTATTCTGCATGTCTTTTCTCTTGGTATGTGCTAGGTGGATACATATCACAAGAAGCAATGTTTCTTTTTTCAGTTCTGTGGCTGCACCTGTTTTATCACGAGAGGAAAAAAAATTATTTCCCTTTGTTATCATTCACATTTTGCATCTGTCTGCCTCATACATATTTGCTTTCAAACTAAACAGAAAATGTCAGTTCATCTTGTTCTTGTCTGTTCATCTACGTTTAAGAGAGACACCGTAGTGCAATGGTTAGAGTGTTGGCCCGCGGAGGTGACGGTTAGGAGTTGGAGCTCCCCAACCTTGGGATCGGATTTTTTACGGCTCAAAATGCCTGCCTCTCTCTCTCTCTCTCTCTCTCTCTCTCTCTCTCTCTCTCTCTCTCTACTGTACAATGGGTATCTGATTCAACTCTGGGAAGGTTGGGGCGGCTGAGGGAGGGGGATGGGCTCCGTCTTCCATCATGCAGTGTCTCAGACATGGTGAACCTCCAACAATTCACTGCCCCCATGGCTTGCAGTCTATGTGACTTTCAACTGCAGCCTCATCGACCTACATTAGTAGCGTCAGATTCCGATTAAATTGAAATAATATCATGTCGTCAATAAATCTGATCATCAATGGAACAAACAGTCAACAAACATGGAGAGAGTTATGTGGCAGTAGATATGGGTGAGAGTGTGCGTGAAAAGACAGACTGCACAGATCCATGCAAGAACAAAACAGTAAAGCAATTCTGTTTGTTTGTTTGTTTGTTGAAGAGATAGGCCGCATAATCTCGCTTTGGTGACACCTCACTCGTATTTAACGGATAGGTGAGATCTCTGGGACAAAGAATCAGATTACGTAACGGCTGTGTAAATGTCAAATTTTTTACATTTCTTCGCCACACTTTGTGTGGATAGAGCTGACTTCATTTTATTCTTATTTTCATTTTATTTTATTTATTTCACATTTAAAAAAAATTCATGTTCTTTCATTTTATTTTACCTTTATTTCTGGTTTTATTTTTTCTGTTCAAAATGAAAGGAAGTCTTAAGTGAGGCAGGGAAGAGTAAAAAAGAAACAACAAAAAGAAAGGTAACTCTTGCGGTCATGCACGAGACCATTACACGCCCACGTGCATTGGCTTGGAGTTATGGGAATGCAATGGTCTCAACTTGGGAGCAAGAGTTACCATTCTTGTGTGTGTGTGTGTGTGTGTGTGTGTGTGTGTGTGTGTGTGTGTGTGTGTGTGTGTGTGTGTGTGGGGGGGGGGGGGGGGGGGAGGGAGGAGCGACTTGCTCTTCCCGAGGAGATCGGAGAGAATTTCACACAGACAACTAGTTTGTGAAGCGTAACACAACGCAATTCTATGCAACGCTGAGCAACGGGATAACACTCAACGCAACGTGATAGCAGTGAACGCAACGTGAGAACACTCAACACAACGTGAGAACACTCAACACGACGTGAGAACACCCAACACAACATCATAACACTCAACGCAACGTTATAACACTCAACGCAACGTTATAACACTCAACGCAACGTGATAGCACTCAACACAAGGTGATAGCACTCAACACAAGGTGAGAACACTCAACACAATGTGAGAACACTCAGCGCAACGTGAGAACACCCAACACAACATCATAACACTCAACGCAACGTTATAACACTCAACGCAACGTGATAGCACTCAACGCAACGTGACAACATTCAACGCAACGTTATAACACTCAACGCAAAGCACCACAACACAACACAACACAACACAACACAACACAACACAAACACACACAACACAACACAATACAGTTTAATGCAACACGAAACAGTATGATACAATACAATGCAATACAACGCTACGTAACGCTATGCAACATAACGCAGCGCAATACAACACAATAGAATGCAATGTAGTCTAAGAGACTTCAACACATTACAACACAATGCAATGTAATGCAATACGATACAATGTAAAAACAATACCACACCACACCACACCACACCACACCACACCACACCACACCACACCACACGTACACCACGAACACAAACAGACCACAGTACAGAACAAAACGACCAGAGACAAAGAGCATCCTTTGTCTGGTTCCAGGTCTGTGCGTGATCATCAACAACAAAGAGTTCAAGAAGGACAAAAGCAAGCCTGCCGCCAAGGCGTTAGCCCCACGAGACGGCACCGACAAAGACAGAGGTAAGACAGATGCTGTCTGTACCCGAGACCTAGTCACCCCCCAGCACTGGCACAATGGAGGAGACGGTAACGTCATCCCACCCGCTTCCAGACTTGGTCTGACCAATAGATGGAGAAAACCATGACCCGGGTGGTTGTTCAGAGTCATTCGTTATTCCTCACTCTAATGGCCTTTTCCAGAAACATGACTGATGACAGTTGAGACCAGGCTGGCCTGGTGGTTAAGGTCCAGAGTCATTTTTTTTTCTTCCGAATTTCCCAAGGTCCGAGGTTCGAATCCCATTTGAGACAGCCGGTTCGGGTGAAATCTTCTCTTCGGAGTTAACATACAGAGTAAATTCCAGTCCTTTCCTAGCTCCTCAGATGAGCTTCAAAGAAAAAACCTCTGTTCCGCCGAACGAAAGAGACAATGGACAAGACAAAACACGACGCGTTTCGACCTCTTTGGTCTTCTTCAGGCTGGACAAACAACAGTCAAGACAATAAAAATGAAGAACGAACAGACAATCCCTTCTCTCTTCAAATTGAGCGCAAAATGCACGTGGAATGAAATCCCACATTCTTTTTTTTTAATGTGGAATAAAAAAAAAATAAAAAAAACTCCACGTCTTGTAATTTGTTTGTCTCTTACGTTCGCCCGAACGATAACTTTTCTTTGAAGTTTGTTTTAATTTTCGCCCGCAGTCACCTCCCTTTGAAACTATCTTCAGATGAGACTTATGCCGATGTCCCGTACGTGAACGCATTTATAAAAAAAATAAATAAATAAAGTATTAAAAAAAATTACATTAAAAATCTTACATGAACTTTAAATACCTTTCCACCTTTTGGAAAAGAGTAGAGCATCATGTGACACGAAAGAAAACACGTGCGCACGGCTGTCGTGTTCAGAATCTTCCCCGAAGACGGAGTGTGGTTACCTCAATGGTGGGATTACAAATGGTCGCACACGCTGAAGTCTCACCAATGGCGAATCTTGGAGTTCTAGCACAGAGAGAGAGAGAGAGAGGAGAGAGAGAGAGAGAGAGAGAGAGAGAGAGGAGAGAGAGAGAGAGAGAGAGAGAATGGCTGAAATAAGGTAAGGTAAGGTTGCTTTTAGCCCAGCCGACCGCAAAGGACCATATAAAGGCTGTCACCGCGTTGAAGTAAACTTAAGTCATTTGAAGAAAAAAAATCGCACATCTTTTTGAAATACACCTTCTAAAAAACGCAACAGAAACTTCGTTAAAAATCTTTCATCCGTAAAATCTTAGATCAGATAAAAAATGTTATTGTCTTTCAGAAGTTCAAAGATCATATCAGGTGGGACATCTCTGAACAACGTTTTCATGGAGTCTGCTGTGATGTGTTTATGTCTCACATTGTGAAAAGTCGCAACACTCTAAAAGAACATGCTTCACTGTGAGTGGTACTTGACATAGAGGCTGAAACAAACCCGTGTATAAGTTTGCACGGAGCGCATGCCAGTACAAAAGCATAGAGGCACGCCAGAACGCATGATGTTACACTTACTAACCAGCATTAACTCCCTCACAGGTAGATAAATCTTGCTGTACGGGTTTGAGAGCTGGTCCTTGACGGCAGAGTTGGAGAGATGGATCCAAGCCTTTGAAATGAAGGCCTACAGAAGACTGCTCCACATCTCCAGGACAGAGCACAGAACCAACCACTCTGTCCGAGAGCAGGTGACCATACTGGCCGGACCACAGGAACCCCTCTTGGCTACAGTCAAGAGGAGAAATCTGATGTAGTTTGGCCACATGACAAGACAGGACTCGCAGAGGCAGGCAGAGAAAGAGCTGGTCGGAGAACGTAACAGAATGGACAAACCTCTTGCTGCCAG
>CM065715.1:96521019-96523519 GCA_033310375.1 Conus canariensis
GTTTTGTTAGACAGTGCGGCACGGCGAGATGCACGTGCCTTTAATGCTGGTTATCAAAAAGAACACAAGTGTCGCATAATGTTGTGGACCAGTGTTGATGTTGATCAGGGGCAGTGTTGCGTACTGCTGAGGAAGACCGGCATTGATGTTGATTAGAAGAAACAGTCCCATACTGATGTGGACGAGTGTTGATGTTGATTAGATACAACGCTGTGTACTGAGATAGATAAGCATTGACCTTGACTAAAAACAGTGTCATAAAATGAAGTTGATGTTGATCAGAGACAGTGTCATGTACTGAAGTAGATAAGCCTTGACGTACGCTGATTACAAACAGTTCTCCCTTCCCCTCTCTTGCTAGGTCTTCTACTCTATTTCCACCTCAGGCCACACCTCTGACCCCCCACCCCATCCTCCTCCCTCCGCCCCCTTCCTATCTCACCCTCCACTTTCAATTTCCTTTCTACCCTCCCATATCTATTTATTTGCTCATGACATTGGTAGCGAGGGAGGGTAGTAGTAATGATTATTGTTAGTGTGGTTATTGTGATTGTTGTTGCTTTTACTATCTCTCCCCCTCCCAGCTCATTTCACCACCGTCCCTCCACTTCCCACCCTTTGCTTTCCACCCTCTACACCTTCACCCTTCCCTCCTACCCCTCCCTTTTTTTTCCTGCCCTCCCACAAGTCCCCTTCCATCCCCCATCCTCCAGTGAACTTTTTCTGGTGAACTTCGCTCTAAGTGAACTCTTTTCCAGTGACCTTTTTTCAGCGACACCACCACAGAAATCTTAAGCGTTATGTTTGTCAGTTGGCCAGTGTGGCTTGAGAAAGGTTGAAAGAAACCGAAATATTGCCATTATCTCATGGGTGTTTTGTGGCTTCTATTTTTCATCTTCCTGATCACAAACAGTGTCACATAGTGAAGGTGATATTGATTAGACCCAGTGTCATGTACTGAAGTAGACAGGTCATGACGTTGATTTGAAACAATGTCACAAAATGAAATTCATGTTGATTAGGCACAGCGCTGCGTGATGATGTTGTAGAAAAGTGTTGATGTTAACTTGGAAAAATCATTGCATTATGATTGGATGTCGTTTGTTGATGTTGATTCGACTCGCTGTTGTGTAATGATGTTGTGTACATGTGCTGATGTTGGTTTGACAAAGTGTTGTGAAATGATGTGTGCTACTATTGATGTCGATGCTAGAGTTGTGTAATAATGTAGATAAAAGATTATGATGAAATACTTTTTCTTTCTTGATATTGATAAAGGATGACGTTGAACACAGAAAGTGTAACATAATAATGTAGATGAAGGATGCTGTTCTTCAGAAATATTGTAACCTGCTGACATACGTGAAGGATGATGATGCTAACTAAAAAAAACCGTAGTGATACACACAGAGAATAGTGTGGAGTAGGAACAGTGCTGCACTCAGATATTGATAGAGAATGATGCTGAATACAAACAGCGTTTTATTTCAATACAGGTAAAGCAGGGTGTTGAATAAAAAAAACAGTGTTGCTTACTGATCCTGACGAACAATGAGCTTGAGTACAAGAGACGATGTTCGGAAATCTGCAAGGGAGGTAATCCTTGTTAGAGCTAGCATTCAGCGAGAGTGACCCCGCCGTTTTCATAGGACAGATGTCGCTGGTGGGCACAGCTAAGCAAGTTTGTCCCACCAGTCAGCTTAAAAGTTCAATCACAGAGATACAATTCCAAAAAAAAAAAATAAATAAAAGGATGTGTAACGGTGCGACTGTAACGCAGACAGTCGACATTCCCATCGTTATGCTGTCGTGTGCTTCAAATAGAAATAGTGGATTCTCTGTTATCTATATGCTTGACCCATAAACTGAGAAAAAGGTGTGTTTTTTTTTTTGTTTGTTTGTTTTTTTCAATGGTAAGACAGGCGTTATCTTCCTCTGTCTTTTTTTTTTTTCCCGGAGTGTGTCTATTGGTGGTAGCTCCTGATGCCGAGAAAGTAGAAAGCCAAAGCACTGTGCCGCGTTTGTCAATAAGTACCCATTCTTATTTTTATATATATATATATATATATATATATATATATATTATGTGTGTGTGTGTGTGTGTGTGTGTGTGTGTGTGTGTGTGTGTGTGGTGTTGTATGTATAAACGATGCTACACGTGAGTTTTTTTTTTTCTATTTGTTTATCTATCTACTATTTTTTTGTAGTTGTTGTTGACTTGCTTTATACCTAATTTCTAGCTGGTTGCACTTGTTGTCGCCTTTTTGTTCCTTTATCTCAGTCAAACAACAATAAAAGCAAATATAAATGTTTCCAAACAAAAGAAAGAAAAGAAAGTATAATGCCGAATACATTGTTGTGCATTGATCGTAGGCAAAGGATAATACTGAACACAGAGTTGATCGTGGACAAAGGATAATACTGAACACAGAGCTGATCGTAGACAAAGGATAATACTGAACACAAGAGTTGATCGTAGACAAAGGATAATACTGAACAC
>CM065715.1:96528519-96536019 GCA_033310375.1 Conus canariensis
ACACACACACACACACACACACACACACACACCACCCCACAATACACATACACGCGCCGCGCGCGCGCGCACACACACACACACACACACACACACACACACACGCGCGCGCGCGCGCGCGCGCGCGCTCGCGATCTGTCAGATCCCTCCTTCTACCGTCTACACACACAGCACTGGAGACAACAGCATAAAGGAACCTCATGACACCGCGCCGACTTCAGAGTACCCCAAAGAGAAGACCCAGCCTGCTCTTCGCTGACACATCACAGTATAGAGGTGTTAGATCCAGCCCACGACAGCCCTCTTGGTGACGAAAACGTTGCCTTTGTCGCGGAAAGACAAGCAGAAGGCCTTCCTTCACATCTCTCCGTGAATCTAATCACCCTCATCATCTTGTTGGAAATTTGTATTGAAAAAACAACAACAACAAAAACAAGAACAACAAACAAACAAGCGAATTGCAGTGTGACTGTAGCGCCATAGACGACGTCACTGTCAAATGCCGGTAAAGATGCTGGTGAAGATCCATAAAGATCCAAATTGTTACTGAACCTGCCCCAGTAGGTTTGTAGACGTCATAGGATCATGTCTACCATGGCGGTCGGCCAGACAAGTCTGCAGACTTCACATCTATCATGTCCGTCACATCCAGATACGTCAGCAGACTTCCTGTTGTCGCTTCCGGTGTGGTGCCTGGATTCAACAAGCTGGCGTGTCATGCTTTTCGAGTACCCCGGCAATCAATGGAGAGTTTTCCCAGCGTAGACATCTGGACATTGAAAATTCTTCGGGGTTTGGAACCAGAAACCACACAGCTCGCTCAGCTTGGGCTACTGGTGCCACGTGAATGGGGAGGAGGGGTGGGGTGGTGGTGGTGGTGGTGGTGGTGGTGGTGAGAAGGTTGGAGCTGAAGGGGGAGGTACAGATCACTTTGACTGAAGAGCTCTGTCGACAGCTCTGTCGCTACAAAGTTCAAGTCACAAGACTTACGTATCCCAACACAGGAGAAAACTTACATACATGAGCCTGTGCATGCACGTGCACATACACAAATACACCCCAAAAACGCGCGTGCTCATCAACACGCTGAGTGCGCATACAAATGCGTATAATGTAGATATCGTTCGCCAGGAGCGGTATCCACAGCGCTGAGATCGTGTACACACGTGGGAGCGAGCTGATCATGTTTGTTGACGTGCATGAAATAAATACTCCATTTTGAAGAACTCCGAGCCTCAGTGGGACACACTGTTCAGACCTCTGGTATCTGTCAGCGATGTATTCAAATTTTGTAATGAACGATGTATGCAGACCCCCTCCTCCCTCCCCGCGCCGCACCCTCCCCCTCCCTCCCACCCCCACCCCCCCAAAAAAAAAAAAAAAAAAAAAAAAAAGGGAAAATCCCTCAACGAGATTAATCATGTCGGTACTGTGCAGCTACTCCGCGAAACCGCATCACTCCTGACTGAACATGACGAGGAAAATAAATCACAGTTCCTCTCCTTCCCCCCACCCCACCCCACCCCCAGCCCTTCCTCACTGGAATACCCGTCACCCCTCCACCACCCTCTCCCTCCCTCTTTCACTCACTCCAGTCCTTCTCCTCTCTCTCTTTATCCTGCCATGGTCGGTCGAGTTCATCGAATGATGGCATCACTAACCTCCCCAGACCTGGCCGCGGTGTCCGTGGTTTCGTTTGTCACCTGCAGTTTCAGTTTGGAGGACGGTAACTTGAGTACGGCGTACAACTTGGGAACGAACAGGAAGATCTGGCAGGAAATGACGTTGACCAGTAGAGCTAAAGCGAGGCACATGGTGCGCACGACGCCCTCGTCCAGCACGAAGTAACTGGCCAGGAACGACAACCACAGCACGGCGATCGTGTACACGCAGATGGTGATGAACTTGGCCTCGTTGTAGTTGGCCGGCAGCTTGCGCGTGGACAAGGAATGCAGCGCGCTGGCGGTCATCAGAATGAGATTGATGACCAGCGAGGCCAGGAAGCCTCGTTGGGACACCACGCACACCAGCTCCACGTACTCCTTGTTGACGCTGGGCATGCGCGTTTGTGGGGTGGGTGGACTCATGACCATCCACAGCACGATGAACAGCAGCTGCAAGCACACACAAGACATCAAGGGTTGTTTTTCATAGAGAACACAAGACATCAAGGGTTGTTTGTCATAGAGAACACAAGACATCAAGGGTTGTTTTTCCATAGAGAACACAAGACATCAAGGGTTGTTTTCCTACAGAGCACAAGACATCAAGGTTGTTTTTCATAGAGACACAAGACATCAAGGTTGTTTTTCATAGAGAACACAAGACATCAAGGTTGTTTTTAATAGAGAACACAAGACAATCAAGGTTGTTTTTCACAGAGAACAAAATACATCAAGGTTGTTTTTCATAGAGAGACAATAATCAAGATTGTTTTTCATAGAGAACACAAACATCAAGGGTTGTTTTCAAGAGAACACAAGACATCAGGTTGTTTTTCAAGAGAACACAAAAACAAGGTTGTTTTTCACAGAGAACACAAAACATCAAGGTTGTTTTCACAGAGAGGACAAATATCAAGTTGTTTTTCAAGAGAATACAAAACATCAAGGTTGTTTTCAAAGAACACAAAGACATCAAGGTTGTTTTCACAGAGAACACAAAACATCAAGGTTGTTTTCACAGAGAACACAAAACATCAAGGTTGTTTTCACAGAGAACACAAAACATCAAGGTTGTTTTCACAGAGAACACAAAACATCAAGGTTGTTTTCACAGAGAACACAAAACATCAAGGTTGTTTTCACAGAGAACACAAAACATCAAGGTTGTTTCATAAAGAAACAACATCAAGGTGTTTTCATAGAGAACACAAAACATCAAGGTTGTTTTCACAGAGAACACAAAACATCAAGGTTGACCATTCATAAAGAAGACTATACATCAAGAGTGTTTTCATAGAGAACACTCAGGTCTTTAGTCAAAATATGAACAGCACATTTATTAACCACGTCTCACATGGCAATAAGAAAACTACTCGGAAAAAACGGAAACATTGAACGAGGCAGAGAATTAGAAACAGTAACGAACGATCATGTAGAGCAACGCTTAATCCCATGTTAAACAATGACACGCCCTTAAAAAAAAACAATGTAAAGTATGTGGGGAAGACTAACCCCTAAAACACTATAACCTGCAAGATGTTGTCATGAAACACATTCAGCAAATCATCCTGCTCGAACTTCAGAGAAAAAAAAACAAAAACAGGTCTTGAAACACTGTGGACCATTCATTAGTGTTACCACAGATTTGCAATCTGTGCGAGTGCATTTCGTTACTATGAGTGCATTTCGTTACTACAGATTTACAATCTGTGTGGGTGCATTTCGTTACTACAGATTTGCAATCTGTGTGAGTGCATTTCGTTACTACAGATTTGCAATCTGTGTGAGTGCATTTCGTTACTACAGATTGGCAATCTGTGTGAGTGCATTTCGTTACTACAGATTTGCAATCTGTGTGAGTGCATTTTGTTACTACAGATTTGCAATCTGTTTAAGTGCATTTCGTTACTACAGATTTGCAATCTGTGTGGGTGCATTTCGTTACTACAGATTTGCAATCTGTGTGGGTGCATTTCGTTACTACAGATTTGCAATCTGTGTGAGTGCATTTCGTTTTGCATTTCACGCAGAAGATGCATTCTTGTCCTCATGCAAGTGGCCATGATCAAAGCAGATCTGGTTCAATTGTTGTCGCTGGTTCCCAAGCCAGTGGGAACTATCAGCTCCTGTTTTCAAAGAGATCAGCAAATGAAACTTTCTTGCTCTTTCTATGAAGAAAACAAACAAACAAACAAACAAACAAACAAAACGTACACGGAGTGTGTGAGAGATGTAGAGGGAAGTTCTGTCTTCTTGTTAGTAAACACCAAGTCCAGGATTCACGTCATGAAGGCAGACGTCTCTGTAAAACTGTTAATAGCTTTTGCAGTCCAGCCAGTGAACGCGGTCTTCACTTGTACACGCTGTTACCAGTGAATGCTACATTCAGAGAGTCTTTCACTATTCGTGCAGTACGTCCTGTCCTTTCAACTTTGAGGCTGGCATTCAGATTGTGTCTTCACATGTCTGAATCCAGTTATTCTCTTTTTCTTTTCTTTTCTTTTTTTTTTTTTTCTCCCGCGTACGCAGGCTGATATCCTACGGACACTCCCTGTATAGACAGGCAAGGATTAATCCCATCTACCCAACAAAGGGAGTGGAGTTTTGTGTGTATGACCGTTTTTATCCCGCCATTAAGGCTGCCATACTCCAACTTCGGGGAAGGTGCATGCTACGTGTAACGTGTCATCCATACCAACGGCCAAACTGGCCTTCTCTTCCGAAAGTTGGTGATGGGATTTTACGTGTGTGCAATGTGTAATGCGTGCGTTCACACACGGAACCTCGGTTTATAGTCTCATTCGAAGGACTGTGTGGGAAATGGAGTCAGAACCAATGTTAACTCTGAGGGAAAAATCCCCCTGTACCGAAACGGCCCGGCGGAGACTTGAACCCGCAACCCCAGGATCACCAAGATTACGAGTCCGGTGCTCTACCACTGGGCTTTTCCGGCCCCCTTGAATCCAGTTATGACTTGCCTCAGCCGTATTGCATACACACAGAAAGTGTCCGGGATATTGTGACCACTTTGATCTTTGTCTTTATGCTGACGATATCAGTGTCAGTTGTGTCCATTACAGACAGAAAGTCTTTCGCATATAATGTGACCACCTATGTTATGTTCCCCATCAGGCATTGGCACCATCGTCGGAGGCTTCTTCTGCAAACACGCTTCGTTCAAGACACTTTCAGAATCCTGGTCTTTGTCGTCAGACTAGTGCTGTCTGAGGTGGTTGTATTGTGCTGTCTGAGGTGGTTGTATTGTGCTGTCTGAGGTGGTTGTATTGTGCTGTCTGAGGTGGTTGCATTGTGCTGTCTGAGGTGGCTGCATTGTGCTGTCTGAGGTGGCTGCATTGTGCTGTCTGAGGTGGCTGCATTGTGCTGTCTGAGGTGGTTGCATTATCAGGAGGCTGCAAGTCTTTAAGATCCATAGATCTAGCTGCTACCAGACCAACGAAACTGGACAGACCTCATGAACATGGCTGGTCATCGATTTAACCTGCGATGTGGCGTGTTCCGCGGCCACTAATGTGGAAGGATGTGAGTGGATGGATAGGCTCTGTGCTCTTTAAGGACAAATCTACTTATAAAATTCCAAAGGGAATTCGGACATGGAATAGAGATACAGAGGACACACACACACACACACACACACACACACACACACACACACACAACGCGCGCGCGCGCGCGCCGCGCACCAACACACACACACATAAAATGACAGACAGACAGAGAGACAGAGACAGAGACAGACAGACAGACAGACGGACAGAGACAGAGACAAAGAGAGAGAAAGAGACAGAGACAGAGAATGAGCGCTCTTACTGATCAAACGCTTACCAGTACCATTTGAAGGTAAATGTTTGTTGTTTTTTTTAAGACAAAGTCCGGTCATGCGACAAACGAACTGTCCACAGACACACAGCAGACACAAAGATAAAAAAAAATCTATTTATCCTGTACCCCCCTGTGGTTAAATGGTCAGAGCGTTTAAGTTTTCTTAAATTACAGATACACTTGACGGCATGCTGAAGTGTTAAGGTTATCCTATGAATAGTTCATAATTGGCAGTGACTTTGATTAATTGCTGTTTGATTTGTTAATCACATGAATATGTTGTGGAGATAATGTAAGATGTCTGAAATTGAAATGGAACCGTCATTGCAAGGGGAAAAATCGGATAACTTTAGTTCGTAGTTTCCATAATCGGTTCTTTCCAAAAACTGTCCAGTCTTTTCCAAAATTACACGAGATCGATTTTCAGTCCGATTGCTTAATTTCAAATCTGCACAACGTTGAAGAGAATATTGGGTCCACTATCTTAAAAAGAAAAAGCTGATGAATTCAATCCTCGTTTGATTGAAACGCAGATTTTTTATATTTTATTTTATTATTATTATTATTATTTGGTTAAGAAGAGCGGGGGGTGAGAGGAATGAGGGTGAAGGTGGGGTATAACAAGAGTGCTAAGCCATCAAAAAGAATGTCGACAAAAGAAGGATGGAAATGGAATGAAGCCATTACCTTGTTGAGGCCAGTCCGCTGCCAATCGATCGTCAGGGTAGACAATCCCCCAAACTACCCGGTAATGACCTGATCTTCACCCGAAAGAAAGGACCAGATTCTGTTCAAGACAGGGCGATTGCTCGGGGTGGGAGACAATTATCTAACAGCCTGTGTCCTTGGGAAGAATAGCACATTTTTGTTTTTTTTTCTCAGGAAGGAGGGAGGGAGGGGAAGAGAGCACAGCGAATCGTAAAGACAGAATACAGTGAGAATGGTGTCGGATTTGCTGTGAAAAGAAAGGCTGGGCATTTAAATCTTCCTCATGGATATGAAAAGCGTGCAATTCTTCTTCTTCTTCTTCTGCGTACGCAGGCTGATACTCCTGCGGACACTCCGTATATGGACAGGCAAGTATTGATCCCATCTACCCAACAAAGGGAGTGGAGTTTTGTGTGCATGACCGTTTTTTTTTTTTATCCCGCCATTAAGGCAGCCATACTCCATCTTCGGGGGAAGGTGCATGCTATGTGTAACGTGTCATCCATACCAACGGCCAACTGGCCTTCTCTTCCGAAAGTTGGTGATGGGATTTTACGTGTGTGCAAGATGTTATGCGTGTGTTCACACACACAACCTCGGTTTATAGTCTCATTCGAAGGACTGTATGGGAAATGGAGTCAGAACTAATGTTAACTCCGATGGAAAAATCCCCCTGTACCGAAACGGCCTGGCGGAGATTCGAACCCGCAACCCTTGGATTACGAGTCCGGCGCTCTACCAACTGAGCTATTCCGGCCCCCAAAAGCGTGCAATAAAGGAAAGGCTGTTAAAAAAAAAAAAAGAAAAACAGGAAAAAAAAAGGTTAGGGCGTTTGTTTACGAAGCTTAGGGCCGTGAGTTCGAATCACTTGCGGGGTCCACCCAACAGGTCGGGCAAGGTCAAACTTCAAGGCGGCGGATTGAAATCAGTGGGATTCTTCCTCCATCATGCTGTGCCCAAGACACGTTTAGCGTCCGACAATTCACGACCTCACCAGCTAGTAGGCTGTGGGACTTGAACCTTTAACCTTTTGGGAGCATGAAAGAAGTACATTTACAAGGAAAATTGAACAGTCATGAAAACAGATGGTATTTGTAGCAAATATTAAAGTGGAGGTGGTTGTATCCACAATGACTGAATGGTAGTTAGCAGAGCGAAACACACATACAAATGTATTCAAATTTCTCACAGACACAGACACACACAGGCAAACACAGGCACAGACACACACACACACACACACACACACACACACACACACACACACACACACACCACACACACACAC
>CM065715.1:96563519-96568519 GCA_033310375.1 Conus canariensis
CCGATGTTTACTAACGGCTATAACGGCCCCAAACGGTTTTTCCTCTTTGTGGAATATCTCACGTGTATTCAAGATAAACTGGGAGTATGTTTATATGCTTTGCATCTTGTTTCTTTTAGAAACGAATCCATGTATCCCAGTGTGTGACAGGTATTGCTGCTCCTTTTTTTTTTTTTTGGCATCGAAATATATCAGGAAATGTTTTGATTTAGACAATCCCTGATGACTATGATTGCACCCTCCATCAGTAGTCCGCAAATCATTTATACCGTGACAGAAACATAATAAACATGGCTTGATGACAACATGGCAAACAATCCCCAAATTCACTGCACGTGACAGCATCCGGTCGTGTTATATTGCTACGCCATCAACAACTCGCAGTTGTAGTTTTTTTTTGAGTGACAGCTAAAAGCACACCGACTCTCTGAACTAGTTGCAAGTTGCACTGCTGTTTTAGTGCCTCTGCCATCCCCCCCCCCCCCCCGGCGTTTTTGGACTGATAGGAGGAGCAGGCGAAAGCTCAGCACATGATATCAGTTTGCTTTGCTGCCAAGGTATCATTCGAACTAGAAATAGACATGTCAGATGAAGATGGAGGAAGGGGAGAAAGGAGGAGGTTAAAGAAAGGGGGCGGGGGGGGGGGCACTTCAGGGAAGTGGGCCGGGAGGACAGGGGAGGGGGGGGGAGGGTCGTGGTGCCTGGGCCAAGAGCCTGGAGTGAGGGTTGGAGTGGTGAAGAGGAGATGCAGGAAAGGTGGGGGGATAGATGGTGTGTGAGTTAGAGAAGTGAAAGAACAGAAGACGGAGAGTGTGCGGTCACACACACACACACACACACACACACACACACACACACACACACACACACACACACACACACACACAACACACACACACACACACACACACACACACACACACACACATACACACACACACACACACACACACATACACACACACGCACACACACGCGCGCGCACACGCACACACACGCGCGCGCTCAAAAGCTCTTACATATACATGTATGCACGCTGTCTGTAAAAGCAAAATTTGAATTTCTTTTATCTTGAAAAGCAGTACAAAACCATTTTTAATCACGCTTTTTTTTTTCATCAAGATATTTCCATGATTGATGACTTCTGATATCCAGCACACTGTAACCAAGCAATTTTAGTTTTTCCTATGTTTGAATCTTTACTTTCTTTCTTTCTTTTTTCTTTTTCTTTTCTTTTTTTTTTCTGTTTAGAAACGAATCCATGTACCCCAGTGTGTGACGGGCATTGGTGCTCCTTTTTTTTGGCATCGAAATACATCAGGAAATGTTTTGATTTAGACAACCCCTGATGACTATGATTGCACCCTCCATCAGTAGTCCGCAAATCATTTATACCATGACAGAAACCTAATATACATGGCTTGATGACAACATGGCAAACAATCCCCAAATTCACTGCACGTTACAACATCCGCTCGTGTTATATATTGCTACGCCATCGACGCCTCGCAGTTGTAGTTTTTTGAATGTCAGCTAAAAGCACACCGACTCTCTGAACTATTGACACGTAAACGAAGTCCTGCCTGTCCTACATATTCTTTCAGAGTGTTGGGACTTGCATGATGTGAGACACAAACATTTTACAGCAGATTCCATGTAAACCTTGTTCAGAGATGTTGCATCTGCTGCGATCTTTGAATTATTGAAAGAGATTAACATTTTTCATCGGATCTGAGGTTTTATAGTGGAACGATTTTTAACAAAATTTCGGACGGGTTTTTAGAAGATGTATTTCAAAGAGTTGTGTGAATGAATGACTTGTGAGTTGACTTTAACGTGGTGACAGCCCTGATATGGCCCTTTGCGGTCGGTTGGGCTATAAGCAACATTACCTTACCTTACCTGTAGTTGACTGAGGATGTAGGGGACTGGTAATCTCTTACCGTCAGGAGGTTGGAGAAGAGTCTAAAGAGGTGGAGGAGGGAGACTGGGGTAAGGAAACGTGAGAGATGGAAGGATGAAAACGTTGGGCAATGACGATACTGTGACACAATTCTGACATCATGTTGGTGAGCACTTCATGCAAAAACATCAGTATGAAAGGTCTCTTTCTCAGACTTTGTCAGACGCTCTCTCTCTCTCTCTCTCTCTCTCTCTCTCTCTCTCTCTCTCTCCTTGGATTTAAATGAGTGGACAGAGAGAGAGAGAGAGAGGGAGGGAGGGAGGGAGAGAGAGAGAGAGAGAGAGAGAGAGAGAGAGAGAGAGAGAGAGAGTTTGTGCAGGCTTCAAAACATTCATGTATACCCCCCCCCCCACACACACATATATATATCTGTGTGTGTGTATGTGTGCGTGTGTGTGTGTGGGGGGGGGGGGGCGTGCAGGAACGTGTGCATTCGCATAAGCGTCCACACATCAGCGTGTGCGTGCACGTGCCAGAATGTCATTGTGCGCACACGTTTGTGAGTATGTGTGTGCGTGTGTGACTCTGTGTGTGTGTGTGTGTGTGTGTGTGTGTGTGTGTGTGTGTGTGTGTGTGTGTGTGTGTGTGTGTGTGTGTGTGTGTGTGTGTGTGTGTGCGTGTGTGTGTATGCGTGCCAGTGTGTGCATGTTTGTTGATGTGTGTATGCACATCAGAGTGTGAAGGCTGTGAGTGTGAGTGTGTGTGTGTGTGTGTGTGTGTGTGTGTGTGTGTGTGTGTGTGTGTGTGTGTGTGTGTGTGTGTGTGTGCAACGCACATCTATCAATCTCTCTCTCTCTCTCTCTCTCTCTCTCTCTCTCTCTCTCTTTCTCTCTCTCTGTGTGTCTATTTATACACACAACACAAGACAACCCCCCCCCCACACACACACACACACTAATCACTGAAAACTAGTTTTGACAGAGGACGATTCAGCGCTTTCGTTGTGGAAACAGGTGGCGGCTTGACGAAACACCTTTATAACATTTGTTGTCCGTTGCCGTCCCCATTCCTGAACACAGCCTTACTTGTCCAAATAGGCTGATTCGTTCAAACAGCTCGAGAGTCCATCTGATTGGTCCAAACAGACTGAACGCTCGTTATAGTCTGATTCGTCCAAACAGCTCAGTTTGTCTGAATAATATGATTTGTCTAAAAAGTCGAACATGTTGAAACAGTGAAATGTGTCCACACAGTATGATTTGTTCGAACAACCCGATGGTCCAAACAGTATGATTTGTCCAAACAACCCGATGTGTCCAAATAGTCTGATTTGTTATATACCAGTTTGTCCAAACAATCTAATATCTGCAGATAAACCATTCGTCCAAACAGTCCGATTTGTTCAGCCAGCTAGATTTGTCCAGTCTGGTCGGCCAGGATTCTCCAAACAGCCTAATTTGTCCAAACAATCCAGTTTATCTGAATAGTCCGATCTGTCTCCAAACAGTCCATTTTGTCCAAACAGTCCAATTTCTGTAAACAGACCAGTTTGACCAAGCAGTTCAATTTGCTCTAAAAGACGGATTAATCCAATCTGATTTCTCCAAACAATATGATTTTTCTCAACACTACTGTCCAATTTGTCTAAACAGCCCAACGAGTCCAAACAATCCAATATGTCCAAACAGCTGGATTTGTTCAAATAGTCCGTTGTCGTGTACAAATAGTGTGATTTGTCCTATCAGTCTAAATTTTGCAAACAGCTCTATTTGTCCCGACATGCCAATGGGCCCAAACAGTCCGATTTATCTAACCAATGGGCCCAAACAGTCCGATTTATCTGACCAATGGGCCCAAACAGTCCGATTTATCTGACCAATGGGCCCAAACAGTCCGATTTATCTAACCAATGGGCCCAAACAGTCCGATTTATCTGACCAATGGGCCCAAACAGTCCGATTTATTAACCAATGGGCCCAAACAGTCCGATTTATCTAACCAATGGGCCCAAACAGTCCGATTTATCTAACCAATGGGCCCAAACAGTCCGATTTATCTACCAATGGGCCCAATACAGTCCGATTTATCTGACCAATGGGCCCAAACAGTCCGATTTATCTGACCAATGGGCCCAAACAGTCGATTTATCTGACCAGTGTGAGGTATCAATGCAGCCTGATTTTCCAAAACAGCCCAATAGTCTGGCTTCTTCGAACAGCTGATTTCCAAAACAGCCCAATAGTCTGGCTTCTTCGAACAGCCTGATTTTCCAAAACAGCCCAATAGTCTGGCTTCTTCGAACAGCCTGATTTTCCAAAACAGCCCAATAGTCTGGCTTCTTCGAACAGCCTGACTTTCCAAAACAGCCCAATAGTCTGGCTTCTTCGAACAGCCTGACTTTCCAAAACAGCCCTATAGTCTGGCTTCTTCGAACAGCCTGACTTTCCAAAACAGCCCAATAGTCTGGCTTCTTCGAACAGCCTGATTTTCCAAAACAGCCCAATAGTCTGGCTTCTTCGAACAGCCTGACTTTCCAAAACAGCCCAATAGTCTGGCTTCTTCGAACAGCCTGACTTTCCAAAACAGCCCAATAGTCTGGCTTCTTCGAACAGCCTGACTTTCCAAAACAGCCCAATAGTCTGGCTTCTTCGAACAGCCTGATTTTCCAAAACAGCCCAATAGTCTGGCTTCTTCGAACAGCCTGATTTTCCAAAACAGCCCAATAGTCTGGTTTCTTCGAACAGCCTGATTTTCCAGTCTGAATTGTCCGAACAGTCCAATTTGTCCACACAGTCTGATTTTTTCAGGGAGCCATTTTTTCCAAACCGTCTGATTTGTCAAAGCAATAGAATTTGTCCAAACAGCTCGATTCATCAAAACACCACCATTTGTCCAAGCAGTGTGACTTTGTCCAAGCAGTGTGACTTTGTCCAAACAGTGTGACTTTGTCCAAACAGTTCAATTTGTTCATGTAGTCTGATTTGCTCAAATAGCCCGATGTGTCCAAACAGTCTGATCTGTCCAAAAGCCCAATTTATCTGAAACGCACAATATCTCCAAAAGCTCGAAGTTTTCCACGTAGCTCCATTTTGTCGAA
>CM065715.1:96573519-96581019 GCA_033310375.1 Conus canariensis
AAGATATTCAGGTGCGCTTCATCTGTTAGCTGTTTTTTTTTTTCTTTCTTTTTTTTTTCTCTCTACGCTGAGAAGCTGCAAAAGAATGGGTGTGTCGGAACCGAAGCGGAACTTGATTTAAAAATAGCGAAGAGAGATTTGTGTGTGTGTGTGTGTGTGTGTGTGTGTGTGTGTGTGTGTGTGTGTGTGTGTGTGTGTGTGTGTGTGTGTGTGTGTGTGTTGTGTGTATCTTGTGTTGTGGTGTGTGTGTGTGTGTGTGTGTGTGTGTGTGTGTGTGTGTGTGTGTGTGTGTGTGTGTGTGTTGTGTGTTATCTTGTGTTGTGGTGTGTGTGTGTGTGTGTGTGTGTGTGTGTGTGTGTGTGTGTGTGTGTGTGTGTGTGTGTGTGTGTGTGTGCTTTGAACTAGGTAGCGTCGTCAGTCGTGGCGAGCAGTCAACACCCAGACCCCATCTCCTGCCTCTGTCTTCACCAGTTAAACTGCTTTCTAACGACTGAAGAGTCCCAACATTTCATCCTCCGATCACAGGAGATTATTCTTGATGATGCATGAAAAAAGACGGTTCATGACTGGTAAACAACAACAACAACAACAACAAAAGTCTTTTGTGACCTCTTTCCTTTCCAGGCGAAACTTTTAATTGATTGTGTGGTGTATTGAAGAGGAAGTGGTTTATAAATGTAAAGAACCTGATGCATAGAGATAAGGTTCCTTTAACATCTCTTTTTGTTTTGTTTTTGCTTTGCTTTTTGTTTGTTTGTTTTTTGTCTCTTGCATGTGTGTGTATGTATGTGTGTGAATGTATGTATGTGTGTATGTGTGTATGTATGTATGTATGTATGTATGTATGTATGTATGTATATGTATGTGTGTATGTATGTATGTATGTATGTATGTATGTATGTATGTGCATAAATATATATTTATGTGCATGTGTTTATGTATGTACATATATATGTATGTATGTATGTGTGTATCTCTCTTTTTCTCTTTTTCTCTCTCGCTCTCGGTCTGTCTCTCTCTAAACACACACGCGCGCGAGCACGCACGCACTCACGCACGCACACACGCACACATGCACGCAGGTACGCACACACATACACACACACACACACATACATATACACACACGCGCGCGCCTTTCTCCCCCACCCCTTCTCTCTCTCTCAAAACTGAATTTCATATGTTAAAAAACGTTTTGTCAGAAAATGGTTTAAGGATTGCATCATCACGCGCGCGCGCGCGCGCGCGCGCACGCACACACACACACACACACACACACACACACACACCACACCGCCGCGCGCGCGCGCGCGCGCACACACACACACACACACACACACACACCACACACACACACCACACACACACATGAATACCACATTCAAAATACTGTACTGAGTACTGCTTCACAAGCTTGAAGGACTCACAGAATAATGGAGAACTTGCAAAATATATTAGATCATAATATGCCCCCGGTAATGTCTTCACACACAGAAAACGTGGAGCAAACATCCTCGATCTATTGTGGTATAAAGTCATCACTTTGAACTGGTAGAGTTTCACAGACAGGAGAAAGAAGCAGAAGAAGGAATGTTTCCATCAAGCGAGTGCTCTTCACGTCTTCTAGCTCCGAAGTGTGGACAGGCTGATCAGGCCGCGTCAGGTGTTTCGCCTTATTTGGGGCTCATCAGGCTTGTAGAGGAATCTGACAACCCGCTGATGAGAAGCGCTTCGGCTCAACAACAACAACAGCAACAACAAACAACAACAACACAACACAGCAGCACCACCCTGAAATCGGGGAAACTGTCCCCATCCTTCATCCAGACAAACAACCCGGTCCCTTTTCCCTGAGTAAACCTGCCGCGGAGACACAAGCGACACTGACGCTGCCCAGATCACTCATTGCTTGACAATCCCCATAGCACGCAATGGCAGACGAATCGTGTTATCTCTGGAATCATGTCCTGTCATCCACTCCCTCCCTACCCCCTGCGTCCCCTCCCCCACCCCCATCCCCATCCCTCTTCCCTTCTCCCCCTTCAAAGCATATCCGGCTGAACGTCAGACGCACCAAGGCAATCAGGGAAATGAATATCCGGGATTGAATGATGGTGTCTGTGCATGGATGACAACGACTGGGATGATCGATGGCCGATGACACAGCTTTAAAAACAACACCGGCAAAAACAAGGAATACTAATGAACGTTAGAATGATGCCCCAAAACATCCAGTGATAATGATAATGATGACGATGACAATAATGATGATGAGGAGGAGGAGGAGGATGAGGATGAGGATGATGATGGTGATGATGATATTAATGATAATAATTATGATAATAATAGTGGCATGAATTGTGTTCGCTTAGAGTTCTCTCTTTTCACAATTTATGAAATTCAATTTCAAACGCCATCGAGAAACACGAAATAAATCCTAAACTACTGCAGAACATAAAACACTAATAATGACAACAAACAAAAGTAACAAAACAACAACAACAACAACAACGCAACAATAACAACCCCGAGCCCATATAACGGAAAACAAACGCGTAAACATTAGAAAATCATACAATTCACATTCAAAGAAAAAAATTAAAACACGCATAGAAATTTGACAGCTATGACATACATAAAAGTATATATACAAGACCGTTTGCATTATATTGTTGATAAAGTCTATTTGAATTTGTTTTGACAGAAAATGGACAACATACATAGCTGTCTATGTATGTATGTTTGTATGTATTTTATGTATGTATGCATGTATGTATATATGTATGTATGTAAGGCTTTTAGAAAAAATGGCAAATTGCCGAGAATTTTATGAAACATCAGGGATTAAAGTTTGCTTATGCAGCCGTTTTGTTTTAAAGTCAGCTTATTTTCCACTCTCATTTTGTGTCATATTCTTTATTTTGAAAATCGCGACGAAAAGATTTTAGGCAAAGACAGGAGGCATACATGTTTCAAATTTTGAGCAATTAGCAAAGATACATATAACCCCTGAGTTTAAAAAAAAAAAACCGGAAGGAAGGACGGGGGAGGGGGGGGGGGGTATAGTCTACAAGTACATTTTCAGTGCCCGCGAAGAGTTTGTTTAGTAGACAACTGAAACGCCCTGTATCAGCTGACGCAAAAAGCTAACTGAACCACAAACGTTTGTATTTCCATTAAAGAACACTGGAGACTGGCTTGTTCTGATACGGAGACGACAGGAGGGGAGGCAATGTGTTTAGGAAGATAGAGGAGGAAGCGATGATGGGAGAGGGAGAGAGGTAGTAGGGAGAGAGGGGTGGCAGTGGAAACTTCGTCACCATATTCTGATGACATTTGGATGGATAACTGCATTTGTGTTGCAGTTCCAGGTGTTACCTTTGGGAGCAGTTATCAACATCGACTCTCTTCCTCTCTCCCTCCCTCCCCCCCTCTCTCTTCTCTCTCTCTCTCTCTCTCTCTCTCTCTCTCTCTCTCTCGTTGTGAGAGTGTGCATGTGTGCATGGGGGTGCGTGCGTGCGTGCGTGCGTGCGTGCGTGCGTGCGTGCGTGCGTGCGTGTGTGTGTGTGTGTGTGTGTGTGATGGTTGTGTGTGTGTGTGTGTGTGTGTGTGTGTGTGTGTGTGTGTGTGTGTGTGTGTGTGTGTGTGCGTGCGAGCGCGTGTGTGTGTATTTGGGTCATTCAATAAACTCTAATAGTTGGTTCATATCTCCCAAACTATCAAACGTACAGCAATGATCTTGTCAGCAACTTTCAAAGTGCTCTCGCTGCAAGTGCACTCAGTGTTCCAGCCTGTTCAGCCGCCTCTGGAATGCTGTATGATTGGCCAAAACGGGAATACTCCGAACTTGCACATTCACCGTGTACTGAGGTCTTGAATCCTTGAGAACTTCTTTCCCAGAAGCCCAACTTTCATAGACAGAAACAGCCAAAAGTCGTGAAGTAGCAAGGTCGGGATTGTTGGACGGGTGTGGCGAAACGTGGATTGTCTTTTTCTTCTGCATCCAGACACGGACTTTAGACAATGCTGCTTTTGTATTGTGTTGGTTTGTCGTGGTTCTTTTTTTTTCTCTCTCTGGAACTATATCTACCAGTAGCGGCCCAGCGCAGTGGAGGAACATTTGAAAACGTCGCTTTTCGCTTGTCTCATCTCAACAGGCCTGCCTCATCTCTGTCAATCCAAACCAGACTGGCATGTTTGGACGGCATGCCATAGACACGTACAAAAGTTTCATACTGGGTGATCTGTTTCAGTTCCTCCACGTCTTCAGCTCATTTTGCTGTCACAGGAACAGCCCTTCAACGGCGTGAGTCCTGTCTAACAACAAGACACCAGCCAGTGGCTGTCAACAATACTGGATCTTATATAGCCCAGCTCGAATCTGGGGTTCTACAAGGTCCTGTCCTCGTACCAATGCTCTTTGTAATGCATATCTATCCTTTCTCTCAGATTCTTGAAACCCACTCGTCCAGGGTAGATGTTTGCTGAGAACTCCCAGCTTAAACGGTCGGGAAATGTCTCTGCGGGCGAATAACTTCGAATTGTCTCCGTGTATGTGTGTCCGGAGTGGATGGTTGAAAACAAACTGCAGCTCAGTCATGATGAAGCCGAAGCTGTACTGGACGGTCTGCCAGGGCCAGAAACCATTCTCTCTTTCTGTCACTGCTTCTGTGATGGTGTCATTTCTCTCTCAGGAAATGTCAAACACCTTGCTTTCTACAAGGATAGTGATCTGGATGTGAAGGCACAGGTGAAACATTTCTGCTTTTTGGAAGTTTTTCGACGTATTGTTGCCATCCGGCGTCTTCTTACCACTGATACAACCAAACCTCTTGTCAGTGCACTCGTGTTCTCGCGAATTTTTCTCTTTTTTTTTCTTTCTTTCTTTTTCCTTTCTTTCTTTCGTTCTTTCTTTCTTTTTTCTCTCGCATGTCTCATCGTCTGTGCTACTGCAGTGGCACGACACCCACATGGCTCATTCCGGCTCCCCATCCCATGGCCCACCATGGCTCATTCCGGCTCCCCATCCCATGGCCCACCATGGCTCATTCCGGCTCCCCATCCCATGGCCCACCATGGCTCATTCCGGCTCCCCATCCCATGGCCCACCATGGCTCATTCCGGCTCCCCATCCCATGGCCCACCATGGCTCATTCCGGCTCCCCATCCCATGGCCCACCATGGCTCATTCCGGCTCCCTATCCATGTCCCATCATGGCTTGTCCCGTCACAGCCCCGGCACCGGCAGTCCACAAGGAGGGTCAGTGTCCAGTAGCTGTTAGGTCACCCTGCAGAGAAGACACGCCAGCTGCTAGGTAGACTTCCTGACTACCTCATTTACACACTTCAGCACGTCCACAACAGTGCTGCAAGACTAACTGACCTGCTCCGGAGAAAAAAAAATTATGGAAAGATAACACATGTCTTTCCATTGTAAACAGAGGTGCCCTTTCTTTTTCTTTTTTTTTCTTTTTTTTTAATGCTGATCGATGAGAATGAGGATGATTAAGATGATGCTACGGATTTCCATTTCGGTCTGAGACTACATGACAGGGCTGTACTCTACGCTCCCTTTCATAATATATCCCGGCGTCAACCAGGCCCGAGAGATACAGGCACCTGCAGTGTTGGTCAGGAAATTTGAGCAACACTCTCAGAAACGCATCCATTAAGTGGATGAAACTCGGCTGTGTGGTCCCAGTCTCCCCAACTGAGTCCGCAGCAAACTCAACTCTGGGTAGGAGCCGGTCGGGGCAGAAAAACTCACTTGACTCTTATGGGATTCGAACCCACGACCTCCCAGCCGGGAGTCCGCGACGCTAACCACTGCGCCACGGCGGCTGGTGAGGTGCCCTTTCTTAGTTTATGGATCAAACAAATAGATTTAGCGAGTCCAATATATGATTTGATAACGTTCCGGAGAGTGACTGTCTACATCCCAGGCGCAGCGTTTCACACCCTTGTTCTGGCATTGTCTCTCACTGATGGGACTGTTAAGATGTTTGATGGGTCAAAAATTGCTTTAAGCGTGCCCATCGGCGACATTTGTTCCATGACAATGGCTGGGTCATTCTCTTTGAACGCCAGTTCTGGCACAGATGATCTCCCTTGCAGGTTTACGAATATCGCCTATTGTTCAACGCTCCCTTCAGAGAACACACTAATTAGACTCCACTGCGCCGACTTCATTGATTGTCGATCACAGCTAGGATTTTGTATATGATGACCTCCTTCTGTTTCAGTGCTGTGAACTGTGGCACTGCAGGTTTCTATCAGATCTGCTACGTCCCTGCAGTCCAGCCGGGCCCTTCGCTCTTCTGCTGACTGCTTGTCCTCGGCCATTTCCAACTACAATTGCAAGATAAAGGGCGACCACTCCGTCTCTTATCTCGGACCTAGAACTTGAAATTCTCTACCGCATAAAGTTAGGCACTCATCTGCTGATCCCACTTTCAAATAATAATAGTAAAAAAAAAAGGCCAGCTTTTTATTCTCAAGTTCAATTAGTATTTCGAAGTTCAGAATTGAGGACAAAGGTCAAATGGTATGCGAGCTCCCAAGCTAGCATGTTCCAGCACACGCGCGCATGCGCGCACTCGTGTGTATGTGTGTGGTGTGTGCTTTGTGCGTGTGCCCTTTATGTGTGTGTGTGTGTGTGTGTGTGTGTGTGTGTGTGTGTGTGTGTGTGTGTCGCGCGCGCGCGCGCGCGCGCGCGCGCACGTATGTGCGTGTGGTGGATGTGTTTGCACGCGCGCTGTGAAGGAGTGTCACATCACTGTAAAGCAGTTAAAGCTATTTTAGGATTTGCACTACTTAAGTACTCATATTCCTCCTCCTCCTCCTCCTTCTCCTTCTCCTTCTCCTCCTCCTCCTCCTCCTCCTCCTCCTCCCTCCTCCTCCTCCTCCTCCCCCTCCTCCTCCTCCTCCTCCTCATCCTCATCATTATCATCGCATCAGTGACTTGTCGTCTGCTCCAAAACTCCGTCTGCTATTTCACAGCAGTCTCCTAGCCCTTCTCTTAGTAAATAAACATTCTTCATCATACAAATCGCCAGGTGCCTCGTTATCATTGGTGCACACAGTCTTTCCATCCATTCAGCACTTTCCTTTAGACAATCATTAAACATGTCACGTGCATTATTCATATTACTGTATATAAAATTCATTGCGATATCAATTTTTGCATAAATTTTATCACAAGGAACAAATTGGCGCAGTCATCACTCTAAACTAATTTCTTCTACGATAGTATTTCACTCTTGTTTATTTACATAAGCATAATTTAAGTACTGCGTAAGAAATGGAAAGAATGAAGGAAGTAAAGAAACTGAGTGAACGATATTGAACGATACTGACTGGATGACACGGGAAACGACTGAATGAAGCGCCAGCTGGTAGCTCTTCAGTCGGCACTACCCAGGTAGGCAGCCCGTTGTGTAAGCGAGTGTTGATTGTAAAGCGCTTAGAGCTTGGTCTCTAGCCGAGAATAGGCGCTATATA
>CM065715.1:96583519-96591019 GCA_033310375.1 Conus canariensis
TCATCTCATCATCATCATCATCATCGTCGTCGTCGTCGTCGTCATCGTCGTCGTCGTCGTCGTCGTCACCATCATCATAATACTCTTCATCGTCATCATCATCTTCATGATCATCACACCACAACAACCATACCACCACCATCACCACCACCACCACCACCACCACCACCACGATCATCACTGTTATCGTCGTTGTGATCAAGTTCCCCGTGTCTGTCCAAGCCCTGACGATGGTCCTCCATCATCACAACGGCTGCCACTCACGCACCAGTTCCATCGTTTCATCCTGGCTGTTCGTTTTCCTGATAGATCGGTCTGGCTCCTCACAAGATCCCTCCCCCCCCCCCCCCGAATGCCGCCCCCCTCTCTCACTCTCTCTCTCTCTCTCTCACCCAGTCTCCTCTCTCTCCCTCTCTCTCTTAATCCCCTCCCCCCCTCTCTCTCTCTCCAAAGGAGTGGGCGAGGGGAAGGCGGAAAGGAACATGATTCCAGAGACAACACAATTGATCAGCCATCCCGTGCAGCAGACGCCATAATGAAATCAACAGATGTCAGTCGTTGGCCCTCTGTACCAATCGCCAGAAAAGTGACAGAATTCGGTGAATCACGCAGCCCGACACAGCCCGACACATAATTATGTTCATCTTCATCAATGAAAGATACAGGAACGGAAAGCCAAGACGACGTTTAAACAACCTTGTCTCTATCTCAGCTTCGTTCCACTTCAAATGTACGTCATCTGCGCTACAAACAAGATACAAAGTTGGTTGTGAGGGTGAGGGATCAGAAAGGAAATCTTTAGGAATGATGTACGACCATTATTCCCACCCCCACCCCCCACCCCCCACCCCCACCATTCCCTCCTCGCCACACACTATACAAATCAACGTCCTCCCTTTATCCCTCTGCTCCCGCGGTGGCCTCATTTTCCATGTCCTCTCCACGTCTGTGGCCTTGGTTTGATTCCGAAAAATCAATTCATGGGTGCAGTCGCTGGATCGGACGGACGTGGTGGCGCCCTGCGGAAGGAGAGCTCATTTATCACGCCGGCTCCGCGACTAAGCAATTATTGTCGTCAGTAGAGGACCTTGGTAGGTGGTGTCCTGCGGTATGTTGGATCAGAACAGGTTGCCACTGAACCCCACTGAAGTGACTGGGCAGCAGTGCAGTGTCTTGAAGACTTGAAGAAACTGACTGCTCCCTGTGGATTGCCAGTGCCGGGGCTGTGGCGGGCCGGGCTGAGCAGTGGCTGTGGACGGGAGTGTCGGAATGAGCGGCATGGCTGCAATGCCACTGAGGTGGCACAGAAGGTGGGACATTAAAAAAAAAAAAAAAAAAAAAGAAAAAGAAAAAAGCCACCACCACCACCACCACCACCACCACACAATTAAAAACCGTCCTCAGCTTCGCGCACAAAAATGACAAGAATTTGCACTCTTTTGCACGAATTGAACGGTTCAATGTTGAGCTGACAGCATTATGTTCTAACCACTCGTGGGGTCAGATTTTTACAGTTTTTGTGCTCCCAGTTCTTACAGCACAGGGGTACTTTACAATGGGAATGAAGAAATATGCTGTCTGTGTTTCCGTGGTCAAAATGTGTTCCACTCGCTCCAGACAAAACTGCTGGACCGATCTTTCTGAAAATGTGTAGGTATGTTCAATATGGGTCACAGATGATGCCCGATGTTTTATTTTACCAGAATAGTCGTTACTCACGGCTATAAATGATAATTTTGTGATGTACAGTGGAAGCAATAACGGTTTATAAACTTAAGGGTAACCAAATCGGTAAGCTCTTCTGTAGTATGGTGGTTAGTATCCCTGCCTATCACGCGGGCAACCTAGTTCATTTCCCCACCGGGGAGAGCAGAATTTCTTTTTTTTCTATTCTCTTACATACAAAATTTCTACCACCAAAAGGGGAGAAAGTGCAATAGTGACTGATACATACATACATACATATATATATATATATATATATATATATATATTTTTTTTTTGCACTACTTACTGGGAGTACGTTTATATGTTTTGCATCTTGTTAAAAGCCCTGTTGATTAAACAACTTCCCGATCAGAACACTATTGCATTCATGAAATTTCGTTCTTGTAATCCTAAGCTTCAAATGGAAAAGGGACTATACTGGCACGGACTGTAGAGAGAAGAAAGAATATGTAGAGACTGCAGTATGAATGAGGTGGGTGACGAATTGTATTTTGTATTTGACTACCCCAAATATGGAGCTTTACGTCATTAGTTCGTGCCAAAATGATATCTGAAAGTACGTTCAATGTTTAACTTTTTAAGCAGTTCCTTGAAAAAAAAAATCTGTTGAATTCAGCGAAGTACATCAAATGAAGCATAATACTTTGATCAGCCTCTTTATGGATAAATCACTTTCTCCATCAATATGCCTGAATATTGTCCTGAAATGTTCTATGATGTGACTAGTGGGACTGGTCATTCTATTTCATTTCAATTATTATTATTATTATGAACATTTATGACGCCTAATCAATTGAATGCCCTAGGCGTTTACAATATCACAACAGACATCAAATCACACAATATATAACAATCATACATGAGAAAAAGGCATCAAAATCCAAAGCAAGGACACAAACTCACAAGCATGCATACACGCAAACACACACTCACACAGACACGAACGCACACAAAGCAGACACTCGCATCACACATTGCAAACGTCGGGTCACAGGGAAGACGAAGTTACCTAGGAAACAGATGAGTTTTGAGAAGGCGCTTGAATGTAGTAGTGTATTATCCATGATTTTTGAGGTAGTATGGGTACCTATTCAGGTACCTATTCAGTTGAAAATTCAGCTGATGTCTGTCTTCTTATCCTCCGTACACCAAAAAAGGTGAAAGAAAACAAATATTGTTTTGCATCGTATAGAATTGTATTGTATTGTATGGCATTGCATTGTAGGGTATTGTATCGTATTGTTTGGCATTGCATTGTATTGTATAGTATGGCATTGCATTGCATTGTATTGCATTGCATTGTACTGCAATGCGTTGCATTGTATTGCATTGTATTGTACTGTACTGCAATGCATTGCATTGTATTGCATTGTATTGTACTGCAATGCATTGTATTGTATTGTATTGTATTGTACTGATCCAGCACTGGACCTGAATAGGTACCCATACTACCTCAAAAATCATGGATAATACACTACTACTTTAGGGTAGAATCCACAATTTGTGCACAAGACGCAAACCAAGATCCATTCTATCTTTTAAAAAAAAAGGTTACATCCGGGCAATCATCTGTTACACTCCTTCCTTTCGGTATTAAACATGGCTGCTCACAGTGCCAAGTCAGCAGTCTGAAGAACAGCTTCTACCCATTAGTTATTACGACAGTCAGTTCCTCCTAGACCCCTAGCCATTCTCCCCCTTACCAAGCGAGTCTCCGTCTCCCTCAGTTGCTTTACACTACAAAAGCAGTGGCGTAATTATGGTGTGTGTGTGTGTGTGTGTGTGTGTGTGTGTGTGTGTGTGTGTGTGTGTGTGTGTCTGTGTGTGGTGCGCGCGCGTTTGTATGTATGTATGTATGCATGTATGTATGTATGTATGTATGAATGCATGTATGTATGTATGTATGTATGTATGTATGTATGTGTGTGTTGTGTGTCTGTGTGTGCGTGTGTGTGTAAGCGCGCGCGCGCGCGCGCGCGTGTGTGTGTGTGTGTGTGTGTGTGTGTGTGTGTGTGTGTGTGTACGCGTGTGTAAGAGAGAGAGAAAGAGAGAGAGAATGTGTGAGTATTATATGTGTGTGCGTGTGTGTGTGTGTGTGTGTGTGTGTGTGTGTGTGTGTGTGTGTGTGTGGTGTGTGCGTGCGTGTGTGTGCGCGTGTGTGTGTGCGCGTGTGTGTGTGTGCGTGCGTGCGTGTGTGTGCGTGTGTGTGTGTGCGTGCGTGTGTGTGCGTGCGTGTGTGTGTGCGCATGTGTACTCGCATGAATATACTCTCCTAAGCCCATCTCAGAACGGCAGAGACTCACAGATTCTGAACACGTGATGAAAGGGGATGCAGCCATTTTGTGTAAGCGTCTTCTTAAAAACAGCAACAAAAACAAAAAAGAACAACAACAACAAAACAACCCTAATCCAAACAAGCCAACCAACCAACCAACAAACACACATTCCCCACCCCCTCCCCTGAAACACAATGTCTCCCCACTGCCAGGAGTTCCTGTTTCCCACCCACCTCCGTTTCTTTATTTGAGATTCAACAACACATTGGTTCATGAGTTGAAACAAACTTGGTGGCAACAGCACGCGAACCAGACACGAAACCCACTCATTTTTGATGCAGATTCGATAGCCGCTCAGTAAGAATATCACAAAATTAGGTCACAGTCTGAACTCCAAAACTATAACGTTACTGCTTCCCAGTTCATGACCTTGTCTTCATGGAATATCAAACCTGTCTGGTAACATCAATGTCGACATTTTGTATTGTCTATATCCTGTTATGCAACACACACACACACACACACACACACACACACCCCAACACACACACACACACACACACGCTCGCGCGCGCATGCACGCACGCACACACGCACGACGCATGCACGCACTCATGCACACACGCACGCACGCACGCACGCACGCACGCACGACCACAACATACACACAAACACGCACGCGCGCGCACGCACACACGTACTCATGAACGCACGCACGCACCACACACACACACACACACACACACACACACACACACACACACACGCACGCACGCACGCACGCACGCACACATGCACACAGACACACACACAGAGACACACAGACACACAGACACACACACACACACACAGACACACACACACACACACACGGGGAAGGGAGGGAGGGGAGGAGAGGGGGAGGAAACAGGAAGACATGATTTGAACATTACACAACCGTAAATACATAAACAGAGGGGAGTGGAAGAGAGAGAGAGGTAATGATTTTCACAAAGCAGCAACTGAACACGCCGATAAAGTTGGGAGGAGAGAGAGGGAAAGGGTACATAACTGGAACTCACTGTTTTCACAGTCAACACAACACGTCTGTAAGTACACAACAGTGTCAGTTTCAGGTTCACCAAGGAGGTGTCACTGCGTGCGGCTCAGTCCATATACGCTACCCCCCCCCCCTCCCCCACACACACACATGTGCTGAGTTTTGGAACCACACTGCGCATGATTTCAAGCTGATGCATAACACCACAGCAGCTTTTAGTCCAAAACCTTCAATTTATAATGACCACATATAGAGAAACATTTAGAAAGAGAGGGTGTTAGTTACCGCCAATGACATTGACAAACAAAGCACATGACAAGACACGATGCATTTCAACCTCTTGGGTCTTCTTCAGGCAAAAAAAAAAAAAAAATCACATTTAACATTTAGGACAGTACAAACAAAGAACGAAAAATGACTCATCTGTTGTTGTCCATGTGGTGGGGAGAATAGCCGCCGGGCGGAAATGACAAGGGGGATTATGGGAGAGGAAAAGGAGGGTGGGGGGGGTTGTGGGGGGAGGGGGGTGGGGTGGTGATACGGAGGGTGTGGTAATGGGGTGGTGTGATAGTACGGGTGGGGTGGTTGAGGGGGGGGGTGGGTGGGAGGTGGGGGGGGGGGATGGGAAAGGTGGGGGGGGGGGGGGAGGGAGGGGGGGAAAAGGGGGAAGAGAAATTGGGAAGAAAAAAAATTATATATAATATATATATATATATAGAAGGGATAAATAAGTACATGAACAGAATGAAAGAAACTGTAAAAAAAAAAAAGAAAAAAAAGTTTAGGTGAATAAAATAATATAAATGATTTCGCTGGGTGATGAAAGAGGTGGTAGTAGTTATGCGTGGGTAGTTGTGAAAGGTGTGTGGGTAATGTTAATAAGGGAGGGAAGGGGATGGAAGATAAATGGGTGATAAGGTATAATTGGGGGGGGGGGGAGAGAAAAAAAAGGGGGGGGGGTAGAGGGTAATGTGTGTGGGGGGGGGGGAGGGAAGGGGGGCAAGAGAAGGAGAGCTCATATCTCTTCATCCACTATGGGGTGGGGGGTGGGGGTGGGGGTGGGAGGTTGGGAGGTTCATATAAATAGTGTTGTTTAAAAAGTAAACAATGCTGTGGGATGATGTTCATTGTAACAGGTGAAATAATGTGTTTGGCATCAATATGCTGCTGTTTGTTGAGAGAAGATAGCAGTGATCAATGAAAAACAGGGCATCATGTGTTGCACACACACACACACACACACACACACACACACACACACACACACACACACACACACACACACACGAAAAAAAGGGGGGGACCACATGTAAACAATGTTCTGGGTGAGTTATGATTATATGATCATAATGAGACTAACTGTGGGAAGTTTTCACACACATATTCACACACACACACACACACACACACACACACACACACACACACACACACACACACACACACACACACTCACTCATTCACAAAAAAGGGTAAAAATTATTATCATCAATCAGTCACTGATGGGTGATGATCATGTGAGATAAACGGTAGTGTAGGAAGAGATTCTTCTCCGTTCCCTTTGGCAGGAATCCTGGAGGTACTGGTAAAGGCTTCTGTATGGTGAAGGCCCTCCAGTGGTCAATGAAGTTTTGCACTCATCGGTGTGTTGGCAGACCAGGATTCTTCTTTTGGTGTTGTTGGGACTGTTCCGCCATCATTGGGGCTGCATGGATAAATTGAAGACCCGCCAGGGTGGAGTATTGCAGAGATGTGATGTCGCAGTCTGGAGTGCCCAGTTCTCAGTATCACAATGACGGTCTTCTTCTTCTTTTACTTAGGTAGGAATCCTGGAGGTACTGACGGAGGCTGCTGTATGGTGAAGACCCTCCAGTGGTCAGTAGGGTTTTGCACTCATTGGTGAGTTGGCAGGCCAGGTTTCCACTTTGGGCCTAGCTGGGAATGCTCCGCTGTCTCTGGGGCTGCACTGCATTGATAGTTTGAAAGACTCACAGGTGTGGAGTATAGTGGACCTGTGATGTTGAAGTCAGGGGAGCCTTATCCTCAGTCCAACAATGTTCACTTGGTCTGATCTGGGCATCCGGTAGTATGCATCCCTCTTGTTGAAGTCTGGGTGCTGCTCAAGTTTCGTATATACATTCGTATATATAGAGAGTTAAACCCTCAAATGAAATGAAACGAATTAAAGTTTTGAAGAACGGTTAACACAGGTAGCCAAACTCCGTTTCGGAATAGGGTCAAAGGTGAAAGTGAGAAGAAGAAATCATTACTACCTTTTATGACTTCTGCGTGTGAGTGTGTGTGAGTGTGTGTGTGTGTGTGTGTGTGTGTGTGTGTGTGTGTGTGTGTGTGTGTGTGTGTGTGTGTGTGTTTGTGTGTGTATGCGTGTGCATCTATCGATCTCTATCTGTCTATCTTTCTGTCGATCTATCTATCTATCTATCTCTCCCTATGTCT
>CM065715.1:96603519-96611019 GCA_033310375.1 Conus canariensis
CTGACCCAGCCTCTCTTATCCTTCTCCTCCTCCTCCTCCTCTCTCTCTCTCTCTCTCTCTCTCTCTCTCTCTCTCTCTCCGTTCCAGCACGTCCTGTACCTGCATAATAACATGATTTATCGTTATTCTAAACCACATTTGTTTTTGAAGTTTTCCTTCTACTAACAGTGACGTCAATATTTGTTTACTTCTGTACTGTTGACGTACCTTTCGTATATTTGTCAGCTCATCTGACTCACTCATGACTAACACACACACACCTAATCATGTGCATATCCCTGTCTTGGCATTGAAGCAAGAACATATCTACAGCATCTGTTGACAGCACAAATGCGGGGATATGCTATGAAAGGAAGTTATACTATGAAAGGAAACGTGGAGGAAAAAAAAGTCATCTCGCATGTGTTACTCTCTCACCGCAACTCCCAAACATCCTGGATTATCCTCACTGTCGATCTTCATCAAAAAGAACGCCTCAAATTATATGGCTCTCCATGCATGTCCTGCTCTCGTGGTGACCTTTGTCTATGTCTGGCAGACAGACCAAACGCACCAGAAAGTCCTTGCCAGATGACTGTCACGAACATCTTCCCTGCCTCCTGGATTTCCTGCCGTCACCCCAGTCTTCTCGCTTGGAAGTGATCAACAATCCCTCCCCCCCCCCCCCCAACTCCTCCGTCACCCCAGTCTTCTTGCTTGGAAGTGATCAACAATTCCCCGCCCCCGCCCCCCTCCCCCGCCCCCCTTCAACAGTTTGTCAGTTTTCAGCTAAGAGAACACTTTGACACAATTTTTCATATTTCATCTGTTCTATTCATATGATATTAAAAAAATGAACAATTTAAAAATGTAATCCCTTTCAGACATACCCTATTTACAAACAAGTGTCTGGAATTCGACTTGAAAGAAGAATGTTTGCAATAGGGATGAGGAAGAGTGGGGGGGGGGGTGAAAAACGAGAATAAAAGTTAGTCCTACCATGAGCAGGCGACAGTGTTTGAGCAACGCGTTTCGACTATGTAGGCCTTACACAGACAAGACACAGATAACGGGGAACAGACGTGACAAAGCTGTGGTCGGAGAAGGCGTGGTTATGGACTTCCCTAAAGACACGCCCTGAACAGATTTTGAGTCGGCGTGCGGACAGACAAACAGGCAGATAGACAGAAAGCTACGCAGACAGACAGACTTGAAAAAAACGCTCTGCTCCTCAGTGCATACCAACTGGTTTCAGTTTAACGAGGGGAAAACAGCGCTGTGGAAAATGGGTCAAACGATTGTGGCTCGCTGCCATAGACAACGTGGAGAGGAACCGTGTGTTCAATGAAGAAACGATCAGAGCTGTTCTTGTCAGGGAAGTGTGCGCGGTAATGCCCTATGTTTTGCATTTTACAGGAATGGGTATACCTCTCTCTCTCTCCTCTCTCTCTCTCTCTCTCTCTCTCTCTCTCCTCGTGCGCGCGCTTGTGTGTGTGTGTGTGTGTGTGTGTGTGTGTGTGTGTGTGTGTGTGTGTGTGTATGTGTGTGTGTGTGTATGTGTGTGTGTGTGTGAATCTGTATGTTAATGTGTGTGTGTGTGTGTGTGTGTGTGTGTGTGTGTGTGTGTGTGTGTGTGTGGTGTGTGTGTGTGTGTGTGTGTGTGTGTGTGTGTGTGTGTGTGTGTGTGTGTGTGTGCGTTTGTCTGTCTGTCTGTGTCAATGAATGTGTCTGTGTTAGACGACATGAGTGTGTCTGTTTTAAAAAAAAAACACACGCAAGTACAGCATGCGTACGTGCGTGTGTGCATTTGTGTGTGCACGCGTGTGTGTGAGTGTGTATGTGTGCGTGTGTGTGTATGTGTGTGCATGTGTGTGTGCATGCGTGCGTGCATGCGCGCACGTGCATGATGTGTATGTGCGAGCACGCGTACGAACTGTTTCGTGCGTGAGCATACGCGGTCGCGCCTTTATGTGTAAGAGAGAGAGAGAGAGAGAGAGAGAGAGAGAGAGAGAGAGAGAGAGAGAGAGAGAGAGAGAGAGAGAGAGAGAGAGAGAACACGCATGTGTGCGTGATTGTGTGTACATTTATGCACATACACGACTAGAAGCATTCACAAACGTGTCATCACGAATTAGTGCCAGAGCTTTCAATGAAAACGATAATGAACGTTAACTGCTAACTGAACTCTCAAATTTCCCTGCTTGCTTTCTCGAAACTATCGGAAACTGCATCAGGCCATTTCATCGCCCTACCTCCCAACTGCAATTAACACACTTTCATTTGGATGCCTGGCTTTTTTCATTGTTTTTGTTTGTTTGCTTGTTTGTTTTAAAAACGAATCATCAGCAAAACCATACCCTCCACTTTCCCACTTTTTTTTAAAAAGTTTCTCTTAACAGGGACATTTAAAAAATTCGAGGGGATTGTTTTGTGTAGTCTGTTACAGGTGAGCGCATGGGAGACGTTAACTCCTCTCTCTCTCTCTCTCTCTCTCTCTCTCTCTCTCTCTCTCTCTCTCTCTCTCTCTCTCTCGCTCTCTCTTCACGTTCATGTAAATGATTCCTTACTTTCTTATTCCCACCTCGTGCCCTTCACGAAGGAATTAACCTGCCTGCTCCAGTGAGTTCGGTCACCATCCCTTCTCAGTTCTTCGCTCCATGGCCTGTTCATCATCTGAAGGTCCCTGTCACTCCATGTTCATCATCTGAAGGTCCCTGTCACTCCATGGCCTGTTCACCATCTGAAGGTCCCTGTCACTCCATGTTCATCATCTGAAGGTCCCTGTCTCTCCATGGCCTGTTCACCATCTGAAGGTCCCTGTCACTCAATGGTTCACCATCTGAAAGTCCTGTCACTCCATGCCTGTTCATATCTGAAGGTCCCTGTCACTCCATGATTGTTCACCATCTGAAAGGGCCCTGTCACTCCGACTTTCACCATCTGAAGGTCCCTGTCACTCCATGTTTCACCATCTGAAGGTCCCTGTCATCTTCACCATGAAGTGCCCTGTTCATCATTGAAGGTCCATGCACTCCCTGTTCACCATCTGAAGGTTCCTGCATCACTCCATGTTCACCATCTGAAGGTCCTGTCACTCCAGTTCTCATCACTGTACCACTGAGGTCCTGTCACCCATGTTCACCATCTGAAGTCCCTGTCACTCCAATGGCCTGTTCACCATCTGAAGTCCCCTGTTCACCTCCTGATGGTCTTTCATCATGAAGGTTCACTCAGTCCATGGTCCTGTATCCATCTGAAGGTCCCTGTCACTCCATGGCCTGTTCATCATCTGAAGGTCCCTGTCACTCCATGGCTGTTTCATCATCTGAAGGTCCTGTCACTCCATGGCCTGTTCATATCTGAAGGTCCCTGTCACTCCATGCCTGTTCATCATCTGAAGTCCCTGTCACTCCATGGCCTGTTTACATCTGAAGGTCCCTGTCACTTCCATGGCCTGCTTCATCATCTGAAGGTTCCCTCTGTCTCCATCCATGGTTGTCACTCTGAAGGTCCCTGTCCACCTGTTGTTCTCATCTGAGGCCCTGTCACTCACTGACTTGTTCATTATCTGAAGGTCCTGTCTCATCCTATGGTTCCTGTCTCTCATCCTGAAGGTTCCCTGTCAAGTCCCATGGTCTGTTCATCACTGAGGTTCCTGTTCTCCATGTTCATCATCTGAGGTCCCTGTCACTCCATGGTCTGTCTCCATTAAGGTTCGCCCCTTTCGTACATCCTTACGGTCTGTCCCATTGAAGTTTCTTCATCTGAAGTCCTCTCTCCATGTCATCATCTGAGTTCACATCCATGAGGCCTGTTCATTCATCTGAAGCCTGTTTTCCATGTTCATCCATCTGGGTCCTGTACTCCATGCCGTTCATCACTGAAGACCCTGCTCATGTTCATCATCTGAGGTCCTGTCACTCATGCCTGTTCATCACTGAAGGTCCCTGCTCCATGGTTTCACATCTGAAGTCCTGTCACTCATGGCTGTTCATCATCGAGTCCCTGTCATCCATGCTTTCATCATCTGAAGGTCCTGTCACTCCATGGCTTTCATTTGAAGGTCCCTGTCACCCATGCTGTACCCATCTAAGTCCCTGTCACTCTATGGCCTGTCCTATTCTGAGGTCCCTGTATCCATGCCTGTTCACATCTGAAGTCCCTGTCACTCCATGTTCATCATGAAGGTCCTGTCACTCCATGCTTTCATATTGCCGTCACCTGTCACCATTGTCATTCATCTGAAGTCCGCGTCCTCCCATGTTCATTCACTGAAGGTCCTGTATCCATGTCTGTTCATCTGAAGGCCCTGTTCCTCAAGTCTTCATCAGTGTAGTCTGTCACTGTCCATGGTCTGTTCACCATCTGAGGTCCCTGTCACTCCATGTTCATCCATCTGAAGGTCCTGTCACTCATGCTTTCATCATCTGAGGTCCCTGTCACTCTTCCATGCCGTCTTGTTCACCATCTGAAGTCCCTGTCACTCATGGCTGTTCACATCTGAAGGTCCCGTCACTCCATGGTCCTGTTCTACATCTGAAGGTCCCTGTCACTCCATGGTCCTGTTCATCATCTGAAGGTCCCTGTCACTCCATGCTGTTCACATTGAAGGTCCCTGTCACTCCATGGCTGTTCATCATCTGAAGGTCCCTGTTCACTCATGAGTCTGTTCCCATGCTGAAGGTCCCTGTCACTCCATGTGTCTCATCTGAAGGTCCCTGTCACTCCATGGCCTGTTCAGCATCTGAAGGTCCCTGTCACTCATGGCTGTTCACTCTATTAAGGTCCCTGTCACTCCATGGCTGTTCACCATCTGAAGGTCCCTGTCACTCCTGCTGTTCACCATTGAAGGTCCCTGTCACTCCATGGCCTGTTCATCATCTGAAATCCGCTGTCACTCTCAGTACCTGTCATATCTGAGTCCCTTACAGTCTCATCCTGTACATGTACCCTGTCATCCATGTTCACCATCTGAGTCCCTGTCACTCCATGCTGTTCATCATTGAAGGTCCCTGTCACTCCATGGCTGTTCATCTGAAGGTCCTGTCACCCATGTTTCACATCTGAAGGTCCCTGTCATCCATGTGTTCACATCTGAAGGTCCTGTCCTCCATGTTTCACATCTGAAGGTCCCTGTCACTCCATGTTCACATCTGAAGGTCCCTGTCATCCATGTTTCACATCGAGCCCTGTCTCCATGCTTCACATTGAGGTCCCTGTCACTCATGTTCACATCTGAAGTCCTTCACTCCATGGTCTGTTCACATCTGAAGGTCCTGTCACTCATGGTCTTCACCATCTGAAGGCCCTTCACTCCATGTTCACCATCTGAAGGTCCTGTCACTCCATGGTTGTTCCATCTGAAGGTCCCTGTCACTCATGGCTGTTCACATCTGAAGGCCCTGTCATTCCTTTCACATCTGAAGGTCCTTCACTCCATGGTCTGTTCACCTGAAGGTCCTGTCACTCATGGCCTGTTCACATCTGAAGGTCCCTGTCACTCCATGCTGTTCCATCTGAAGGTCCTGTCACTCTCCTGTTCACCATCTGAAGTCCTGTCACCCATGCTGTTCTCATCTGAAGGTCCTGACTCATTTCTCTTGAAGTCCCTGCACTCAGGCTGTTCATTGAAGGTCCTGTCACTCTGGCTGTTCATCATCTGAAGTCCTGTCACTCAACGTTCACATTGAAGTCCCTGTCCTGTCACTCCATGGCTGTTCACCATCTGAAGGTCCCTGTCACTCCATGGCCTGTTCATCATCTGATGGTCCCTGTCACTCCATGGGCTGTTCATCTGAAGTCCATGTCACTCCATGCCTGTTCATCTGAAGGTCCCTGTCACTCCATGGCCTTTCATCATGAAGGGTCCCTGTCACTCCATGGCTGTTCATCATCTGAAGGTCCCTGTCACTCCATGTTCACATCTGAAGGTCCCTGTCCTCCATGGCTGTTCATCATCTGAAGGTCCCTGTCAACTCCATGGCTGTTCACCATCTGAAGGTCCCTGTCACTCCATGCTGTTCACATCTGAAGGTCCCTGTCACTCCATGGCTGTTCACCATCTGAAGGTCCCTGTCACTCTGTTCACATCTGAAGGCCTGTATCATCTCATGAAGGTCCCTGTCACTCCATGGACTGTTCACATCTGAAGGTCCTGCTCTGTCACATGAGCTGCCTATGGCTGTTCATCATCTGAAGGTCCCTGTCACTCCATGTTCACCATCTGAAAGTCCCTGTCACTCCATGGCCTGTTCATTATCTGAGGTCCCTGTCACTCCATGGTCCTGTTCATCATTCTCTGAGGTCCCTGTCACTCCATGTCTGTTCACCATCTGAAGGTCCCTGTCACTCCATGGCCCGTTCATCTCGAAGGTCCCTGTCACTCCATGTTCACCATCTGAAAGGTCCCTGTCACTCCATGGCCTGTTCATTATCTGAAGGTCCCTGTCACTCCATGGTCTGTTCACCATCTGAAAGTCCCTGTCACTCCATGCGTTCACCATCTGAAAGTCCCTGTCACTCCATGTTCACCATCTGAAGGTCCCTGTCACTCCATGGCCTGTTCATCATCTGAAGGTCCCTGTCACTTCCTGTTCACCATCTGAAGGTCCTGTCACTCCATGTTCACCATCTGAAGGTCCCTGTCACTCCATGTTCATCATCTGAATGTCCCTGTCACTCCATGTTCACCATCTGAAGGTCCCTGTCACTCCAAAGGCCTGTTCATCATCTGAACGTCCCTGTCGTACTCCATGGTCTGTTCGTCATCTGAAGGTCCCTGTCACCAATCCATGGCCTGTTCATCATCTGAAGGTCCCTGTCACTCCATGGCCTGTTCATCATCTGAAGGTCCCTGTCACTCCATGGCCTGTTCATCATCTGAAGGTCCCTGTCACTCCATGGCCTGTTCATCATCTGAAGGTCCCTGTCACCTCATGGCCTGTTCATCATCTGAAGGTCCCTGTCGATCGTCTGACGTCAGTCTATCTTTGGGCATCCCTTACGCCTATGTCTAGAGGGTCCCACTGAAGGACACGGTGAAAGTCTTGCGGCATGACCGACCAGCTCTGACGAGACTAGCATATTATTGAAGACTCTGGCTATTGTTTGCCTCGGGTTCTGCCTTCCTCGTTCGTAATGAAGTCGCTCCACCTGTCCACACTGGACTTTGCGTATACGTTTCCTTTCGAAGGCGTTGAGTTTCTTCTCTTGGCTGGTATTCATGTGGCAAGTTGAACAGCCATACTAGAAGCTGGACAGGACAGACATTCCTGTTGTAGACCTGCATGTTCGACTTGAATGAGAATTTCTTCCTTCTTCTGCTAAGTTGACTGAATGCGGCTGAAGCTCTTCTTATTCTAAAGTCCAGTGTTTTATCTAGGTCTTCGTTACTGTTGATGGAGCTCCGAGACACGTTAACCTTTACCGTGCTTCCTGGATTGACAGGGACCTTCAGATGAACAGGCCATGGAGTGACAGGGACCTTCAGATGATGAACAAGTCATGGAGTGACAGGGACCC
>CM065715.1:96613519-96628519 GCA_033310375.1 Conus canariensis
AAACATGAACAAGAGAGGAAAAGATAACAAGCAAACATGATGTTCCTCGGTCGAGTCCTTGGTTTTAGCTCGTTTCCATTGAAAATCCGCTTATCTTGGATAGAACCGAGATGTCTGTTCTCTTAAAGGGTTTGGGGGATAGGAAAGAAAATATGTTCTGATGTTGCGTTAGTTTCCCCCATGCTCCATCGAAAGCAATGTCTTTTGGTGCATCAAATGCTCAGGATTCTTTCTCCCTATCGACGTACGGGTGAGACTGTGCGGGTATTCTGATTTATGAACAAAGTACCCGTCGCAGTATTATGAACATATGATTAAGACAACGCGAGTATTCTGATTAATGAATTAATTACCCAATTAAGTATTAAGCACACATGGTTGAGGTCGGTTGGGCATTCTGACTTATGAACTAAGTGCCCTACCCAGTATTAGCAATATTTGGGTAAGGCAAGACGGATGTTCTGATTAATGAACAAACTATCCGACCCAGTATTAGGAACGTATGGGCGAGACAGGGCGGGTATTCCGATTCATGAACTAAGTATCCAACCCAATATTAAGAACACAGAGATAAGAAAGGGTGAGTATTGTGATTAATGAATTAGTCATCCAATCCGATATCAGTGACATATGAGTAAGACAGGGCGGGCATTCTGATGTGTGAACTAAGTACCGGACCTTGTATTGGGGACGTATGGACAAGACAGGACAGGTATTCATATTTAAGAACTGAGTTCCCAGCCGAGTATTACTGACGTATGAATATGGTCGCGCATGCATTCTGATTTATGAACTAAGTGTCCTACCCAGCATAACCAACATATGTGTAAAGCACAGCGGATATTCTGATTTATGAACTACGTACCCAAGCCAGCATTAGCGACATATGGGTAAGACAGGACGGATATTCTGATTCATGAATAAACTATCCGCCCCAATATCAGGAACTTATAGGTAAGACAAGACGGATATTCTGATTAATGAAAAAACTACCCGCCCAATATCAGAACTTATAGGTAAGACAAGACGGATATTCTGATTAATGAAAAAACTACCCGCCCTAATCTCATGAACTTATAGGTAAGACAAGACGGATATTCTGATTAATGAAAAAACTACCCGCCCCAATATCAGGAACTTATAGGTAAGACAAGACGGATATTCTGATTAAATGAAGAAACTACACGACACAGTATTAGGAACATATGGGTAAGACAGGGCGGGTATTTTGATTCATTAACTAGTTATTCAACCCAGTATTAAGAACATAAAAAGGAAAGACAAGGCGGGTATTCTGATGAATAACTAGTTATCAACCTGGTATCTGTGACGAATGGGTAAGACAGCGCGGGTATTCTGATTTAGGAACTAAGGATCTGACCTAGTATTAGGAAGTATGGAAAAGACAGGGCAGCCCAGTATTAGTGACATATGAATATGATACGGCAGGCATTCTGATTTAGGAACTAAGCACCCAACCCAGTACCAGCGGCATATGGGCAAGACAGTGTGGGCATTCTGATTTATTAGCTAAGTACCCAACCCAGTTTCAGCCACATACCGGTAAAACAGGGCGGGTATTCTGATTTATGAACTGAGTGACCAACCCAGTATCAGCCACATACCGGTAAGACAGGGCGGGTATTCTGATTTATGAACTGAGTGCCCAACCCAGTATCAGCCACATACCGGTAAGACAGGCCGGGTATTCTGATTTATGAACTGAGTGACCAACCCAGTATCAGCCACATACCGGTAAGACAGGGCGGGCATTCTGATTTAAAAACAAAGTACCCAACCTAGTACGAAGATTGCATTATTTCCGTCCACCAATGCTATTTACAGTGCATGGGGCAGCACTTGATTAACAAAAAAAAATGCTTGAATGTCTTTCCCTTAAATTCACTTATATCAGTTTGCAGAATGTTGTAAACTTCTTCATCACTGGTACAGACTAGGATCTCAATTCATCTGTCAACTTACAGTTTACAGATTTTCGAAGACTTAAATCGGATGTGCAGATGCGCCTGGTTAACAGAGCCTTGTGGTTGTGTACTTGTATATAATTCTGCTCTTCGCGGTTTTTATTATGAAGACATACATGTGTGTGTGTGTGTGTGTGTGTGTGTGTTTGGTGTGTGTGTGTGTGTGTGTGTGTGTGTGTGTGTGTTGTGTATGAGAGAGAGAGAAAGAGAGAGAGAGAGAGAGAGTGTGTGTGTGTGTGTGTGTGTGTGTGTGTGTGTGTGTGTGTGTTGTGTGTGTGTGTGTGGTAGGGTGTGTGAGAGAGAGAGAGAGAGAGAGAGTGTGTGTGTGTGAGAGAGAGAGAGAGAGAGAGAGAGTGCGCGCGCGCGCGCGCGCGCGCGCGCGTGTGGTGGTGTGTGGTGTGTGTGTGTGTGTGTGTGTGTTTACACGATGTGCTGACTTAAGCAGGACAGGTCTTAATAGATGTCTGACCCACGCATAAACAGAAACTTAGAACATGTCTGACTACACGGAATGATATGTGTCAGGCGCCAGACCACAAGTAGCATCTCAGTCAGTAGATTTCTCTCCACACACAGTCTGACACTTAGGAGATATTGGACATCACAAATTATCAGACGTCTGACCGCAACCCCTCCCCCCCCCAAAAAAAAAAAAAAAAAAAAAAAAAAAACCACAAACAAACAAAAAAAAATGACACTAAGTAAATGTCAGAACTACTCAGAGTATGATACACACAGCATAGCACCGAGCGGATGTCTGTTCACACATAGTGTGACACTTAGCAGATGTTTGACTAAACACAGCATGGCACTGAGCAGATGTATAGCCACATACCGCATGGCACTGAGCAGATGTCTAGCCCTACACAGCATGACACTTAACAGATGTCTAACCACACACTGCATGACACTTAACAGATGCCTAAACACACACAGCATGGCACTTAACAGATGTCTAACCACACACTGCATGACACTTAACAGATGCCTAACCACACACAGCATGGCACTTAACAGATGTTTAACCACACACTGCATGACACTGAGCAGATGTCTAACCACATAAAGCATGACGCTGAGCAGATGTCTGTTTACACAATGTATGACACTCAGCAGATGCTTGACTAAACACAGCATGACACTGAGCAGATGTCTAACCGCATAAAGCATAACACTTAACGGATGTCTTACCACACACAGCATAAACTTAGCAGATGTCTGTCCACACACAGCATGACACTTAGCAGATGCCTGACCACATCTGATCTGTACATCTGAGAGGTGGTGGAAAAGAGAGGACACAGATTCTGTTCTAATGATCTCTGTGACGGAATGGAGAAGATAAATCCGGAGTCGTATAATATCTGGGAACCGTGATATCTGGGAACGCGTTCCCAGATTTACCGTGATATCTGGGAACGCGTTCCCAGATTTCCTGAACTTCCAATCTTGAAATCTGGGAACTTTGTGAAAATCATGCCAAGAAATTAATGGAAAAAAAAAGTGACAAGAAGGCCAAAGACCTCAATTGCACCTAAATAAATTGTGTCCTACCTTATCTTGAAAATCCATTCTTTTTTCGTCTTCTTTCTGCCCTTCTGAGCTCTGAAAGACCACGTTCCTAGACATCACGGGCCTTCCCAGATATCACAGTACATTCTGGGAACGCGTTCCCAAAAAATCTGTGATATCTGGGAAGCCTTCCCAGATATCACGTTCCCAGATTTCACGCGACACCGGTTCAAACAGGATCGATGCGTCTGTGTGAGGATGAGAAAAACAGAATATAAATCTGGCTCCAATGAGATCTATACGTCTATGAGACAATGACAATGACAATGTTTTAATGTTAGGCCTCCAGCCTGTAAACATAGGTACACGTAAACAATGTAGTGGCTATCCAAACAGACGGGTGATAGGAATCAACTTAAATTTGTAGCAATGATGTGTTCTTCCCTGTGTCTCAGTGCATAAAAGATGTACATAGCTACATCACGAATGACTCTGATTTCCTCCCTACACAATAAATGTCGGCACTTTACCTCGGTTGACCACTTAACCTTTAAATGCTTTGATATATATTTATCTCTAAGTAGTGCGTAAGCTTCGCATCGAAACAAAAAATGTAGCTCATCTTCACTATTCTTACAAAATGGGCACTGCATATCCTCAGAATCATTTTTCCTGTAGCGTCTATTTATCTTTAAATCATTTATGCCTAATCTGAATCCGGTGAGTGCTGATCTAAATTTGTTAATGGTTATTATTGATAAATATTGTTCACGGTGTGGAAGTAATTTGAAAGAGCAATAGAAATTAAATCTGTCACTATCCTTAATCTTGGATTCCCATGTCTGTTGAAAACAGTCTACGTCTATGAGAAAATGGTAGAGAGAAGATAAAAAAAATTGTTTTGATGAGATGTGTATATGAGGAAACGGTACAGAGATAAAGTCTGTTCTCATACGATCGATATGTCTGTGAGGGAATGGAAAACAAAAGACAGACCCTATTTTAATTCGATTTGTATGTCTGAAAGTCACAGGAGAGCCTCTACTCTCAGGAGTTGGGTATGTCTGTGAAGGTCTATAACAGAGGAGACCAGTTCTGTTCTAGTCATATTTGTACGTCTGTGAGGGACGGACGGGACAGGACGGATCATGCTGTGAAGATTTTCTGATGGGATGACAGTGAAAAGACAGATTCTTGGTCTGGTAAGAATCTGCATGTCTGTAAGGTGAAAACCCACAGCCACACAACACCCATGAGGGGTGCAATACTTCAGCTTGCTCAACTTTATCAAGCAATACATTTGGCCAGCTGTCAAAACAGCTCAGAAATGGGAGGTGGTGAGTTCAAACTGAAAAGTGTTTACTTGAACACGAACAGAGGAGAAGAAGAAGGAGAGATAAACACTGAGAGGGGAAAAGAAGGGTGGGGAAAAGAAGGGTGGGGAAAAGAAGGGTGGGGAAAGAAGGGGGGGAAAAGAAGGGTGGGGAAAGAAGGGAGGGGAAAAGAAGGGTGGGGAAGAAGAGGGAAGAAGGTGGGAAAAAGAAGGGTGGGAAAAGAAGGGAGGGAAAAGAAGGGTGGGAAAAGAAGGGAGGGGAAAGAAGGGAGGGAAAGAAGGGCGGGGAAAGAAGGGTGGGGAAAGAAGGGAGGGAAAGAGGGAGGAAAAGAAGGGAGGGGAAAGAAGGGAGGGAAAGAAGGGTGGGGAAAGAAGGGTGGGGAAAAGAAGGGTGGGGAAAGAAGGGTGGGAAAAGAAGGGTGGGAAAGAAGGTGGGAAAAGAAGGGGGGAAAAGAAGGGTGGGGAAAAGAAGGGGGGGAAAGAAGGGAGGGAAAGAAGGGGGGAAAGAAGGGTGGGGAAAAGAAGGGGGGGAAAGAAGGGAGGGAAAGAAGGGAGGGAAGAAGGGAGGGAAAGAAGGGAGGGGAAAAGAAGGGTGGGGAAAGAAGGGTGGGGAAAGAAGGGTGGGGAAAAGAAGGGTGGGGAAAGAAGGGTGGGGAAAGAAGGGTGGGGAAAAGAAGGGTGGGGAAAGAAGGGTGGGAAAAGAAGGGTGGGGGAAAGAAGGGTGGGAAAGAGAAGGGTGGGAAAGAAGGGTGGGGAAAAGAAGGGTGGGAAAGAAGGGGGGAAAGAAGGGGGGGAAAGAAGGGAGGGAAAGAAGGGGGGAAAAGAAGGGTGGGGAAAGGAAGGGTGGGGAAAGAAGGGGGGAAAAAGGGTGGGGAAAAGAAGGGTGGGAAAGAAGGTGGGGAAGAAGGAGGGAAAAGAAGGGTGGGGAAAGAAGGGGGGGAAAAGAAGGGGGGAAAGAAGGGTGGGGAAAAGAAGGGAGGGAAAGAAGGGGGAAAAGAAGGGAGGGAAAGAAGGGAGGGAAAGAAGGGAGGGAAAAGAAGGAGGGAAAAGAAGGAGGGAAAGAAGGGAGGGAAGAAGGGTGGGGAAGAAGGGTGGGGAAAGAAGGGTGGGGGAAAGAAGGGTGGGGGAAGAAGGGAGGGGAAAGAAGGGAGGGGAAAGAAGGGAGGGAAAGAAGGGAGGGAAAAGAAGGGTGGGGAAGAAGGTGGGGAAAGAAGGGTGGGGGAAAGAAGGGTGGAGGGAAAGAAGGGTGGGGGAAAGGAAAGAAGTGAGAGGGAGGTGAGAAGGAGAGGAGAGGAATGGTGGAAGAGGAGGCGAGGGTGGGGGTGGGGGGGGGGGGAGTGCAGGAGGAACTGGCAGAAGCGGAGCCATTGATTCAGACAGCGAGAAGTGTGCATAGGTGAGAACTAGGGGTTGTTGACAGTGCAGGCAAAAGAGAGGGAGGTGGGGTGGGGGCTGGGGGGGAGGGGGGGCGGAGTGGGGGGGGGGGGGGCAAGAAAGGGGTTAGGGAGTCTGTTGAATAAAAGACAGCAGGAGTGGCGATAGGGAGGTGGGTGAGGAGATGGGAAGTAAGGTAAGGTAAGGTAAAGTACTATTGCTGATAGCCCAGCCGACCGCAAAGGGCCATGTCAAGGTTGTCACCACGTTGAAGTCAACTCACAAGTCATCAAAAAACAAAAACAAAAAACAAAACGAACCAAACAAACAAAAACACCATTCCCACATCTCTTTAAAATACATCACAAAAGACAAAAACAAAAAACAAAACAAAACAAACAAAGAAAAACACCATTCTCTTTAAAATACATCTTCTAAAAACGCACCAGAAACTTCGTTAAAAATCTTCCTTCCGTACAATCTTAGATCAGATGAAAAATGTTAATCTCTATCAGAAAATCAAAGATCACATCAGGTGGGACATCTCTGAACAAGGTTTTTATAGAGTCTGGTGTAAAGTGTTTATGTCTCACATCGTGCAAGTCCTAACACCCTAAAAAAAAGAATTTGTTTCACTGTGAGTGGTACTTGACACAGAATACAACACGGAGCTTCTTCACCTTTTGAAAGATAAGAATGCGTGTATAACGAGTGGCCTGTATGCAAACGGCACAAGACTGTTTCGTCTTTACGGCCGCCTCGGGAACATGGTAAAAACCCTTACAGGTTTGGACGGATTTTGTACAATTTGTTATCCGTCTGCGAGTTCCATTCCTCTTGCCAGAGGTAGCACAGAGACAGTACGGAGAAAACGATGAGAAATAACACTGAGGGGATAGGGAAAAGTACGGATTATAAGAGGGGACATGACTTGTAAAGACTTGTAAAGGGTGGGGGGTGGGGGGGGGGCTGCGGGGAGGGAGGGAGAGAAGAGGGAGTATGAGACTAGACAAGAGAGTGGAAGGGAAGACTTGACTTAAAGAAATAGGAAATGGGGGGGGGGGGGGGGAGAGAGAGAAGGGAGAAGAGGGGAGACTAGGGAAGGAATAAGAAAGGAAAGAGAGACGAGCCACTGTAGGAAAAGAGAGGCCAGAACAGCGAAGAAAGAGGAAGGAAAGAATGGGGAAAGAGAAGAAGAAAAAACGAAACAAAACAAAACAAAACAAAACACCCTGAGATGTGTTGACGTAAGGGTAGAAGGAGCTGAGGACAGTAGCGAAAGTGGAAAGGGAGACTGGGAAAGGGAGAAATAATAATAATAATAATGATTTTTTTTTCTTCTGCGTACGCAGGCTGATACTCCTGCGGACACCCCCTGTATAGAAAGGCAAGGATTAATCCCATCAACCCAACAAAGGGAGTGGAGTTTGTGTGTGTATGACCGTTTTTTATTCCGCCATTAAGGCAGCCATCCTCCAACATAGGGGAAAGGTGCATGCTATGTGTAACGTGTCATCCATACCAACGGCCAACTGGCCTTCTCTTCCGAAAGTTGATGGGATTTTACGTGTGTGCAAGATGTTATGCGTGCGTTCACACACGGAACCTCGGTTTATAGTCTCATTCGAAGGACTGTATGGGAAATGGAGTCAGAAACAATGTTAACTCCGAGGGAAAAATCCCCCTGTACCGAAGCGGCCCGGCGGAGATTCGAACCCGCAACCCCAAGATTACGAGTCCAGCGCTCTACCACTGAGCTATTCCGGCCCCCATAATAATGGTAATAATCATAATGATAATAATACTGCTACTACTACAACAACAACAACTACTACTACTACTGATACTGATAATAATAATAATGATAATAATAATAAAACGATGCGTATTGATTCAAGGGGAGAAGAGAGAGAGACTAATGCTGAAAGTGAAAGACTGGTGAAAGGATAAGAAAAAAAAGACAGATTTGATAACAGGAAGAACATGGAAAGGAAGACTGGGTAGGGAGTATGAAGAACAGTGGCGAAAGTGGGAGGGCAGACTGGGGAAGGAAGGAGTATGAAGAACAGTGGCGAAAGTGGGAGGGAAGACTGGGGAAGGAAGGAGTATGAAGAACAGTGGTGAAAGTGGGAGGGAAGACTGGGGAAGGAAGGAGTATGAAGAACAGTGGTGAAAGTGGGAGGGAAGACTGGGGAAGGAGTATGAAGAACAGTGGCGAAAGTGGGAGGGAAGACTGGGGAAGGAGTATGAAGAACAGTGGTGAAAGTGGGAGGGTAGACTGGGGAAGGAAGGAGTATGAAGAACAGTGGCGAAAGTGGGAGGGCAGACTGGGGAAGGAGTATGAAGAACAGTGGGAAAGTGGAGGGAAGACTGGGGAAGGAAGGAGTATGAAGAACAGTGGCGAAAGTGGGAGGGCAGACTGGGGAGGAAGGAGTATGAAGAACAGTGGCGAAAGTGGGAGGGAAGACTGGGGAAGGAGTATGAAGAACAGTGGTGAAAGTGGGAGGGAAGACTGGGGAAAGGAGTATGAAGAACAGTGGTGAAGTGGGAGGGAAGACTGGGGAAGGAGTATGAAGAACAGTGGTGAAAGTGGGAGGGCAGACTGGGGAAGGAGTATGAAGAACAGTGGTGAAAGTGGGAGGGAAGACTGGGGAAGGAGTATGAAGAACAGTGGTGAAAGTGGGAGGGAGACTGGGGAAGGAGTATGAAGAACAGTGGTGAAAGTGGGAGGGAAGACTGGGGAAGGAAGGAGTATGAAGAACAGTGGCTGAAAGTGGGAGGGAAGACTGGGGAAGGAGTATGAAGAACAGTGGTCGAAAGTGGGAGGGTAGACTGGGGAAGGAGTATGAAGAACAGTGGTGAAAGTGGGAGGAAGACTGGGGAAGGAGTATGAAGAACAGTGGCGAAAGTGGGAGGGAAGACTGGGGAAGGAGTATGAAGAACAGTGGTGAAAGTGGGAGGGAAGACTGGGGAAGGAGTATGAAGAACAGTGGCGAAAGTGGGAGGGAAGACTGGGGAAGGAGTATGAAGATACAGTGGTGAAAGTGGGAGGGAAGACTGGGGAAGGTAGTATGAAGAACAGTGGCGAAAGTGGGAGGGAAGACTGGGAAGGAGTATGAAGAACAGTGGTGAAAGTGGGAGGGAAGACTGGGGAAGGAGTATGAAGAACAGTGGCGAAAGTGGGAGGGCAGACTGGGGAGGAAGGAGTATGAAGAACAGTGGTGAAAGTGGGAGGGAAGACTGGGGAAGGAGTATGAAGAACAGTGGCGAAAGTGGGAGGGAAGACTGGGGAAGGAGTATGAAGAACAGTGGTGAAAGTGGAGGAAGACTGGGGAAGGAGTATGAAGAACAGTGGCGAAAGTGGGAGGGAAGACTGGGAAGGAAGGAGTATGAAGAACAGTGGTGAAAGTGGGAGGGAAGACTGGGGAAGGAGGTATGAAGAACAGTGGCGAAAGTGGGAGGGAAGACTGGGGAAGGAAGGAGTATGAAGAACAGTGGCGAAAGTGGGAGGGAAGACTGGGGAAGGAGTATGAAGAACAGTGGTCGAAAGTGGGAGGGAAGACTGGGGAAGGAAGGAGTATGAAGAACAGTGGCGAAAGTGGGAGGGAAGACTGGGGAAGGAAGGTATGAAGAACAGTGGCGAAAGTGGGAGGGAAGACTGGGGAAGGAAGGAGTATGAAGAACAGTGGCGAAAGTGGGAGGGAAGACTGGGGAAGGAAGGAGTATGAAGAACAGTGGCGAAAGTGGGAGGGAAGACTGGGGAAGGAGTATGAAGAACAGTGGTCGAAAGTGGGAGGGAAGACTGGGGAAGGAGTATGAAGAACAGTGGCGAAAGTGGGAGGGAAGACTGGGGAAGGAGGTATGAAGAACAGTGGCGAAAGTGGGAGGGCAGACTGGGGAAGGAGTATGAAGAACAGTGGTGAAAGTGGGAGGGAGACTGGGGAAGAGGAGTATGAAGAAACAGTGGGAAAGTGGGAGGGAAGACTGGGGAAGGAGTATGAAGAACAGTGGCGAAAGTGGGAGGGAAGACTGGGGAAGGAGTATGAAGAACAGTGGCGAAAGTGGGAGGGAAGACTGGAAGGAAGGAGTATGAAGAACAGTGGCGAAAGTGGGAGGGAAGACTGGGGAAGGAGTATGAAGAACAGTGGCGAAAGTGGGAGGGAAGACTGGGGAAGGAGTATGAAGAACAGTGGCGAAAGTGGGAGGGAAGACTGGGGAAGGAGTATGAAGAACAGTGGCGAAAGTGGGAGGGAAGACTGGGGAAGGAAGGAGTATGAAGAACAGTGGCGAAAGTGGGAGGGTAGACTGGGGAAGGAGTATGAAGAACAGTGGCGAAAGTGGGAGGGAAGACTGGGGAAGGAGTATGAAGAACAGTGGTGAAAGTGGGAGGGAAGACTGGGGAAGGAAGGAGTATGAAGAACAGTGGCGAAAGTGGGAGGGCAGACTGGGGAAGGAAGGAGTATGAAGAACAGTGGCGAAAGTGGGAGGGCAGACTGGGGAAGGAAGGAGTATGAAGAACAGTGGTGAAAGTGGGAGGGCAGACTGGGGAAGGAAGGAGTATGAAGAACAGTGGTGAAAGTGGGAGGGCAGACTGGGGAAGGAGTATGAAGAACAGTGGCGAAAGTGGGAGGGAAGACTGGGGAAGAGGTTAAAAAAAGAAAGAATGGAATGAGAGGTATGTTGAGGTAAGGGGAGAAGGGGGAGAGGACAGCTGTGGAGGTGGAAGGGATTACTGGCAAAAGGGTGAAAAACAAACAAACAAACAAACAAACAAACAAAAAAAGAGAGATGTATGAGGGCAATGGGGGAACAGAACATAAAGGGGCCAGGGGAGACAAAGAAAAGACAAGACAGCATTCTTTATTTACGAGGATAATAGATAAGCACTGGCGGGTTTTTTGTTTGTTTGTTTTTTTAACATCCAGTCCTCGCCCTGAGTCGGGACAACAATGCAAAAGAAGTCAAGGCAATAAATGTAGTAGCATGCAAAGAGAGGTGAAAAATAAACAATAAATGAGAGAGAGAGAGAGAGAGAGAGAGAGAGAGAGAGAGAGAGAGAGAGAGAGAGAACTCTCTCTGAACTCTGAATTTTTTAATTGTAAGGCCACTGTCATGTGTACAGGATGTGTGAAGGTGTCGTGTGCACATGTTGTTTGTGTATATCAACAGTCTTAAGATTGAACGTCAGCGGTATTGGGGTGTTGAGAGAAAAAAAGATCATGTGATTGTTCGGCGTTGTTTTATTGGTAGTGGCCCGGGTGAGTACTGCTTGGGAGCGCTGCGCGCGTTATTTAACTTAGCTAGAAAATTTTATAATCACTTGCTCTACGCCAGCCGGGGGAGTTGCATGGTCTGTTTGTTTACAGCGATTGAAGACCGATGCAAGGCTGATGCATCGTTGAGGTATTTTTGTCATTAATGTTTAACTGGAGAGAAGTGAAATCTCTGGGGGAAAAGTGAAGAAAACATTTGTATTCAAAAGGAAAGAAAAGAATAAGAAGCAGTGTGGTTCCACCTGTAACATTTCTTTATAAAAGAATGGGGAAAAGAAAGGAAAAGTCATATTTAAAGTACAAGAAATGGTTACTGTTTACATCTTCATGTTGAAGTGAGTCTCCTTAGTTATTGTAGAACTGCACGTGGTTCTGAGTGTGTTGACAGGTTGCCTGTCTCACGCCGGGCCACGGGTGGCTGTGTTTGAAGGTGGCGGAGGTGCCGGACCTGACCCCAGCCTGGGACGGATGGCGGACCTCGCCTGCAGTACCCTTCCTCAAGGAGGAGGATTCATGTGGATGAAGAATGTCTTTGGCGCATTCTCCTGTGTTGATGAAGAATGTCTTTGGCGCATTCTCCTGTGTGGATGAAGAATGTCTTTGGCGCATTCTCCTATGTTGATGAAGAATGTCTTTGGCGCATTCTCCTATGTGGATGAAGAATGTCTTTGGTGCATTCTCCTGTGTGGATGAAGAATGTCTTTGGTGCATTCTCCTGTGTGGATGAAGAATGTCTTTGGTGCATTCTCCGATGTTGAAGAAGAATGACTCTGGCGTATTTCCCCATGTGGATGAAGAATGTCTTTGGCGCATTCTCCTGTGTTGATGAAGAATGTCTTTGGTGCATTCTCCGATGTTGAAGAAGAATGACTCTGGCGTATTTCCCCCTGTGGATGAAGAATGTCTTTGGTGCATTCTCCGATGCTGAAGAAGAATGACTCTGGCGTATTTCCCCATGTGGATGAAGACTCTGGCGCATTCCCCCATTGTGTAATAACTCTACTTTACGACCTCCGCTGTTGTGAATTGGATTTGATTGTTTTCCTGTGTTGAGGTTATAAGCTAATAGTATATAATATAGATACGGTGATGATGGATAGTGACATAGACCCCATGTTTTATGAACGTGTCAATTGAAGGGGAAACAGTACCGGGTGTAACCTCCTTGGTGGAGAGGTGTGTTTGTATTTTTGGCGTTACCTCCTTGGTGGAGAGGAGGTGTGTTTGTGTTTATTTTGTGTTGCCTCCCCATTGGAGAGGAGGTGTGGATAAGTTAACCTGAGAATTTGAGAATTGTATGTATTAATTACATTTGTTCTCCCGTAGGAGGAGGGGAAGGAAAAAACCAACTTTTCGGTGTTGTGTATTTATTTGACGCGCCTTGGATGAAAGGAGTGATTGCGCGCGTTTGCGGAGTTTGCTTTGGCGGTGGTGCGTGCGTGTGTGGCATGACTCCAGGAAGCATGACAGCCACCGACCTGTATACAATGGGTACACGTTTGCTGAGAATGAAACAAAAATGAGTACGGGTCATCAACAAAGGGAATTAACTTGTTTTCAGAAACACAGAAACAAACAATTGCAAGGAAACAAACCAAGATAAACAAAAATATTTTCACTTGCGTTTGTAAACCAATCACAACACATAGTTACATATCTAGTTTCCGTTCATCATAAGTTCATGTCTAGTTTTCAGTGCATGAAAGATATACATTGCCAAATGTCTAAGGATTAACATGTTTTCTGATTGCATCAAATAAGTTTCAAAACGGAGTGATTGAGGGCGGAAAATGAAGCAAAATTTAGAAAGAGAGGGGGTTAGTTACCGCCAAGGACACAGATAAACAGAGTACAGTACAGCACTTTGTTTGACTATGTCCTTGGCGGTAACTAACCCCTCTCTTTCTAAATCTGGCATCAAATAAGCTAAACAATCGCCATTTGGATAGGATTAGAATCTTGAAAGATATTTTTCTCGCAAACATGAGTACTTGAGACATTCAAACAAGAAATGTAATTCGTTATCAATTTTATTACAAAATGGACAGTCTTTTGGTTCTTCGTCATACATGTTGTTAATTCTTAAATGGCATAATGCCAAACGAAATCTGGAAAGAGCATACCGAAACTGACTAATTGTGATAACTGACAAATATTTTTCCGTGTGGAATGTAGATTTGAATTATCTGTAAGTTGAAAAACGATCGTTCTGAGAAATGTTTGCACTCCAATCTTGCAGAGAGAGAGAGAGAGAGAGAGAGAGAGAGAGAGAGAGAGAGAGAGAGCAGACAGACAGACAGACAGACAGACAGACAGACAGACAGACAGACAGACAGACTGACAGAGGAGAGAGATGCAGGAATGGGAGTGTGGGGGAGAGAGAGAGAGAGAGAGAGAGAGAGAGAGAGAGAGAGAGAGAGACGGACAGACTGACTGACAGATAGACAGCAGACAGACAGACCGATAGACAGACAGACAGACAGACAGACCGATAGACAGACAGACAGACCGATAGACAGACAGACAGACAGAGAGGCAGGAGCGGAGTGAGGGAAAGGTCACATAGTAAAGGAAGACAGGTGTAGAAGTGACCAAGAAAGAAAGAAAGATTTGATGATGTTGGGGGGGGGGGGGGGGGAGAGAGAGAGAGAGAGAGAGAGAGAGAGAGAGAGAGAGAGAGAGAGAGAGAGCAGCGGGTGAACGGAGGACCGGGGATGGGGGTGGGGGGTGGAATGGGGAGTGGGATAGTGGAAGGGAAGTCTTGGGGGGGATATCTGTGAGAGGATGGAAGAGAGAAAAGATATCCTGTTGTAATGCCATGCCTATGTCTGTGAGGGGATTGATACAGTGAAGAGTAGGATCCTACTCTGATGACATGATGGATGGCCGAGAGAAGACAGATGTTGCTGGTGATGAATTCTGTATGTCTGTGGGGAGGGGGAGGGGGACGATGGGGGGAACCGATGGGAATCCTATTGATGAGAGAAGACAGATGTTGCTGGTGATGAGATCTGTATGTCGGGGGGAGGGGGGGGGGATGGGAATCCTATTGATGAGAGAAGACAGATGTTGCTGGTGATGAGATCTGTATGATCGGGGGCTGGGGGGGGGGGAGGGGATGGAAATCCTGTTGATGAGAGAAGACAGATGTTGCTGGTGATGAGATCTGTATGATCGGGGGGGGGGGGAGGGGATGGAAATCCTATTGATTAGAGAAGACAGATGTCGCTGTCGGGGGGGGGGGGGGGGGGGAGGGGGGACCGATGGGAGTTCTATTGATGAGAGGGAACAGGTTTTGCTGGTGATAATATCTGTATGTCTGGGGGGGGGGGGGGGGGAACCGAAGGCAGTCCTATTGATGAAAGAAGACAGGTTTTGCTGGTGGTGAGATCTGTATATCTGGAAGGGGGGGGGGGGGGGGGGACCGTAAGCAGTCCTATTCGGACCTTGCTGTTCACTCATCTGATCGATGTTCTGTTCTCATCCTGAACGCGCATGGGATTTTGGTGTGCACAGAGAGAGA
>CM065715.1:96636019-96641019 GCA_033310375.1 Conus canariensis
AAGGAAAATTACACTGGATTGCTGTGGGCATTTTATGGTGCATAAAAGTTCTTTGTTCCACCTCTGTTAATTAAATATCACAGGTGTGTATGTGTGCGTGTGTGTGTGTGTGTGTGTGTGTGTGTGTGTGTGTGGTGCGTGCGTGCGTGCGTGCGTGCGTGCGTGCGTGCGTGCGTGCGTGCGTGCGTGCGTGTGAGTGTGTGTGTGTGTGTGTGTGTGTGTGTGTGTGTGCGCGCGCGCGCGCGCGCGTGCGCACGACACTATCAAAGGTTGGATCAGTCTGTCGTCATGGCCTAATCCCATCATGCAATTGAAGAAACAGGCGTCCACAGGCCGGCTGTTTTCCTCATTGTTCGGGGTTTAAAAAGAGACACCAAGAAGTCCTTTGTATCCCTCTGTTAAAAAAAAATGTTTCAAATGTTGAGGTATCTTTTTAAGTGTTAATTTGTTTCAGGAGTGGTAACAGTGGATGAATGTCGGTCATCATCTGTCAGTCTGTCTATTTATCCCCAGCCTCTCTCTCTCTCTCTCTCTCTCTCTCTCTCTCTCTCTCTCTCTCTCTCTCTCTCTCTCTCTCTTCACATTGATGTATAAATACTCAGAACACCTCCCCACACATTACGAAGATGTACAAACGCCTTGCCTAATGTACAATGCATTGTAATGCGTTGTGTATCTCACCGAACAACCATGCTTTGTGTACATATATGATGATATGCTGAGGTTATACCCTTTTTTCTGTTTGTTTATTTACATATTTTTTCATGCATCTATTTTGGGCTAGCTTTATATCTAATTTTTTATTCTTGCTGTTGCTGCATGCTTTTCGTCTGATAACAACAAAGGAATATAAAAACATTTTAAAGAAAAGACGTACACACACAACACACACACACACACACACACACACACACACACACACACACACACACACACACACACACATACACACACACGGCGCGCGCGCGCGCGCACCACACACACACACACACACACACACACACACCACACACACACTCACTCACAAAGTACAGAACGGGAGAGATGGGGAAAGAGAGAGAAAGGAGGAGACAGACAAAGTACAGAACGGGAGAGATGGGGAAAGAGAGAGAAAGGAGGAGACAGACAAAGTACAGATTGGGAGAGATGGGAAAGAGAGAGAAAGGAGGAGACAGACAGACAAAGTACAGAACGGGAGAGATGGGGAAAGAGAGAGAAAGGAGGAGACAGACAAAGTACAGAACGGGAGAGATGGGAAAGAGAGAGAAAGGAGGAGACAAAGTACAGAACGGGAGAGATGGGAAAGAGAGAGAAAGGAGGAGACAGACAGACAAAGCACAGAACGGGGAGAGATGGGGGAAAGGAGAGAGAAAGGAGGAGACAAAGTACAGAACGGGAGAGATGGGGAGAAAGAGAGAGAAAGGAGGAGACAGACAAAGTACAGAACGGGAGAGGGAGGAGGAAAGAGAGACAAAGAGAGAGGAGAGGAAACGAGAGAGAGCAGAGACAAGTACGACGGAGAGATGGGGAAAAGAGAGAGAAAAGAGGAGACGAAGACAAAGTACGAACGGAAGATGGGAAAGAGAGAGAAAGGAGGAGACAAAACAGAACGGGAGAGATGGGGAAAGAGGAGAAGGAGAGACAAAGTACAGAACGGGAGAGAGATGGGGAAGAGAGAGGAAAGAGGAGGAGACAAAGTACAGAACGGGAGAGATGGGGAGGGAAAGAGAGGAGAAAGGAGGAGACAAAGTACAAGAAATCGGGAAGAGAGAGAAGATGGGGAAAGAAGGAGATGAAGAGGAAGGAGACAGACAGACAAGTACAGAACGGGAGAGAGGGGGAGAAGAGAGAGAGAGAGACAGAAGTACAGAACGGAGAGATGGGAAGAGAGAGAGAATAGGAGAAGACAGACAAGTACAGAACGGAGAGATGGGAAAGAGAGGAAAGGAGGAGACAAAGTACAGAACGGAGAGAGGAGAGATGGGGAAAAAAGAGAAGAGGAAAGAGAGAGAAGGAGCAGACAAAGTACAGAACGGGAGAGATGGGGAAAGAGAGAGAAAGGAGGAGACAGACAGACAAAGTACAGAACGGGAGAGATGGGGAAAGAGAGAAAAGGAGAAGACAGACAAAGTACAGAACGGGAGAGATGGGAAGAGAGAGAAAGGAGGAGACAAAGTACAGAACGGGAGAGATGGGAAAGAGAGGAGAAAGGAGGACAGACAGACAAAGTACAGAACGGGAGAGATGGGGAAAGAGAGAGAAAGGAGAGAGACAAAGTACAGAACGGGAGAGATGGGGAAAGAGAGAGAAAGGAGGACAGACAGACAAAGTACAGAACGGGAGAGATGGGGAAAGAGAGAGAAAGGAGAGAGACAAAGTACAGAACGGGAGAGATGGGGAAAGAGAGAGAAAGGAGGAGGAGACAAAGTACAGAACGGGAGAGATGGGAAAGAGAGAGAAAGGAGGAGAAACAAAGTACAGAACGGGAGAGATGGGAAAGAGAGAGAAAGGAGGAGACAAAGTACAGAACGGGAGAGATGGGGAAAGAGAGAGAAAGGAGGAGACAAAACGTACAGAACGGGAGAGAGATGGGGAAGAGAGAGAGAAGGAAAGGAGACAGACAGACAAAGTACAGAACGGGAGAGATGGGGAAAGAGAGAGAAAGGAGGAGACAAAGTACAGAACGGGAGAGATGGGGAAAGAGAGAGAAAGGAGGGACAGACAGACAAAGTACAGAACGGGAGAGATGGGGAAAGAGAGAGAAAGGAGGAAGACAGAAAGTACAGAACGGGAGAGATGGGGAAGAGAGAGAAAAGGAGGAGACAAAGTACAGAACGGGAGAGATGGGGAAAGAGAGAGAAAGGAGGAGACAGACAAAGTACAGAACGGGAGAGATGGGGAAAGAGAGAGAAAGGAGGAGACAGACAGACAAAGTACAGAACGGGAGAGATGGGGAAGAGAGAGAGAAGAGGAGGAAGGACAAAGTACAGAACGGGAGAGATGGGAAAGAGAGAGAAAGGAGGAGAGACAAAGTACAGAACGGGAGAGATGGGGAAAGAGAGAGAAAGGAGGAGACAGAAGACAAAGTACAGAACGGGAGAGATGGGAAAGAGAGAGAAAGGAGGAGACAGACAAAGTACAGAACGGGAGAGATGGGGAAAGAGAGAGAAAGGAGGAGACAAAGTACAGAACGGGAGAGATGGGAAAGAGAAGAAAGGAGGAGACAAAGCACAGAACGGGAGAGATGGGAAAGAGAGAGAAAGGAGGAGACAGACAGACAAAGCACAGAACGGGAGAAGTGGGGAAAGAGAGAGAAAGGACGAGACAAAGCACAGAACGGGAGAGATGGGAAAGAGAGAGAAAGGAGGGACAGACAAACAAAGTACAGAACGGGAGAGATGGGGAAAGAGAGAGAAAGGAGGAGACAGACAAAGTACAGAAGGGAGAGATGGCGGAAAGAGAGAGAAAGGAGGAGACAGACAGACAAAGTACAGAACGGGAGAGATGGGGAAAGAGAGAGAAAGGAGGGACAGACAGACAAAGTACAGAACGGGAGAGATGGGGAAAGAGAGAGAAAGGAGGGACGACAAAGTACAGAACGGAGAGAGATGGGAAAGAGAGAGAAAGGAGGAGACAGACAAAGTACAGAACGGGAGAGATGGGAAAGAGAGAGAAAGGAGACGAGACAGACAGACAAAGTACAGAACGGGAGAGATGGGGAAGAGAGAAGAAAGGAGGAGACAGACAGACAAAGTACAGAACGGGAGAGATGGGGAAAGAGAGAGAAAGGAGGAGACAAAGTACGAACGGGAGAGATGGGGAAAGAGAGAGAAAGGAGGAAGACAAAGTACAGAACGGGAGAGATGGGAAGAGAGAGAAAGGAGGAGACAGACAGACAAAGTACAGAACGGGAGAGATGGGGAAAGAGAGAGAAAGGAGGAGACAAAAGTACAGAACGGGGAGATGGAAAGAGGAGAAAGAGAGACAAGAAGCGAGGAGAAAGGAGGAGGAGGACAGACAGACAAAGTACAGAACGGGAGAGATGGGGAAAGAGAGAGAAAGGAGGAGACAGACAAAGTACAGAACGGGAGAGATGGGAAAGAGAGAGAAAGGAGGAGGACCAAAGTACAGAACGGGAGAGATGGGGAAAGAGAGAGAAAGGAGGAGACAAAAGACAGAACGGAGAAGAAAGAGAGAGAAGGAGAGAAAGTATAGGGGAGATGGAAAGAGAGAAAGAGAACAGACAGACAAAGCACAGAACGGGAGAGATGGGAAAGAGAGAGAAAGGAGGAGACAAAGTACAGAACTGGAGAGATGGGAAAGAGAGAGAAAGGAGGAGAAGTACAGAAGGTAGATGGGGAAGAGAGAGAAAGGAGGAGACAGACAGACAAAGTACAGAACGGGAGAGATGGGGAAAGAGAGAGAAAGGAGGAGACAGACAGACAAAGTACAGAACGGAGAGATTGGAAAGAGAGAGAAAGGAGGAGACAGACAGACAAAGTACAGAACGGGAGAGATGGGGAAAGAGAGAGAGAAAGGAGGAGACAAAGTACAGAACGGGAGAGATGGGAAAGAGAGAGAAAGGAGGAGACAAAGTACAGAAGACAGAAGGAGACTTCAAAGCAAACAGGAAACGCAAGGGTGTCGAGGACCAGAGGACAGGTGTGAAAGTGGAGGGGGGGGGGGTGGAGGGTGGAAAAGGGGCAAGGGATAAGAGGGGAAAGAGATGTGTGGTGTTGATATAGGAGCAGAAGAAGGGAGAGAGCACTGCTGAAAGTTGAAGGGGGGGGGGGGGGGGGAGACTGGGGAAGGAATAAGGAAAAAAGAAAAAGAGAACGCTGAAGTAAGGGGAGAAGGTGTAAGTGAAAGAGAAGACTGGTAAAAAAAAAGAAAAAAAGTTCAGAAAAGAAAGTTTAAGAAAGATAAGATAAAGAACAAGAGTAAGTCAAAGTAAGGGGAGAAGGTGCAAGTGAAAGAGGAGACTGGGAAAGGGTTAAGAA
>CM065715.1:96651019-96656019 GCA_033310375.1 Conus canariensis
ATGGAGTCCTGCCCATTGTGACTGTCGGGGGTGTTCCCTCTCCCCGGTGATGTCTGAATGCTGGATAACGGGGGAGGGGGGGGGGTATACGTCACCTTGCACACTTTGAATTCACAAGAAGCGCTGCGTGAGGTTGAAGGTGGGAAATAAACAGAAGAGAATCAAGAGTAAAACTAAATAAAGAAAAAAAGAAATAGAGGAAAGAAACGGTATAAAAATGGGTAAAGCGCAGAGAGGGGGGGGGGGGCAGAGCAGAGAGCGAGAGAGATGGAGAGAGAGATGGAGAGAGAGATGATGAGCGAGATGGAGAGAGATGAAGAGAGACAGACAGACAGACGGACAAACAAACAGACAGACAGACAGACAGAGTGGAAGACAAGAAATGACGAACGAACAAACAAACAAATAAACAAACAAAAAGAGATAAGCCAGCAAAAATAAATATAATATATTTGAGCAAAGACACTTTCCGACTCCGGGTTGTTCATATTTGTGTGTGTGTTCTGACTCAAGAGTCTGACAAAGATTTTACCTTGGGAAATTTTCGGCCAGCTACTGCTGGTCTTCATCAGCCACATGAACATTTGACAACAACATCCCACCATACCAACAAATTTCAAGCCACCATAATAGCAGCTGAATCACAGTTCACAAAAAGGAAAGTGAAAGAAGCTATAGAAATCAGGGAGAGAAAACCAAGTTTGAACAGAGACTGTGGCTATGACCTGCCCCCCATTTACAAGTCTGTGCTGAACACCCATCTCTCAATCAGTGAGGACAACTCAGGGAACACCAACACCCACCACAACCACCAGTCAGTCGGGGCTGAAGAAGACCAGCAGCAGTAGCTGGCAGAAAATTTCCCAAGGTAAAATCTTTATCAGACTCTTGAGTCAGAACACACACAAATATAGATATAATATAATCAATTAAGAGAAACAGAGATAGAAAAGACGGAAGTAATAAAAAAGATAGAACGAGGAAGATAGACACATGGACAGGAAAGAAGTCCTGCCAACAGACGACTGCAAAACCGTCTCAGCGCGGAGTTCAAAGGAAACCCTTCACACACACACACACACACACACACACACACACACACACACACACACACACACACACACAGAGAGAGAGAGAGAGAGAGAGAGAGAGAGAGAGAGAGAGAGTACAGTCAGGAACATGTCAAGGTGTGAGAAAGACGGAAGCATTGCATGCAAGGCTTATGAGACTGCAAACCACGCGGAACGTATAGTGCCACCGTCTTCCCAGTTATAATGTTCGCTTCGTCAGCTGTGGTTCCCACCGTCTCTCTCTCTCTCTCTCTCTCTCTCTCTCTCTCTCTCTCTCTCTCTCTCTCTCTCTCTCTCATTTATTGTTTATTTTCACCTTTATTTGCATGCTTCTATATTTATTGCCTTGACTTCTTTTGCATTGTTGTCCCTACTCAGGGCGAGGACTGGATGTTAAAAACAACAACAACAACAACAACAACAAAAACTGCCAGTGCTTATCTATTATCCTCGTAAATAAAGAATGCTGTCTTGTCTTTTCTTTGTCTCCCCTGGCCCCTTTATGTTCTGGCCCCCCCCCCCCCCCCCCCTCCCCATTGCCCTCACACATCTCTTTGTTTCTTGTTTGTTTTGTTTTAACCCTTTGCCAGTAATCCCTTCCACCTCCACGGCTGTCCTCTCCCCTTCTCCCTTACCTCAACATATCCCCCCTTTTTTTTTTTAAAACCCTTCCCCAGTCTTCCCTCCACTTTCGCCACTGTTCTTCATACTGTTGTCTGTCTGTCTGTCGTGTCTGTCTGTCTGTCTGTGTGTCTGTCTGTCTGTCTGTCTGTCTGTCTGTCTGTCTGTCGCTCTCTCTCTCTCTCTCTCTCTCTCTCTCTCTCTCTCTCTCTCTCTCTCTCCCGGATGTCTTGCTGTCTTTAATTAAGAGAACACAGACACTATTAGCTGTGTTTTACTGATGTGTTCAAATCAGCCGACGAAAGGGCTCTGAATGGTTCTGTTTTGGTGTGATGCTTTTTTTTCATATTTATAATCCAATGCCCTAATTTTTTCATTCCCTCTCTCATCCTCCCTCTTTTTTTTTTCTTTCTATCTTCTTTTTTTTCCTTCACTATTTGCCGAGTCTGGGTTATAATGAGAGAGGAATGGTCGACCTGGACTTGTTTTTCCCCCACTTACAATTCGTTCTACATATCATTGTTTGGTCAGTGAGTGAGCGTCTGCATCTCTTAGAAGATCAAAGTGAAGGCTGATCTGCACAAACCGAAGCTGCTATCAGTACTTATGTGACTGACGATGCTTAGGTTTTTAAACAGTAGAGCTGACCACACTGACTGTGGGCACCTTTTTCACTTCCCTTGTATCTATGAATACTCATGCATACATCGGCTCAAAAATTACCCCCCCCCCCCCCCCCCCCCCCCCCCTTAACATTTATTATTCTTTACACACCGATTTCAGTTTTACAGCGACTAATTTCCTGACATCGTTTTCTTCTCAGTTCACATTTCTATCCTTCGCTGGCTGCTTTGGGGTGCAACTGGACTTTTTTTTTAACCTTTGGAGGTGAGAAGACCACAATATCATAGACTGTGGGATATTTGCATTTGACGTCAGGGGAGCACGACACTATCAACTGTCTCACTGATGAGTCCGACTGAGCGGACGAAAGGGCTCTAAGCGGGCGATATCAATGGTTTTGTTTTCAAGATAGATTATCATGTTCCCATAAACTGCTAAAGAAGGATTTTGTAAATTATTGTCTAACACCCTGATTTTTTTTTTTTTTGTTTTTGTTTTTTGTTGCTGTCCCAACCTCTGCGCCACCTCAGAGGCAGTGCACCCACGCCGCTCATTCCGACACCCCGTCCACAGCCACAGCCCAGTCGGCCCCGCAGCAGCCCCCGGCACCGGCAATCCACAGGTAGCAGTCAATGTCAAGTCGTCAAGAGGCAACCCACCGGAGGAGACACTGCACTGCTGCCGAGTCACTTCGGTGGTGTTCAGTGGCGCCTGTTCTGATCTAACATACGCAGGACACCACCTACTAAGCCCCCTACTGACGACAATAATTGCTTAGTCGCGGAGCCGGCGCGAGTGAGCTCTCCCTCCGGAGGGCACCACCACGTCCGTCCAACGACAGACCCATGGACTCGCCGATACCGGTGACCCCGACGGAACCAAACCAAGACCACAGACGTGGAGAGGACATCGAAATTGAGGTCACCATGAGAGCAGGGCATGAAGGGCCACAGAATTCTAACGCCTTGATTTTTCATTCCCGTTTTCTTTCTCCCACATCCTCTTCCCCCATCTTTCTGTTTTTATCTTTGCCAAGTTCTTGTTGCAACGACTGGGGAATTGCTGGTTTGCACTTGTTTTCCCCCATTTTAATTTGTTATAGGTAGATAGATAGATAGATAGATAGATAGATAGATAGATAGATAGAGGGATAGATAGATAGATAGATAGATAGATAGATAGATAGATAGAATAGAATAGATAGATAGATAGATAGATAGATAGATAGATAGATAGAGGGATAGATAGATAGATAGATAGATAGATAGATAGATAGATAGATAGATAGAGGGATAGATAGATAGATAGAATAGATAGATAGATAGATAGATAGATAGATAGATAGATAAATAGATAGAGGGATAGATAGATAGATAGATAGATAGATAGATAGATAGATAGATAGATAGATAGATAGATAGATAGATAGATGGATAGATAGATAGATAGATGGATAGATAGATAGATTATTGTTACATTGATTAATAGCTTATCGGATTAATTTAGTCTTTCAGTCTTTCTTTCGTTTCTAGCCCACCCCTTTGTTCTTTGTTTCAAGCCCTTCAACAGTGTCAGTGAAGTGGAAAATCTTCACACGGCACGGCCATTTGGGGCTTTCTCCCGGTTCCTAATTGGACTCATCCCACAAGTGTTCTTCAAGGATTCTAAATGGGATCTACCTTCCCTTAAAGGTCTAAACAGATTATTGGGAAATATCCCAGAATCCCTTCCTATATTCAGTTCACCATACTCCTGAATATCTATAAATCCTGCACAGTGTGGTCTCGAAACTTAGCAGATGAGGTATAGTCTACACGGACCAGTTCGCACGCAGTAACACTCCGTGGTGAAACTGAAACTAAATGATTCATTTCACTGAGGAATAAGCTCATTCATTCTCGCCTGACTCCAAACAGGATTTCAGAACCATGTAAGCAAACCCTGAAAGGGAGTCGGTTCCTATTTTTCTGGGCTGATCTCAAGAGTTGGCACTTGCGGCACGAATCCAAACAGAGACCATGTATGTGTTGGATTCAAAGACAGGAGAACCTTGTGCGATCCTTGCTTGAAACTTGGAACAAACAAACAAACAAGCAGGACCAGACAAGACTGGACGAGGTTTCAGTTTCATTCTATATAAACTCTTTCATTGCAAAACAGAAAAAGGCATTCATAAAAAAAACAACAACAACAACAACAACAACGAAACAAAAAAAAAACAAAAACAACAACAACAAAAAACCGAAAGAAGAAAAAAAAGAAAGAAAAAGCACGAAGCAATGAACCAAAGAAACATATCCTACAAATTACAGGAGAGTATGAATGAAGGGATAGAGAGCAAGGGCAAAGAAGGATGGAGGCAGCGTCTACCCGCCAAACAAATACACGAAATGGATAAGCTGCTGCATCTGATTCAAATCGGCCATGTTGCTGTCACCAGTTTGTTTACTTTCTTTTTTCTAAAACATAAATTCACCAGACATGCTCAATGAGTTTCATTATTCCTCCATCTATCATATCGAAATCAAGAAAAAGAGAGAGAGAGAGAGAGAGAGAGAGAGAGAGACAGACAGACAGACAGACAGACAGACAGACAGACAGACAGACAGACAGACAGATAGAGACAGAGACAGAGAGACAGAGAACTGAAACGAATTGAGAGAGAGATATATGATATCACTATAC
>CM065715.1:96676019-96678519 GCA_033310375.1 Conus canariensis
GCAGTGAGGGAATGAGGGAATGAGGTAATGAGGCAGTGAGGGAATGAGGCAGTGAGGGAATGAGGCAATGAGGCAGTGAGGGAACGAGGCAGTGAGGGAATGAGGCAGTGAGGGAATGAGGTAATGAGGCAGTGAGGTAATGAGGCAGTGAGGGAATGAGGCAGTGAGGGAATGAGGCAGTGAGGGAATGAGCAATGAGGCAGTGAGGGAACGAGGCAGTGAGGCAGTGAGGAATGAGGCAGTGAGGGAATGAGGCAGTGAGGGAATGAGGCAGTGAGGAATGAGGTAATGAGGCAATGAGGGAATGAGGCAGTGAGGCAGTGAGGCAGTGAGGCAGTGAGGGAATGAGGCAGTGAGGGAATGAGGGAATGAGGCAGTGAGGGAATGAGGGAATAAGGCAGTGAGGGAATGAGGGAATGAGGCAGTGAGGGAATGAGGCAGTGAGAGAATGAGGCAGTGAGAGGAATGAGGAGTGAGGAAATGAGGCAGTGAGGGAATGAGGCATGAGGCAATGAGGGCAGTGAGGGAATGAGGCAATGAGGCAGTGAGGCAGTGAGGGAATGAGGCAGTGAGGGAATGAGGCAGTGAGGCAATGAGGCAGTGAGGGAGTGAAGCAGTGAGGCAATGAGGCAGTGAGGGAATGAGGCAGTGAGGGGAACGAGGCAGTGAGGGAATGAGGCAATGAGGCAGTGAGGGAGTGAAGCAGTGAGGGAATGAGGCAGTGAGGGAGTGAGCAGTGAGGGAATGAGGCAGTGAGGAGTGAAGCAGTTAGGGAATGAGGCAGGAGTGAGGGAGTGAGGCAGTGAGGCAATGAGGCAGTGAGGGAGTGAGGCAGTGAGGCAATGAGGCAGTGAGGGAGTGAGGCGAGTGAGGCAATGAGGGAGTGAGGCAGTGAGGCAATGAGGTAATGAGGCAGTGAGGGAATGAGGGAATGAGGCAGTGAGGGAATGAGGCAGTGAGGCAATGAGGCAGTGAGGGGAATGAGGGAATGAGGCAGTCAGGGAATGAGGCAGTGAGGGAATGAGGCAATGAGGCAGTGAGGAACGAGGCAGTGAGTGGAATGAGGCAATGAGGCAGTGAGGGAGTGAAGCAGTAGGGAATGAGGCAGTGAGAGGAGTGAGGCAGTGAGGCAATGAGGCAGTGAGGGAGTGAGGCAGTGAGGCAATGAGGCAGTGAGGGAGTGAGGCAGTGAGGCAATGAGGGAGTGAGGCAGTGAGGCAATGAGGTAATGAGGCAGTGAGGGAATGAGGGAATGAGGCAGTGAGGGATGAGGCAGTGAGGCAATGAGGCAGTGAGGGAATGAGGGAATGAGGCAGTCAGGGAATGAGGCAGTGAGGGAATGAGGCAATGAGGCAGTGAGGGAACGAGGCAGTGAGGGAATGAGGCAATGAGGCAGTGAGGGAATGAGGCAGTGAGGGAATGAGGCAGCGAGGTAATGAGGCAGTGAGGCAGTGAGGGAATGAGGCAGTGAGACAATGATGCAGTAAGGCAATGAGGCAGTGAGGCAATGAGGCAGTGAGGGAATGAGGCAATGAGGGAATGAGGCAATGAGGCAGTGAGGCAATGAGGGAATGAGGCAGTGAGGCAATGAGGCAATGAGGCAATAAGGCAGTGAGGCAATGAGGGAGTGAGGCAATGAGGCAGTGAGGTAATGAGGCAATGAGGCAATGAGGTAGTGAGGCAATGAGGCAATGAGGTAGTGAGGCAATGAGGGAATGAGGCAGTGAGGCAATGAGGCAGTTAGGCAATGAGGCAGTGAGGGAGTGAGGCAGTGAGGTAATGAGGCAGTGAGGCAATGAGGCAGTGAGGGAATGAGGCAGTGAGGAATGAGGCAGTGAGGGAGTGAGGCAGTGAGGCAGTGAGGGAATGAGGCAGTGAGGCAGTGAGGGAATGAGGGAATGAGGCAGTGAGGGAATGAGGCAGTGAGGGAATGAGGCAATGAGGCAGTGAGGGAATGAGGCAGTGAGAGAATGAGGCAGTGAGGGAATGAGGCAGTGAGGGAATGAGGGAATGAGGCAGTGAGGTCGCTGGGAGAGAGGCAGAGGGATGCCTGTTCATGTTGTAAACGTGCTCTGCGATTTTGGCCTGAGATTTTGTGAGGTGGGCAAGAAGATGATGATGATGGTGGTGATTATGATGTTGGTTAATACCAATCATTATCACTATTCTTAGTGTTCTTGTTGTTGTTACAATCATGATCATCATCACCATCATCATCACCATCATGATCATCATCATCATCATGATGATCATCATCATTATTATCATTATTACTATCATTGTTATTATTATTATTATCATTATCATCATTGTTGGTATTCATTTATTTATTTTATTAATTTTCTGGTAGTCTGTTACTCTGTTGCGCTTTCCCATTAGATACATTCGCTCGACAATGTTCACTGTTCATCAGAATGTTACACTGTTCTAAAGCATACCTTTGAGGCTCAGTAAGTTTCACACACACACACACACACACACACACACACACACACACACA
>CM065715.1:96691019-96703519 GCA_033310375.1 Conus canariensis
TGCGGGACAATTCCACTGCTAGTTCGTTTATGAAAAAAGAAAACAACTGTGGACTCAACAAGCATCCTTGTTTTACTCCATTTGGACAATCAAAATAATCTGAATACTCACTCTTCACACGCACACATGCCAGCACTGAATTGTAGACCCCTCTAATAGCCATGTACAATTTACTATTAACACCACTTTTACGGAGTACATTCCACAGAGCATTCCGATTTACCGAGTCAAAGGCCTTCTTGAAATCTACAAATGCAATGTAGAGCTTCGACTTACAGAGTAGATGTTTTTGAATCAAAGAATATAGTGTAAATATATGGTCTATGGTGCTGTAACTGGTTCTAAAACCTGCTTGTTCTTCCACTATTTTTTCTTCAGTTTCAGCCCATTCAGTTAATCTTGTATTTAGTATGTGAGTGTAGATTTTACTTAAAATGCTGGTAAGTGATACTCCACGATAGTTGTCGGGACTGTTCACGTCTCCTTTTTTATGGATTGGTACAATAATTGATTTAGCCCACTCTGATGGAAAGATACCATTATCAAAAAGCTGGGCAAATAAATGAAGAAGGAAATCGATTACAGTTGTGTTTGCATTCTTCAACATTTCTGCTATGATTCTATCTGGTCCTGCACTCTTTCCTAATTTTAAATGTTTAATACCAGCAACGACTTCTTCACTGGAAATAGGTTGATTAAATAATGGCTCAATTTCATTCTCTTCTACCACACCAGTCTCTTCTTCCATACTTTTATTATCAAAACTATGAAAAACGCCCCAAAAATGGTCATGCCACTGTTGAACTGAGATTTCGTTATACACAAAACTCTTTTTTATTTACAGATCTTATCACTGACCAGAACATTTTAGAATCACTGACTGAATTTTTCAGTTTCTTTAACCTACTTTCTTTAAACTCCAGTTCCTTTGTTTTCCTTAGCGTAACATACTCTTTACGTGATACAGCGTATTCTCCTCTTTTCTTACTTTTATCCTTGGCTGTTTTGCATCTCTGAAATCTTTTCATGTAAGAAGAGGTTTTATCTGTGTATCAAACAGAGAGAGAGAGAGAGAGAGAGAGAGAGAGAGAGAGAGAGAGAGAGAGGAGAGAGAGAGAGAAACCTTGTAACCATTTTCACCCAGTAGCTAAATAACCACTTTTTCTGAAAACAATGACATTACTTTGATTCATCCTTAACATCAGTTTAAATGTCTAGGTGTTTTATACAAACTGTTTTCTTCGGCCTGCAGACCTTCCACTATTTCTGACAATAAAATGATGTAATCTGCAAATAATCAGATAAAGAGCTCAATGTAATCAGGGGAAGATATAAAACCATGTTCTCCATTTTCATTTACCGAAGTGCATTACCAAACAAAGAAAACAAAACTGGACTGCACACATCTCCTTGTTTACCCCTTTTGGGCAAACAATAAATTCTGTTAAATCCGCCGATTTTCTTATTCTTGCTTTAACACTGCTATATTTACATCTTATGCAGACATAACATATACCCATTATTCGATTTTTTACAAGTACTCGCCACTTAAGTTTTCTGGATATGGAATCGAAAGCTTTTTCACATCTATAAATGCAACATATAACTTTCCATTTCAAACTAACTGCTTTTGAACTGTTGCTAAAAGAAAACAAAGATAACTGATTGTTGAAGAATTAGAATTCAGTATGGTATTCACCAGTCACATTATTTTCTTTTATCCATTTTCGAAGTCTTGCATCAATTACAGAACGAGAAATCTTACTGCACACATAACTCAATGCTATGCCCCTGCAACGATTTACACCCTTTACATCTTTCTTGTTATGTAATGTACCAGTTATGGAGTCTGTTCGTTTTGAGGATATAGCCTTCTTTATCAAAGAAGACATTAAATAACTTTACCAAAAGCATAACAGCATCATCACAAGAATACAGAAAAAGAAATTCACCATTTATGTCATCCGGATCTGCAGACTTTGGATGTTTTAATTTCCCTAGAGCACTAATAACTTCTTTTGTCATCGAGTGACTGAACCATCTCTTGTTATTGTCTTCAACTGGAACATGATCCTCTTCTTCCAGCTCTATTTCATCCACTTGTTTGTCAAGAATGTTTATAAAATGCAGAGAACAATCATCAGTCCTAATGCTATTTGACACACCACCCATTTAGAAATAACTTTGCGAACAGCCTCCCCAACAAAATCTGTGCTGTTACCAACAGAAGAAACAAAATCATCAAGTAGCAAGTTTTCGTGTGTGTGTGTGTGTGTGTGTGTGGTGTGTGTGTGTGTGTGTGTGTGTGTGTGTGTGTGTGTTTTGTGTGGTGCGTGCGTGCGTGCGTGCGTGCGTGCGTGCGTGCGTGCGTGCGTGCGTGCGTGTGTGTGTGTGTGTTCTTTTTCTGTTCAACATGTATTCTCTTCGTGCTTTACCACACCCTGTCCGGTCACAGATTTCTAAAGTTCTTCAAACTTTCGAAAGTAATGTCATCACGTTTATTCTAGCAATCGTACATTCTTCATTAAACCACTTTTTACTCTTCCTGACCGATCTTTTATCAAAAAGAATCCCACCTTTCATGCACTCAGCCTGTTGTAAAATGCAGCCATTGAATAAGCACAGGGCACCATCTGTCATCGTCGATCATATAAGCAGCATCACTTAAAGTGTCTTGAAACTCTTGATGATTCCCTGTCGCCTCCATGAATCGTTAAGAGGATTTGACTTTCCATCTATATTTCTCAACAACACATTTTGCCTTCGAGCCACAAACAAATGTTCCATATAGATCGTGATTCTGTTTTGATGCATTATTGTAGTGAGGGAGGGGGGGGGGTGGTGGTGATCAGATTCTATCCTTTCAACAATATACATTTCACAAGATGAATGTAAAATGGAGGGGAAAGATCACCAGAAGCCAAAAAAAAAATGAAAATAAAATAATCATTGACAACCCTGCCAGTATCAGACAAGCAAGTGAAAGGACCATCTCTTACCTCCATCACAAGCACCATTCTGCATTGACAGTTCCAGTGAAGAACAACGGCTTAAAAGTTTTTCTTCCACGTGAATTCAATGCTTTAGGTTGCGAATTCTCCTTCATTTCTTCAATTTACCTTCTTGTTCATGGTAAAATGACTAAGATATCCGTAATCATGGGAAACTTAGACAAGAGAGAGAGAGAGAGAGAGAGAGAGAGAGAGAGAGAGAGAGAGAGAGACAGACAGACAGACAGACAGACAGACAGACAGACAGACAGACAGACAGACAGACAGACACAGACACAGACACAGACAAAGAGAGAGAGAGAGAGAGAGAGGAGAGAGAGAGAGAGAGAGAGAGAGAGAGAAACGGAGTCGGAGTCGGAGTCGGAATGTTTTAATTGATCAGGCCATTTGCCCATACAATGGAGTGAATATTCAAAATCAATAATCAAATCAAATCACATTCATACTCTCATGTCTTAACCTTAAAGCTTTGAATATGAAGAGGGACAACCTTTCCATAATGCGTTTGTTCGTATTCGCAAGCAACAATGAAAATTTAAACATGGAAGGCTGTCTATAAAACTTTCTAGGCAACAATTCTTGTCTAAGGTTTTCATACTGGTGGCAAACAAACAAAAAATGGAGTTCAGTTTCTGGAACATTGGGACAAAATGGACAATTCACAGCATTGTTCGGGTAGGGTCTAAACATCAAAAAATGACATTTCAATGGAGACATTCCAATTCTAAATCTCGAATATACATTACGCTTCTTGATGTAACTGATCTCACATAAATGTGGACTTATTGAAAAGGACTGCTTGAAAGAAGCATACACGTTATAAAATGTATGCGACTCCAAAGACGCATGCCAGTCCTGCTTAAAACAATCTATAAGCCTTTCCTTGAAGCATGCTAGGAAGATGTTAACGTTACCAACCCCTTGAGCTTCCCAAACTTCCCCCAAACCAAACTTATACAGTACATTTCTAACTTTACATGCCCATGTTTCATAATTTTGACGTTGCAAATTTAAAAGCATTTCATAGGCCTTTTTGGGATATCGATCATTGTCCATCTGTACAAGACGTAACCAAAACTTGACACATTTGACAAACGTTAATACATACAAAGGATACCTGCCTGTTTCTCCATAAACAACATGCTTCGGCGATTTTATATTCACACCCAGAAATCGTTTCAGAGCAAACAAATGGATTCTTTCTATCTGTTCTTGATTTTGCGTCAAGCCCCAGATTTCAGCTCCATATGTTAAAATGGGTTGAATCTGACAATCGAAAAGTTTAAAAAAGAAGGCAGGAGAATGCTCACCAATTGACCACATCGTTCTTATGATTGCTGTAATTCCTTTCTTGGCCCTGTCTGCGAGATCAGACATCGTATATACAAAACTTAATCTTGTTGACAAGTGAATGCCAAGGTATTTGTACATATTCACAATTTTTAACTCGTTATCATCAAAAAACCATCTTTCCCTTAAGGCATGGTATCCCCCATTCCGAAAAATGACAATGTTCGATTTTTCCATATTTACAATGAGATCAAGACGTTTAGCTACATCAGACAAAATATTCAACTGCGTCTGAAGACCAGTAACACTATCAGATATTAGTGCAACATCATCAGCAAATAGGAGGATTAGTATTTGAATAAAATCTGGCGTCAACTGAACGCCATGGCGACCAGATTCAAGCACTTCTTTCGTCAGCTCATTTATAAAAAGCGAAAAAAGCACAGGTGAGCAAACCTCCCCCTGTTTCAAGCCTCGAGGGCACAAAAAAGCATCTGTTAATTCACCATCAACACGCACCCTTGCTTTGACAACATTATACATCGATTTTAATGCACTGAGTATCTTGCCTTGTAGGCCGTTTTTATGCAAGATAATCCACAACTTTTCTCTGCACACAGTATCAAAAGCTTTACGGAAATCTATAAATGCTACATACAATTTCCTGTGTCTCACGAGCTGCTTTTGTACCATAGCATGGAGAGTGAATATGTGATCTGCTGTACAGTAACCCTTCCTGAATCCAGCTTGCTCTTCACCAACAATTCCCTTGTCGTCAATCCAGTTTGAAATGCGCTTATTCAATACAAAACTATACACCTTACTACAAATATTGAGAAGAGAAATGCCTCTATAATTATCTGGAACATTCAAATCACCCTTTTTGTGCAGAGGCTGAATAATGGACAATGACCACTCGTCAGGAAAAAGCCCATGATCAAAGAGATAGTTAAAAAAAAATTAACAAGGAAAGGCAATATTTGTTCAATGCTATTTTTGTAAAATTCCCCAATGAGTCCATCCGGGCCGGGTGCCTTCCGAGATTTAAGTACTTGCACAGCAGCTCGAATTTCTTCTGCTGTTATTGATTCATTGAGCATATCACATTCGGTGGTACGCGTGTTATCAAGAGGAACTGAATCGTCGTCACTGTTAAGTGTGTAATTATCGCCATCATCACAAGGAACATCAATATCACCAACTGCATTTGCAACAGTGTCTGGCACAGAATTAAACACATTATCAAAATGATGAAACCATTCATTTTTTGTTATCGTATTTTGCACACCAGTCCTAGATTTTACAGAACGAATGGTATCCCAAAATTTTCTTGCATCATTTAAATTATCCTGTAGTGAGCGCACAATCTTTTCTTTATGTAGTTTCTTTTTCGATTCTAATAACTCTTTATACTGTTTTCTTTTTTCAGAGTAAGCTAGACTTTCAGCATCAATATGGCTTTTGCCAAGTTGGCGCCGATGCCGGCGCAAGAGAGTTCTACTCTGCCTACATTCCAAGTCAAACCATATTTTCATCTTTTCACATCCAATACATTTAGTTTTCTTCATGCAATTTCCTGCATAAGCAAAACAGTCATTAAATTTAGCAAGCGCCAAATTTATATCATTTTCAATAAGTAACATGGCTTCATCCAAGATAGCTCTCACCTCGACACTGCACATAAGGTCATTGTAAGCAACATGCTGATCATCATCCCATGTGTATTTTGTAATTGAAAAGGTTTCACGATCAATGTTTTGTTCGGAATATAAAACATTATGACGATTGAGAGACAATTCAATGGCAGCGTGTTTTGTTTCAACCATAGGTATAACATTAAAACATTTACACATATTTACTAAGGAGTTGGAAACCAAAAAAATAGTCTATAACACTGCTTCCATTCGTTGATACATATGTGAAATCTCCCGAGAAAGTCCGGGACACAAGTCCATTTAAAATGCACAGTTCATACAGTTCACACACAGATAACAGATAGCGACCAAAAGAATTAACTACATTGTCCGTTGACAGACGCACTTTATCAGGGGGTTCTTTTAAATCATTACTGTCAATAGATTCCCGCACATCATAAAAAGAATCATGTATGTCAACAGCTTTAACACTGAGTGAACCGGTTCTTGAATTTAAATCTCCACAGATTATAACGGGAGCACTATCATACTCTCTAGCAAGATCAAGCAAACAGTCTTCTAGCATGGAGATACCATTATAAATATCTGTTTCTTCGTAATAGATTGAATGCTCGGGAGGTATATAAGCACCAATTAATAAGCAATCAGTCATTGTTCCAATAAGCTTTTGGGAAATCTTTAACACAATAATATTGTCGAGTTCACATTCAATTCTAGTCACATATTCAGTCAAAGTTTTTCTGACTAGAAACGACCCCGCCTGAAAGACGACTGTGAGTACTGTGACAGTTTGACCCCAGGAGAAACATATGCAACATGAGAAGGGGTTAAAGAATCTGGAAATGTCTGGGAAAAGGTTTCAACCAGCAACGCGAAATCATATTTCATAACAAAATAAGACAGATCAAGTTGATTTGTAACGCTCCATATACCTTCTACATTCAGCGACACAATAGAAAGAGATGCTTTGGTGTTATCAACATGGACATTCGCATGAGTATGGTTAACAAGACCAGTATCAACAATATCTGTCTTCAGTTTAGCAACATTACTGACATTACTGTTTATCGCATTTAAAGCAATATTAACAGAAGCAAAACTAACATTATTTGAGTGTTCAGAAACATCGCTGGAATAAGCCAGACTTATCGAACTATCATCAGAATCAAAACAAGGGCTGTGGCCTGACCGTCATTTCTTTGGACCCCCTTTCCCTGATTTTGCTGTGCCTTTTGTTGACGGGTTCTGACACCAGCCTGTGGGCAGTTTACCTTGCGTGGAGGTGGTAACGTCAGAGCGTAATGACTGCTGCCTAGTATGTACTGGAGTGGCTGCTGACGGTTGTCTACTCACCGAACGTCTTTCACTGCCAGCATGTGACTTTCCTCGCCCCCTCCCTCCACCACCATCACGCTGTGACTTTGATGCACTGGATGGCTGCGTGGTAGGGGTGCTGACAGGAGAGCCCCGACCAAAGCCCAGCAAGGATGGCGACTGCCGCTGGCTGCTGCTTCCCTGCCCATCACCTGGCTGCTCACCCTCGCGTTCTGCACTCCAGGCATTGGCCGTGTCCGTGCTGTCCTGGCGCTGACCCTCGTCTGGACCCCGCTCCACTGCCAGGTCATCCGAGACACTGACATCATCAGCATCCTCAGTTTGCCCAGGATACAGCACTGGGGGGTCTTGGCCCTGTATGGCAGCACGAGTGTCAGTGTGGGTCTGGGACAGTGTGGGAAAACAGGGCAGAAAGCAGGGATCGCCATCAGGGGGACAAAGATTGGGGTGGGGCCTGCTGTCACGGTAGCTGCTGCCACTTTCGTGTCGTCTCCTGGATTCCGTCACCACCAGCTTGCCCTTGGAGTAGTAGGCGTGCTTCCCTTCCTGCTGATACTGCGCCATGGTATCCCTCTGCTGTCTGGTCAGGTCTGCTGCCACTCGTATCCCCTCAGAGGCCCGCATTTGATCTTTCCCTTCTCTGTCCTTCATTATGATCATGCAGTCTCTCCACCTGAGAAACTTCACGATTACTGGGCGTGGTCTGCTAGAGACAGCAGGCAGTGAACCAAGGCGATGTGCTCTGTCGACATCATCCTCAGACCACGTTTTCTGTGGGAAATGCTGGTTCAGGGACTGGATCACTCTCTCTAGGCACTTTTCGTAAGTCTCCCCTCTCTCTTCAGGCATGCCATATAACAGTAGATTACATCTCCTGGAATATCTCTCTTGTCTTTCAACTTCATCTTCAAGCCGTCTAAGTCGGCTGTCTAGGTAACTCTGATGTTTCTTCACATTGTTAACCTGCAATTCAGTGTTCTTTAAGGAGGACTGCAAAGTAGAAACGAAGTTTTGAAGATCAGCAAATTGACATTGCAGTTGCTCACACTGTACACTGATATGGTCTTCTACACGTTGTAATTTTGAAATAAACTGAGATTTCATGTCATCCATCATATCAATCAGTTTGTTCAGTTTTAGTTCCATTTGAGCGGACTGGCTGTTGACGGGGGTGGTGGTGTCCACAGGCGCTGGCCCTGGGTTTCGTTCCACTTGTCCAGACATCAACAGAAGAAAACGTAAATCAGGTGGAGGGTGCAGGGAAAGGCCATCAGATGATGAGTAAGGTGTTGTCACAGACAACAATGTCTGGTGACCGAACAAAAACTGTCCCTGGGTCAAAATGGAATCCTTTCTCACAGTCAGAAGAGCCTTGTCACACTCACTCAGCCTCTGGTGAACAGATCCTGTGCATACTAACCGTACAGGCAGAACGGCGCACTGTACACAATCAGTGTCAACAAAACAAACCAACTGACAAACACCGTCACATCCAAACCTGAGTACACCTTGCAACAGAACGGTTCACGATTTACACGGGATTTCACACGGTTTGCCTTTTTCAACAACAAGCTGCCCAGTATCGGTACAAATGTACCAATAGCCCTGCGGTAGGACTCGGTGTCAATTCCCATGATCCAAAAATAAAACACTAAGAAGAAAATTGAAAAACAAAACTTACATCATTGTCTTCAGCACACCACGAGCAACCTAATCGTATAACTTTCAAACACTTATCTGGAATTAACTTAGAGTAATTAAACAAAAACACGCCGCAATTTGAGAGCGATTCAAAAAACCTTGCTTCCACGTTCGTGAACACAAACTCACTCCGAGAGAGAGAGAGAGAGAGAGAGAGAGAGAGAGAGAGAGAAGGTATCAATAATAGGAGACTCAGAGAGATGCAGAGTCAGAGACAGACAGACAGAGAGACAGAGACAGAGACCGACAGAGAGACAGAGACAGAGAGAAAGAGAGAGACAGACAGAAAGAGAGGCAGACAAATAGACACAGAGAGAGACAGGCAGAGACAGAAACAGAGAGACAGACAGATAGACAGACAGACAGGCAGGCAGGCAGGCAAATAGGCAGGCAAGTAGGCAGGCAGACAGCTAGAGAGAGAGAGAGAGAGAGAGAGAGAGAGAGAGGAGAGAGAGAGATTTTGTAAATGGCGTAGTTGTGCATGCCTGCAGATACGAATGTGTATTCCAACACCGACGAAGATGCTCCTAGTCCTTTTTTTTTTTTTTTTCTTTTTCTTCTTTTTTTTAACTGATGAGAACAATACTGAGCCTGGGCATTTTCTGCATGTGCCTCAGAACCAGCAGCCTGTGTATTTTCTGCATGTGCCTCAGAACCAGCAGCCTGTGTATTTTCTGCATGTGCCTCAGAACCAGCAGCCTGTGCATTTTCTACATGTGCCTCAGCACCACCAGCCTGTGCATTGCATGTGCCTCAGCATCACCAGCCTGTGCATTTTCTACATGTGTCTCAACACCAGCAGCCTGTGCATTTTCTACATGTGCCTCAGCACCACCAGCCTGTGCATTGCATGTGCCTCAGCACCAGCAGCCTGTGCATTTTCTACATGTCTCAACACCAGCAGCCTGTGCATTTTCTACATGTGTCTCAGCACCATCAGCCTGTGCATTGCATGTGCCTCAGCACCACCAGCCTGTGCATTTTCTACATGTGTCTCAACACCAGCAGCCTGTGCATTTTCTACATGTGTCTCAGCACCAGCAGCCTGTGCATTGCATGTGCCTCAGCACCACCAGCCTGTGCATTTTCTACATGTGTCTCAACACCAGCAGCCTGTGCATTTTCTACATGTGTCTCAGCACCAGCAGCCTGTGCATTGCATGTGTCTCAGCACCAGCAGCCTGTGCATTTTCTGCATGTGTCTCAGCACCAGCAGCCTGTGCATTTTCTGCATGTGTCTCAGCACCAGTAGCCTGTGCATTTTCTGCATGTGTCTCAGCACCAGCAGCCTGTGCATTGCATGTGCCTCAACACCACCAGCCTGTGCATTTTCTACATGTGTCTCAACACCAGCAGCCTGTGCATTTTCTACATGTGTCTCAGCACCAGCAGCCTGTGCATTGCATGTGTCTCAGCACCAGCAGCCTGTGCATTTTCTGCATGTGTCTCAGCACCAGCAGCCTGTGCATTTTCTGCATGTGTCTCAGCACCAGTAGCCTGTGCATTTTCTGCATGTGTCTCAGCACCAGCAGCCTGTGCATTTTCTGCATGTGTCTCAGCACCAGTAGCCTGTGCATTTTCTGCATGTGTCTCAGCACCAGCATTCTCTTCCGTACATGTGACCATGCAGCTGATAGAAAGTGGAATGAACAGACCTCAAAAACCCTGGTGTAATAATGAAGGAACATGCCTGGACTAAGAGACATTCAACACCATGGTGTACTAATGAAGAGACTCACATGAAGAGAACAGTCTGAGACATAAAACTCCTCAGTGTAATGATGAAGGGATTCACATGGAGGGTGTAGAGAGAGACATGAATACCTGGGCGTAATGATGAAGAGACTCACACGAAGGGAGTAAGAGAGACATCAAACACCTAGGTGTAATGATGAAGAGACTCACACGAAGGGAATAGAGAGAGACATCAAACACCTAGTGTAATGATGAAGAGACTCACACGAAGGGAATAGAGAGAGACATCAAACACCTAGTGTAATGATGAAGAGACTCACACGAAGGGAATAGAGAGACATCAAACACCTAGTGTAATGATGAAGAGACTCACACCAAGGGAATAGAGAGAGACATCAAACACCTAGTGTAATGATGAAGAGACTCACACCAAGGGAATAGAGAGAGACATCAAACACCTAGTGTCATGATAAGAGACTCACACAAGGGAATAGAGAGAGACATCAAACACCTAGGTGTAATGATGAAGAGACTCACACGAAGGGAATAGAGAGAGACATCAAACACCTAGTGTAATGATGAAGAGACTCACACGAAGGGAATAGAGAGACATCAAACACCTAGTGTAATGATGAAGAGACTCACACCAAGGGAATAGAGAGAGACATCAAACACCTAGTGTAATGATGAAGAGACTCACACCAACAGAATAGAGAGAGACATCAAACACCTAGTGTCATGATAAAGAGACTCACACGAAGGGAATAGAGAGAGACATCAAACACCTAGTGTAATAATGAAGAGACTCACACCAAGGGAATAGAGAGAGACATCAAACACCTAGTGTAATGATGAGGGGACTCACATGGATAGAAAAGTGAGAGACATCAAACATCTAGGTGTAATGATGAAGAGACTCACAGGGAGGGAGCAGAGAGCGACATCAAACATCTAGGTGTAATAATGAAGGGACTCACATGAAGAGAGTAGAGAGAGACATCAAACATCTAGGTGTAATAATGAAGGGACTCACATGAAGAGAGTAGAGAGAGACATCAAACATCTAGGTGTAATAATGAAGGGACTCACATGAAGAGAATAGAGAGATACATCAAACATCAAAGTGTAATGATGAAGAGACTCACAGGGAGGGAGTAGAGAGCGACATCAAACATCTGGGTGTAATAATGAAGGGACTCACATGAAGAGAAAAGTGAGAGACATCAAACATCTGGGTGTAATAATGAACGGACCCACATGAAGAGAATAGAGAGAGACATCAAACATCTAGGTATGATAATGAAGGGACTCACATGGAGCGTGTGGTAAGAGACATCAAACACCTAGGTGTAATAATGAAGGGACTCACATGGAGGGAGAGTTGAGAGTCATCAAACACTTTGTGTAATGGTGAAAGGACTCACGTTGAGGGTCAAGGACCCCATGTATCCTTCTTTTGTTGTATATGGGTGGAGTAATGGTTATCACGTGCTGACTCTTTTACTTTCACTTCACACACACACACACACACACACACACACACACACACACACACACACACACACACACACGCACGCGCACGCACGCCACGCACGCACGCACACACACACACACACACACACGCGCGCGCGCGCGCGCGCGCGCGCGCATACATACATGCACACACACACACCACACACACACACACACACACACACACGACCGCGAGCGCATACACACACACACACACACACACACGCACGCACGCACGCACGCACGCACGCACACAAACGCACAAACACACGCACGCACACACGCACACATGCATGCATGC
>CM065715.1:96718519-96723519 GCA_033310375.1 Conus canariensis
AAACTCAGTATATCCATTTTCACGATTTAAGTCAGTTCTTTGCTCATTCCGAAATCCGTCTGGACAAATCCATCATTCCGACAATGAAAGAAGCCAAATAACTGGGTGTTATCTTTCATCAAAAACTGAGCTTTAAAAATCACATCCAATCCTTCAAAACTGCACGTCAGAAAGCACTGAACATTCTGAGAGGTGTGGCACACACGGGGCGCTGATAAGAAAACTCTTCTCCATCTTTACTGGGCTCTGATCCTATCCAGCCTGGACAAAGGGTGTGTAGTCTACGACTCTGCCAGACCTTCTTACCTGAAAACTGTAGATCCCATCCACCATCAAGGGCTTCGATTCCGTCTGGGTGCATTCTACACCACCTCTGCTTATAACCTGTATGCTGAGGCGGGAGAACCGTTCTTCTGTGACCGGCGGCTGAAACGTTTCTTGAACTACAGTTCGAATCTCTTTTCTAAACCCCTAAACCCTTCTTATGACTGTGTTTTTGACGCGAAGTTCCAAAAGGAATTCGATGACTACCCAGCTCCATTCCAACCTTGGGAATTCGTATTCTTCCCCATTTGAACAATGTAGATACAGACCTTGGAGACGTGTGTGATTCGTCTAAGTTTTCTGATGACCCATCATGGACTTTCATCACTCCGAAGATCTGATTTGACTTTTAGCCTCGTGTCCTAAAGGTACCTCTAGCTCCTTGGCGGATAAGTCCATTTTCGCCGAACTGTTTTCTAAGTTTCCATCCTTCAGAAGACTTTTTTTACCGATGGATCCGAATCTGATGTAGGAGTTGTTTCTGCTGTGTTTTGTGCCACGGATCCTTCTACCAGACATTCTAAACACATTCCCACTGACAGCTCCATCAACACTGCTGGGTTGACAGCCTTGGTCATGACTTTGAAATGGTCTCTAAGCCAAAACATCCAAATTTTCTGATTTTGTCAGTCCCTTTCTGCTTTAGAGGCCATTGGTGGCCGTAATCTTAAACACATTCAGCTACTAAAATTGTTTGAACTATACACCTCTCTGAAATCTGGTGGATATAATATAAGTTTTTGCTTGGGTTCCTGGTCATGTGGGCATTCGAGGCATACGAGGTGGTTGATCAACTTGCCAAGAGTGCCACAAGGTAAGAATTACGCAGGTTGTCTGCCCCTCACATCGATCTGAAATCCAAAGCTCAGGCTTATGTCAAAGACCTCTGGCAACAGGAATGGAACTCACAGACGGAAAACAAACTCTTCCATGTCCGTCCATATTCTGAAAGTTTTTACCGTGTTCCAGGAGCGGCCATAAAAAAAAAGAAAGTCTTGTACTGTTTGCAGGCAGGTCACTCCTTTCTCATCCATTCTTATCTTTCAAGTCTTGAGCCGTTTGCAGGCAGGTCACTCCTTTCTCATCCATTCTTATCTTTCAAAAACTGAAGAAGCTCCATGGTTCATTTCATGGCATGTACCACTCACAATAAAACATGTTCTTTTAGAGCATTGGAACTTGCATGATGTGACACACAAACACTTTACAGCAGACTCCACGAAAGCCCTGTTCAGGGATGTCCCACCCCATGTGATTTTTTCATTTCTGAATGAGATCAACATTTTTCTTCTGATCTAAGACTTTTTTTTTATAGAAGAAAGATTTTGATGACATTTCCCATGTGCTTTTGTGTGGTTTAACGAGTTGTGTGGATTTTCTTTAAATGATAAGATTCGATAGCTGCCTTAAACGCGGTGACAGCCCGGATATGACCCTTTGCGGTTGGCTGGGCTATAAGCAGCTCTCTCTCTCTCTCTCTCTCTCTCTCTCTCTCTCTCTCTCTCTCTCTCTCTCTCTCTCTCTCTTCTTCTTCTTCTTCTTCTTCTTCTTCTTCTTCTTCTTGCAAACCTAATAATCCTCAGGCTTAGATTTCATTGATTTATTTCACAAATGGCTGATGGCCTGCCTCAACATGCATGCCTTCGGTTTTTGTTCGCTTATTTGTTTTGGTTTGGTTTGGTTTGGGTTGAATTCTTTTTTCTTTTGTTTTTTTAAATTTTCTTTTGTTTTTGTTACATTCTATTTTCTGTCTTTTCCTTTTTGTTTTGCAGAATTGTGTCTTGCTTTTAATTACTTGGATTGTAGCTCTCACCCAAAGGTAATAATGGGAATATAAGTAAATTACAGTCTTAATATATTTCTCTGTCTTTTGACTAACTTATGTCTTTGTTCACCTGTTTGGCTCAAAGACCCAAGTACGCGCGCGCGCGCGCGCGCGCGCGCGTGGTGTGTGTGTGTGTGTGTGTGTGTGTGTGTGTAAGAGAGAGAGAGTGTGTGTTCACGCTAGGGTATGTATGTACGTGTGAGCGTATAGGCATGCGCACACATGCACTTGTAATTACGCACATGCAAGCGTATCGTTCGCTTATCCGTCGTAAGCTTTTGTTTATTGACTGAACACTGAACCTTGCTAAGTTTAATCAGCTCGCAAGGAAGAAATGGTTCACATAAACACAGTGGTAAGACATCAAATATCTTAGCAGAACTATAAATAGGCGTGAGGGATAATTAAAAGAGTGTTTGTGTGTGTGTGTGGGGGGGGGGGGGTTAGCTTACAGGCTGATAGATTGGAAATCGGTAATTCTGCTTGCTTTGCAGACGGCTGAGGGGAAGATTCTGGTTAGCGGTGGCCTGCTTCTTCACTGGACGTGTTGTGGTAGTTTCCCATTAATGAATCTCTCTGCCTCTGTCTCTGTCTGTCTGTCTGTCTCTTTCTCTGTATGTGTGTGTGTGTGTGTGTGTGTGTGTGTGTGTGTGTGTGTGTGTGTGTGTGTGTGTGTGTGTGTGTGACAGAGAGAGAAAGAGACAGACAGACAGATAGGCAGCCAAACAGCCAGCCAGCCAGACAGACAGAGACTGCGAGAGAGAGAGTGAGATGTTGAAGATTCTGTGCCCTTAATATAACTGGAACATTGGGTGCGGACACAGCTACGCATCCTCTTCCTTTCCCATCCCCTTGAAACATAAGCCTGTGTACGTGAGGTTTCAGATATAACACTTTCAGCCTTCAAACTGCAGTGCGGCCACAATGCTATGGTGGTATCTGGCTGCTGGCTCCAGCAAATGTTGATGCTGAGAGTGTTTGCTTCAGCACCTCACTGTCGCTATCATGCCGTGATCAGACAGCTGCTGATGAGGTCTTCAGGAATTCTGATTAATTCCCGACCTGCTGAACAGGTGGCTGGAAGATGCCTGACCTGACTGGTTCCACTTGTTCATCATCCTATCCGGCGTCGACTCGGGGAAAGGGAAGCCTTGAAGTAATTAAAAACTAGGGAGCAGGTGTACACTTTAACGAAAAGAAAAAAAAAAAAAAAAAAAAAAGCCTTGCGTGCGCCTCGTCTCTTTGGACAAGAGAAAGAGGGGATGGTGATATCCTTCCGTCTCTTATTCCCCCCCCCCCACCCCACCCTATGTCTGTCTGTCTGTCTGTCTGTCTGTCTCTCTTGTGTAAATTTAGGTATGGTTTTTACTACAAAGCTAAGCTTAACGGCAGGCTGATCAGAAATTCATCTAGGTGCAAAGTGAGACGACTGCAGGCGGAAATCTAAAGAAATCTTAAATAAATGTTAGCGAACCGCCAAGAGAAACGTGGACAAACGATTCACAAGACAAAACACGACACGTTTCGACCTCTTAGGTCTTCTTCAGGCAAGACACAAACAAATAGGACAATGAAAATGAACGAATTTGTTACTTAGCTTAGATCTCTTCACTCTTCAGCGCAAGGTAGGCGAGCGTTGAATGAAAACGAGGCTGATCAGAAATTACTGGAAAGGCCAGAAAGGGAGTAATCAAAATTCTTCGTACAATGAGAAGATTAAAGTCTATCGATTCTTCGATGTTTTGGAAACTGTCTGATACTCAGATAGCGCCTATTTTGACATATGCGGCTGAGGTCTGAGGACTCTGTGAAAATAAACAAAAGGAAAGTGTACACACTTTTGCAATCAAGAGATTTCTTAATGTACCTCTTCACTCTTCGAATAAAATGTGCTATGGAGAATCACGCAGGTTCCCTTTGTTTATTATAAGCTATGTTAAATGTATTAGGTACTGGTTGAAAGTAATTCGACTTTCTGAAAAACGTTTATGTAAACAGGCATATGAAATGCTCTTCAGACCAGATAAAATTGGATATCACAACTGGGTGTCTGACATACAGAATATTCTGATAAAAATGGATTTGGAATAGTTTTGGTTACCCAGATGGTAGCAATGAAAAGATAGTTCTGTTGTAACGGCTTACTGATTGTTTTCATCAAAACTGAAATGTAATAGTTCTGTTGTAACGGCTTACTGATTGTTTTCATCAAAACTGAAATGTAATAGTTCTGTTGTAACGGCTTACTGATTGTTTTCATCAAAACTGAAATGTAATAGTTCTGTTGTAACGGCTTACTGATTGTTTTCATCAAAACTGAAATATAATAGTTCTGTTGTAACGGCTTACTGATTGTTTTCATCAAAACTGAAATGTAATAGTTCTGTTGTAACGGCTTACTGATTGTTTTCATCAAAACTGAAATGTTCATAAAACATAGAGAAATATGCGTGGTACAACTCTTTTAAAGACATATTCCAACCGGAGAAATACCTCAACGAAGTAACACATAAAATAAATGGCACCGTGATAATCTGCCAAGGTTTAGACCTAGAATCCTAGAATTTCATGCAAACAGATGTTTTGATACAAATCTTTCTGTCATGTGTCCTTTATGTTCAAACGTTGTAGAAGACGGACGCCATTTCCTGTTTGACTGTAGTGAATATGAAGCTTTGCGTTTGACATCAAACGTTTATCAGCAATATAGTATGAAAAGACATATCTTATTGCGTATAATTTCATCAGCAGATGGAGATACTATCAAATCGCTCGCGAAGTTTATCGCCGAAGCATGTGAACTAAGGAAGAAAATTCTATCCTCGTGAACCAGATTCCGGATGACGAACAA
>CM065715.1:96728519-96741019 GCA_033310375.1 Conus canariensis
ACAGTCTGGATCCGATGCATTTCATCTCCTTAGGCAGATAAGGCAACCGTCAAAGGTGATTATAAATTGGTAATAATTTATTACTTTAAAAGATAGACTTAAGTTCAAAGGGAAGGGGGCACAAAGAGGGATTCTTCTCCAGTGAGTGCTCTGTTTGACTTTAAGTTCCTCCAGAATGGCAGTCAGCAGGACCAGAGAGCGACAGACGTTGTTGTCTATTTGGATCTCATCAGGCCTGCTGCTGGGCGCTCCTTTCCTGATGATGAGAAGCACTTTCATATGAACAGAAAAGAAACTCCCTGAAACTGGACAGATCCTTCTGTCTTATATGAAAAGTGTCTATGAAAAAGCGAACATGAGCCCTTAGTGAATGGATAAAATACAAGTCCAGATTATAGTAATGGACTAGTATTTGCCCAGAAAGAAAAAGGAGAAAATGTACAAGATACGGCATCCAGGGACCATCTACTGGGGATAAAAACTCACAAGAATTCCAAAGTATATTTAAGAAATTTCAGGCTAAAACACAATGCTCCACAAGCCTAAAGAGAACATGCGCTGAAGCAGGACATGCACAAGTTAGAAACAGTCGTGAAACCTGACCCCAAAGTCTTCTATTTCCTTAGGAGGGGGTCAAGGACATGTCAAGGACTATCTCAGTTAGAATACGTTCCTTCAAAAGACAGACCTGCATTCAAAGAGACAGGGGCACGAATACAAGTGCTCCTCATCAGCAGATAAGCAAGATCCAGTAGCAAGTCTAATGAGGTCCTAATAGATCGAAACAGCTGTCGCTTGCAGGTTCCGTTGACCTTCATTTTAAGAGGAACCTTGAGGGAAACACAGCGCTCACAACAGAGTTTTCTATCTACTTAACACGCTGGTTTATCTTTTAAATAATATATTGCTACTGAAATGACCTTGGCTGTTTGCATTTCCAAGGGGTTGAGAGGCATGAGGACCAGGCTTTATTAGTGTTTCTAATAAACCTATTCAAGAAAAATGAAACAGTAGAAGATAACGCCTGTCGTTTCCATCGCAGATAGTTACCTTTTCCCAGTTTATGGGTCAGGATCAATACGCAGTTTGTGCATGCGCCATTTCGTAAACAAACTTCACATTAAACCCAAGATAATAATAATAATGTTCATTTTTATAGCGCCTATTCTCTAAAGATTAGGGCTCCAAGCGCTTTACATATAATAAACACTCTTGTTAACACAACGGGCTGCCTACCTGGGTAGTGCCGACTGAAGAGCTGCCTGCCGGCACATCATTCAGTCGTTTCCCGTGTCATCTGGTCAATATCTTTTACTCAATTTCCTTATTTCCTTCATTCTTTCCATTTCTCACGCAGGGTGCATGCTATGTGTAACGTGTCATCCATACCAACGGCCAAACTGGCCTTCTCTTCCGAAAGTTGAGATGGGATTTAACGTGTGTGCAAGATGTTATGCATGCGTTCACACACGGAACCTCGTTTTATAGTCTCATTCGAAAGACTGTATGGGAAATGGAGTCAGAACCAATGTTAACTCCAAGGGGAAAATCCCCTTGTACCGAAACGGCCCGGCGGAGATTCGAACCTGCAACCCCAGGATCACCAAGATTACGAGTCAGGCGCTCTACCAACTGAACTATTCCGGCTCCCAGATGTGTAGACATGAATAGATCGATTATGATGATGATGAGTGAAGTCGATCTGTTTGTGACACCGTGTCTGCATTTAACCAAGACATAGCTGGAACGCAGGAATGAAGGAAACAAATGCCCAGCTTTACTTTGGAAACGACTGCTTACGCATCCTTTTCATGATAAATATAACTCTATACGAAAAGTATTCAATTATCTAACTGAAAGGTTAAAATTTTGAAATTCAGTGTAGGAAAATGCCTTGTGTGATGGGGAAGATGTGTATGCGTGGTTTGTGTGTGCAATTCAGGCCTGGAAGGCAGTAAACATTCCTTTCATTTCTTCATGTCAGCATCCTCCAGTAAGCTTGGAGAAGATAAATATTTATTTCATTTCCTATGATACTTGGAGAAGATAAATATTTATTTCATTTCCTATGATAAGGTCGGAGGAGACCAAATGTCACAAGAAATCATGCATGGCAAATTGCAATACTGGCAGTTGTGGGTCAGAAAAGTGTTAGATTTGCAAGTTACGAAAAAAACAACGGATTTAAAACAAAACTTTGCGAAGAGCGAAGTAAATGGGTTGAACCGTGAGATTTTGCCAAGGGTGGAAGAAATTGGAAACAGAAACGAACCGAACAAACTAATGTATTTTACATTATATGTGCACATTGATTGCTCCCACACTTTCACACTTGTAACAAATGTGCATATACATCAAATGTACAAGTCAACTTTGTCACGTTGCCATACCGGAAGAAAGAACCGCCAATACAGAAGTACAATTCTTTGATCGAGTTTGCATTACTGAATCAAAAAGAAATTCCAAAGAGTCAATCGTTTTCAATAGAATATGATAAACACAGTGAGATTTTCAATAACATTTTCTATGTAAATGCAAGCACGTTTGAGTTCGCAATACTGAGATTAAAAAAGAAAAATCGTTACAGACGAAGCTTTTAATGATATGTGATAAGTATATTCAAATTGTCAATCAAATATTGAGTGCAAGGAAAACATGTCTAAGTTCGCAACACTGAACCTACAACGAATTCCTAATGGTCAATCGTTTCCAAGATAACATGAAGTTTTTACCAAAACATTCAATTACATGCTCCACACAAGGGGTGGTGCTGGAAGTGTGGGGATGGTGGTGAAGGAATGTTGTGTTTCAGTTTGCAATACTGAATCAAAAACAAATTCCAGACGGACAATCATTTCCAAGAGAACATGACATACATATAAATTGTTCAATCAAATGTTTAATGTAAGGGAGGAAATATTTTGTTTGATTTTGCAATACTCAATAAGAAAATAACAATTCCAAATCGTCTATAATTTCCAACAAAATATGTTACGTATACTCCTGTTTTAAATCAAATCTTCAATACAAGGGAGGACATCTTTGTTTATCCAAATGGTCAATCGCTTCAAATAGAATATGATAAATCTACTCATTTGCTCGAGTAAATATTCAATGCGAAGTAGTGCTTTGTTTGAGTGTGCAATACTGAATCAAAATATCTAATCATTTCCAAAAGTGTATGATAAACATACTCACGTTCAACTGAATGTTCAATGGAAGTGGAAAATGTTTTGCTTGTGTTTCCAATACTGAATCAAAAACAAATTTCATGTAGTCAATCGTTTCCGATAGAATATGATAAATACAGTCAAACGTTTCATTAAGTGTTCAAATAAACAAACCGTAAATAGTTCTAACAGATTAGCAATACATTAAAAATACAGTTCACATCTGTCAGTCACAATTTCATTACATCATGATCATTATGTTGATGTACATTGTCTTTCATTTGTGCGATACAATTATGTAGTAAAATGATAGATTGACCTGCTGGGGGTATCAATACTCTAAACAACCTTGTGGGATCTATAACATTGTGTAATCCAGCCCTCTCCATATCTTCCCACTTTCTGTCCTCGCCTCTCCCTCCCCGCCTGAGTACGTATCCTACAAATGGATGTGCTTGTATTTTATTCATATCATTTTTCCCCGTGTATTTTTTTTCTAATTCTCTCCGTGTAATATCATTAATCTGTGAATACATGCAAAAAAAAATATTCCTTTAGATACCGATCAGCATGCTCTACCCCTCTATCCCCACGTAAAGAAACGAACAAAAACAAAAGGTATACCGAGTTTCCATGTTCTAAATTTCTGCACAAGCACTGCCTCAACAGAGCCAGCTAACTCATAACAGTAACAGAACCACAGACCTCAAACCAATTTTTTTTCAGGCTGATAACTCGGGCGTAATTATATTTATTTTGCCCATTCCACACTTATCGCTGGGGTCGTGATGAGGCAGCCGCCGTTTCTCTCCAGGCTCTTCTGTTGGTGGCTGTCTTGAGGAGATCTGGCATGGTCATTTTGGTCCAGTCCTTTATGTTGTCGGACCAGCTCTTTCTCTGCCGTCCTCGTCTGCGCCCTCCTTCAACGGTACTTTGAAGGATGGTTTTGGAGAGGGTGTTGTGACGAATGACGTGGCCAAACCATGCCATCTTCCGTCGTTTGACGGTTGCCAGAAGTGGTTCGTGGGGCCCAACTAGGTTAGTGACCAGGTTCCGCACATAATCATTGGTCTTGTGTTCTTTGTAGGAGATGCGGAGTAGTTTCCTCAGGCACCTGGTCTCAAACGCCTGGATTCTTCTTTCTGTTTCGGCCAGCAGTGTATGTCTCTCTCCATCTGTCTCTCTCTGTCTGTCTGTCTGTCTGTCTGTCTGTCTGTCTGTCTGTCTGTCTGTCTCTCTCTCTCTCTCTCTCTCTCTTCTCTCTCTCTCCTCTCTCTCTCTCTCTCTCCACTGCGAACCGCTAATCTTGCATGGATCTTAGAATGAGAATACGTCGTACTAATTTTTGCTTGGAGTTCCAGATAAACACCAACTCTTAATGACTGGCAGGCGGAAAAGGTGATGGATATTGCATTCTTGACTTTGCCAGGAAGCTTGTATGTTTTGATCGCGTCCATAGCACAGAGGAACATCAAAATCACGGTAAATGCAGGTGAATCTGACAATCTTCCAATCTGCAAAGCAATGCCAGTGAAACTTCCACTTGGAGAAGTTGTGCATGACCACTGGGGAAATCAGGCCTGTTCGCTTGCTAGTTGTCGTGTGGCTATGTGTGCATGACTTAGACAATGGGATGGAGTTCCAGAGAGAGAGAGAGAGAGAGAGAGAGAGAGAGAGAGAGAGAGAGAGAGAGAGAGAATGAGATTCAGACAGAGAGAGAGACAGAGAGAGAGAGAAAGAGAGAGACAGAGAGACAGACAGAGAGAGACAGACGGAGAGAGACAGACACAGAGAGAGAGGGGAGGGGGGGGAGAGAGAGAGACAGCGAGACGTGAACTGATTCCAAGGCTAAGCTTTAGACGAGGTGACTCAGGAAACTACCAAATTGAAACGATTAGAGTTGCACCCGTGTACCTAGCTTCTTCAGAACCAGTGAAATATCTTTATGAAATCACAGCAATCAAACATTTGTTTGTTTCAATTCGCAGTTTTAAATTAAGTCCAAACACAGAATTTTCAACTTTGGCGTACCTTCCGAACTCCCAAGGTAATGCACATGCACTTTCAAATAAAAAGACGAAAACTGTCTAGTAACTGATGAATTAAAACGAAACAAAATGAACACACAAACAAAATCTACAGATTTTGTCAGTTTGACCGTTTTTTTCGCTGCAAACCAGTTTACCTTAAGTTTGTTTGCTTATTCAACACTCAGAAAAACAAACTACGAGGACATTTTATTGATCCCGCTATGTACCAGCACTTGCTATCAAAGCAGATCTGCCTGAGTATTCCGACCGTGGCTTTGATGAATCATTTCTGAAGCACTGAACTACGAAGACTGAATGACTATCCTGTGAAACAGCATTACATTTATACCATTTGGGGACATTTATACCATTTGGGGACATTTATACCATTTGGGGACATTTATACCATTTGGGGACATTTATACCATTTGGGGACATTTATACCATTTGGGGAGTTGTTGGTGAGGTCAGGATGGAGAAGGAAGCAAGCGCACATTATGTATAAAAGTATTTCCTCAGAAACAAAAGGAGAAAAAAACAAATTTGAACTATTTTGAATGTCGTTTACCGTAATGCACTCAAAGTACAAAAGGTTTTAAAGAACTAACAGAAACAATCCGGGGTCTAGTCAGGCACCAGCTCTGAAGTGACGTAGTCAAGACACAGCACACATCCATCGATTGGATGTCCTAGCTTCCCGCATGTGAAGAGGTCTGACTGTTCCAAGCGTAGTCGCTGAACTCGCCAATGAAGGGGATGCACCACGTACGTCCACTTGTGCATTCACTTCTTCGTCTTCCAAGTAGAAGATAGCGTAAAGTTTCGGAAAGAAGAGAAAGACCTGAAAAGACATGACATTGAAGAGCATGGCAATAGCCGTGGATAACGCCTGGATGCCGTATTCCTCGACAGCCACCAAGACGGGCAAGTAACCCAGCCAGAGCACGGAAGTGGTGTAAATTGCGAAGGTAATGAATCTCGCCTCGTTGAAATTTTGCTGAAGCTGCCGTGTCTTGAATGCGTGCACAGCACAGAGGACCATTAGGATCATGTTGTAAATCCAGGTGAACCCGATCACTGATCGAGTTTTGATGCACGCCAAGTAAACCTCCGGCTTGGAGAGGCTGGGCATGACTGCTATGGCTCTTGGGGAGCTGATGGCTGCTAATATACTCGTTAGCACGACCTTGAAAAAAAAAAAACATTGTTGTATTGACTTTCAGCATCAAACACACAATGAGAGAGAGAGAGAGAGAGAGAGAGAGAGAGAGATTTCTGGATGCATGTCATGACTAGTGATTCGATGAGTGTCATGAACGGAATTGGAACATGTATTTGATGTAATGATGGTGTCATGACTAGTGATTCGACGTGTGTCATGAACGGAATTGGAACATGTATCTGATGTAATGATGTGGGAAAAAAATATGGATAAATGTTTTGGTGAATATTTGCACTTGTGATGTAGGACCTCGCTGTTTGTACAGCTGTGTGAAAAAAATCAAATTATAGTGTGACACCACGTAAGTGAACATGATTTGGATTGGTTAGGACGCTGAGAGTTCGAATTATGAGTGAAGTTTACTTTTGTGTGACTGAGTGAATAACAATTTTTTAATCAGACCTGGGGATGGCTTGGCCAAGAGCAGACGCCGGATTCTTTTAGTTAACCCTTGCGGGGTTAAGGGACTTTAACTCCCTTTTGCGTCTAGCCTAGAGTATTGCCTTTAGGCAGAACAACCCTTGGGGGGTTGTGAAAGTAGGACTTGGGGTCCTGTGGCCTATGAGAGGTCAGCGATGTCCTATGACCTGTGAGAGGTCGGAAGTGTAATTGCAGGCAGAAGTCTGCTAGGGCATTATCTTAGTGCTTGCTCTCTAGAGGTGAGTATCAGTTGGGAATGCGCGATTTCTTTAAAAGCAAAGAGAAATTTGAATAAATGTCGGGTAAATGTTATTGACATATTTGGAATGATAATATTGATTTGTGAATAATTCGTAATTGATTTATGGACAATCGCGTGTATTGAAAAGAATTGGAAACATATAAAAGCAATATTAATTTTCTTGAGAAAATTTTGCTTTTTAACCCCAACTGTAGGTAGGGGCGGCTTGGAAAAACAAGATGATTTGTGAGTATCCATTCGTGTTTACATGGAATTTTGTGTATGGAAGAGAAAAGGAGAAAAAACAACAGAGAAACGGTAAGAGAAAAGAACTCTTCTAAGTATTAATTACGGGACCTGGGGTTTCTTTCAGAACACCTCAGCGTCCGAGCCTAGAGCGGCAGCCTCCCCTGAACAGTCTGGAAGAAGACCGTTCTTACCCAGCAATATTATAGTGTTGAAAGAATGAAAGTGGAAAAGAGGGAAGTATTTTGTCATGAGTGTCATGAAATATTGATTTGATTTATGTATGTATTTATTTTGATTTTGACATTCATTATATCGAAAGGGATCGTTTAAAAACAAAGGTCTGGTCTGTTAGTGTTCCTTTGAATGAATGGAGTAGATGCGTGTGTGTGGAGTTAGCATGCTGAGTACGTGACCGAGAGCGTGCAAACGCGGTGTTTGACAATGCACCATTACGAGTTTGACTCGCGTACGTTCACATCATGAGGGATGTGATTATGTGTGCGAACGTGTTTGTGTAAGTATACATATACGCGCCCGCGCGCGCGCGCGCGCGCGCGCGCGCGCGTGTGTGTGTGTGTGTGTGTGTGTGTGTGTGTGTGTGTGTGTGTGTGTGTGTGTGTGTGTGTGACTTGAAATTGTCCCTCGAAGTTTGTACTGGGTCACACAGGAATGTACTCAATTTCATAATCAGAGTCACCCCTATAAACAGACCATAAGCAAATTAACAAACAAAAGCATGACAGACATGTTGTTACTGGTACCTCCCCGGGCGTATTTCTCTGAGTCAGTTTTAAGACTAAGAGTTACTGGGTGTAATAATCTGAGTCAGTTTTAAGACTAAGAGTTACCGAGCATAATACTGTGATCAGTTTCAAGACTAAGAGTTACAAGGCGTAATAAGCTCAGTCACTTTTAAGACTAAGAGTTACCTGCCGTAATAATCTGTATCAGTTTTAAGATTAAGAGTTACCGGACGTAATACTCTGAATCAGTTTTAAGACTAACAGTCACCGGGCATATTAATCTGAGTCAGTTTTAAGACTAAGAGTTACCTGGTGTAATAATCTGAGTCAGATTAAAGACTAAGAGTTACCAGGCATATTTCTCGGAGTCAGTTTTAAGACCAAGAGTTACCGGGCTTATTAATCTGAGTCAGCTTTAAGACTAAGAGTTACCGGGCGTATATCACTGAGTCAGTTTCAAGACTAAGTTTGAATTCACTAAGACATCTTGTTAACAATATAAAATTACCACCGTGAAGCTAGTTTAGTGTAAAATCTACAAAAGGAGTTTTGAATTTTATTTATAAATAGGCTCAGAAGATAAATGTCTCTTTTAGCCATCGTAACTCACAGAATAACAATCTGTTTCCTTAGTCATCCTAAAATGTTTATGTATCGTTTGTTCTGTAAGTGAATGATCATTTAGTTCAATTCTGTGAATTAGAATCTTACTTACGGATATTGCATTACATAAATTATCACCACGGACAAGAAGCATCCCTTTGTGAGATCGATTTTCAAACCAGCTGCCAAAGAGCGGCCTCCATGACAACAAAATCAAACTCTATACGCAAAAACCATCCAATAGCTGTTCATTGCTGTTATATAGTCGTTGTGAATCTGTGGTGAGGCTTCCCTAATGGGGAATTTCCTTCCAGAATTCACTGCGGTTTCAGCTTTGTTGAAACCAGATCTAGCTAGTTCAGTCTACAGAGCTTTTCATAATGCAAACGACCGCCACTTGTCGGCAGCACGTGCCGATAACAGGACAGTGGTTTGCTTCTGTCTCTTTCTATGTTCTTATGGCTATGGCATGGCTTCATTGAAATAAATGTTTTGGATTAAATAATTGTTAGTGTCGCCATTCTTTGTTTGAAGGCGCAACACTAAAGCAAAAATAAAGTCAAAACGGTCAATACTTTTTTAACAGATGAAAGAGACCTTACCTGCAGGGGCATATCACTGAGTAATGTGTGCGGTAAGATCTACATTTCAGTAGTTATTGCAAGACTGCATAAAGAAAAGGATAGAAGAAAATAATACCATTGTAAGTATCAGGCTGGATTTAAGCAGAATTACTCAACAATTGATTATTTCTTTGCACTTTTGGCAGCAGTTCAAAAGGAGCTAGTTGAACTGCAGAAAGTTATAAATTGCATTTATAGATTCTGAAAAAGCTTTCGATTCCATATCAAGAAACTTTTTTTTGCCCATACTTGTCAAAACGGAATAAAGGGTAACATGTGTGCTTGTAGATGAAGTATGTATGACAACGTTAAAGTAACAATAAGAAATAAGGCGGATTTGACAAATTTTATTGCTTGTTCAAAAGAAGTAAAATAAGACCTGTGCAGACCAATTTGTTTTCTTTGTTTATTAACTTGCTTCAGAAATAATCCTGTCAAAGACAGGTATTTGCAGATATGAAAACCTGAAAACTGTTGTTAAGGGGTTTTTTGTGGGGTTTTTTTTTTTTGTTTTTTTTTTTGTTTTTTTTGTTTTGTTTTTTTTTGCTTGTTTGTTCGTGTTTTTTTTTTATCATTGGATCTCAAATTACGCATGGTGAACCTTCTTCAAACCTGGGAGATCAGATCAACTTTAACTGTGATTTTTGCAGTAAAGAGTAATTTTTTGTCGCAAATGCAGACAGTCTCACTAACACAGTGCATAGCAATATTGCACTGGTCTGCACTATGGCCCTTCGATACAATTTACACTTGCAAAAGATTTATCTTACTCACAGGTTCCACGTTGAAGCTTCTCTCTATGAACGATTTTTGGCTGTTAGCTCAAATCGATGCAAGACACCGTGATATTTCATTTCAGTCATTATGAACTGTGTGTGGTTTAAAGTTTCAGACATAGAAGTTCATCCCACATCACTTACCGACTCCGCTGACATACAGTCGACTTCATCTCTGATTCTGGATTTTCCCTATGATAACCGCCTAACGTGTTTAATACTGACACCTGTCATGGGTGGAGGCAAAGGGTTTTTATGTAAATAATGTAATATTATAGATGACTAGAGAGGAAAACGAACAATTCCAATTTTGTATTAAAATTGTAATGCCACAAACGTAAATTCGGTTAACGTTTGTGCTAGGCTGAACAACCCTTCACGTTTAAATAATTTGAACAAACAGAAGAGTTTGAAGTTGATTTTGTTAGAAAGATGACAAGCACAGAATGCACGTGTTCATGTAAATGCGTGAGTGATTGTGAACTCGACCATAACGAGACAGACGCTGAAAACTGACAGTATGCGAGAAGCTGCCCAAAGGTGCAGTTGTTGAATGCTGGCGACGATTACAACTACAGGTAGTGTTTTTATGCTGTAAATGCTTTATTTAGTTTGGTGTTAGCAAACCTGCTGGGCTTCTTTTGGTTCATGATCTGTCTTTCATTCCTTTCCAGATGTTTGTTTAATATGGAGACAGAAGCCCTCAGGTAAATTATTTATCTTTCTCTTTATGTAGTATCTGGATAACATTGTTGACTTCAGTTGTTCTCTGAGTGAATCCCTTGTGCACTATTGAGTCCATGACAGAGGTGACCCCCAGTCCTTATGCGCGAGAGTTGGTCAGAACACGCAAGATATCCGTACTCGAAAGTAAGTTAAATTTAGTTCATCCACTCCATGACAGCACCAAGGGCAAGTTAATCATGTAATGGTAGGATTTGGGAAACTAGCGTGTGGAAGGAACAGATCTGGTTTAATAAACTGCTGTCATTCAGCCTCACGCAATTGATTTAATTTCAATGAAAACGAAGTTTAGCACAGTTTTATTGGCAAGATAGGATAGCCTATCATAGCCCTGTTTTAGTCAGATACTTATTCACATATGATTTTCTGCCACTTATACATCTTATTAAATGACATAACTTTGATGAGATATAATTTTAAATACAATTCAGAATATCATATATGTTATGTGAGGTATTTATTTGATGAGATTTGCTTTAAAAAGATCGTATATTTTATACAAAATATTACTTGCTTTATGTTTTGTTAGTGGCAAATGCATTAATTGTAACGTTTAGCGTTTCTGAGTAAGTGTCAGCTTTGAAGATATTCAAAATGTTGCTAGAAATGGTCGTCCAGGATTTATGACCGCTACCATTCGGTACTTTATTTGTATGCAGAATGACTAAAAAGTCATATTAATGTTATTTGATCCGCCGTATAGTGATATTAATGTTATTTGATCCGCCGTATAGTGATATTAATGTCATTTGATCCGCCGTATAGTGATATTAATGTTATTTGATCCGCCGTATAGTGATATTAATGTCATTTGATCCGCCGTATAGTGATATTAATGTTATTTGATCCGCCATATAGTGATATTAATGTTATTTGATCCGCCGTATAGTGATATTAATGTTATTTGATCCGCCGTATTTGATTCTGCTTGTAATTGCTAAGAAAATGCCGGTCTTAGTTTTGTGCACACACACACACACACGCACACACACACACACACACACACACACACACACACACACACACACACACACACACACATACTGAACAGGACGATTACACAGACTAATCTCAAAACAGAGAGGAGGGAAGGATTTTTTCCATCCATTTGAGCTAATCACCTTGTTGTGAAAAAAAATACGCAGTTCCATTTATCAATCTGAGAAAAGTTACTCAGCATATCTGTCAGGCCCTGTTCGCTGTATGAAACCCAACCCTTGCATTTCATTGCCGCGCTGAAAAAGAAAAAAAACAACAACAACAACAACAACAAAAACAACAACAACCTCGCCCAGCTCCCTCAACGTCTTCACAAACCTGGCCAAGGACGATGACGCCTACAAAGACAACCTGGGCCCGGGGAGAAATAAAGCGAGGCTTTCTTGGTGTCATTGTCTTGCGGAGAAAGATGCGGTAGATCCGGTTAGTCTTCATCAACAACGGCCCGTAAGTCAGCGTGAACGACAGTGGGAAGCTCGCTGTGATGATAATGCATCTGGTGTCGGTTGGTCTCAGGGTGACGGTGACGATCACAGCGCAGGTCAGCATGTGGCCTATCAGCATTATATTACTCAGTTCTATGCTGCTGGCCTTGATCAGACGCTTATCAGCTGTCACAGAAATCAGACGAAATGTGCAAGCGTTGCTTTCCTCTCTCTATTGTGTGTGTGTGTGTGTGT
>CM065715.1:96748519-96771019 GCA_033310375.1 Conus canariensis
GAAACCACTTATCTTCTCATATTCGGCGCATGATCAACCTGGCCGCCGGACGGAAACGAGGCCACCCAGGAGGGGATCATGGGAGCCGAAATAGTGAGGTGGGGGGGGGGGGGGGGGGGGAGGGGGGTGAAACAGTGAGTTTTGTAGCTTGTTTTGTAATATCATACCATTCTACAAAACAAGCCACATACCACATTGTTTCACCCCCCCTTCCCCCCCCCCCCCCCTCCCTCGGCCACCCTCACTATTTCGGCTCGCATGATCCCCTCCTGGGTGGTCTCGTTTCCGTCCAGTGGCTAGTTTGATCGTGCGCCGAATATGAGAAGATAAGTGGTTTCTCGATCTTCGTTTTCACTGTTCTAAATGTTATTTGTTTTTGCCTGAAGAAGACCCAAGAGGTCGAAATGCATTGTGTCTTGTCCTGTACTTTGTTTGTCTATGTCCTCGGTGGTGTGTGTGTATATATATATATATATATATATATATATATATAGAGAATGGTACTGAGGATCAGCGCAATCTTAAAAACAGTGCTCAACCACAGTGGGAGCGACATTTGTTACATTAAAAGCAAGTTAAAATCAAGCTTCTAAAAACATCTACAAATTTGTTTCACGCTGTGCGGTCGTCAGGATGTGATGAGCTTGTGTTGCCAGTGCCACGTATATATATAGCTAGCTGGTTTGCTGTTGTTTTTTCCGTGCTACATGTGTTTCTCAGGTGTTGGTTTTTTTCGCTGATAGGAACTTCCATCTGTGTCTGCAATTGTTAACCATTTCTGTTCTAACATTTAGAGTTGCCAACTGTGGTTTACATAGTATAATGTATTTCTCTGTTAGGCATAGATTGCATTTTTTTGAAATGTTGTTGTATGATGCTGCTCTTTTTAAAATTTTCCAAGATATGTTGTAGTCTATGTCTTTTTCTTTAAGTTTCCAAATGTATTTACTCAATTCTGTTTGGTTTTTGTATCTTTCTTTGTTGAATGATTGTTTATGGTTTGCATATCTAGTTTTGAATTGGTTTTCCGTGATACCTACATATGTTTCTTTTGCGTTCTCTGATGTTACAGTGGCTTGGTACACAATGTTGTTATAAAGGCATTTGTTGCTTAGGGGGCACTGTTCTTTTTTGGTACAGTTACAAGATTTCCTTTCGTTACCCTCCTTTTTTTCTGTGCTGCTTTTCATTTTGTTTGCTGAATCGATGGCATTTTTGAGGTTCGGCATACATGAATATGATAATTTGATGTTGTTTTTGTTGAATATCTTGAATAATTTATGGTCTTTTGGGAAAGATGATGTCAAGATTTTAAAGAATTCTTTCCCTACATTTGTTTTAACTCTTGCATCATAAGGGGGATTGTACCATATGATATTCCTTTTCCTGTTCTTTCTGCATCTTTTTGTATCATTGTCTGGATCGTATCTTAATTTGTAATTGTAGCCACTTGTATGTAACGCCTCTTGGTATTCAGCTGTAGCGTTGTTGAATACTGTTTCGTTACATGACAAATTGGATAGTCTTTTATTTATGCTTTTGGGTATTGTTTTCAGTATGGAGGGTGGGTGATTGCTTTTGATGTTTACATAAACAGGCGTGTCATTTGGTTTCTTGTATGGTTTATATGTGTGTTGGTTGAGGTCTAACGTTATGTCTAAATAGTTCACTATCTTTTTGTTTGCTTCTATTGTGATTTTTAAGTTTTGGTTGTGGAAAATTTTACACAATTCTTTTTTCTTATTTTCAATATTTCTAGGGTTGTCATTCAGAGCGGCAAGGCCGTCATCCCTGTACAGTCCAGTTTGTTTTCCAAGTTTTTTTTGAATATTGGATAACATGAATAGTCCGACAAGTTCGCAAGTTTCGGCACCATCGTATGATCCCATTGTGACATCGAAAGTTGAATTCCTGCTTGTGTTCTTAATCCAGGTTTCATTTTTATTGTGCAGTAAAGTTTTCTTTGTGTGGAAAATGATTTCCATTTCTGACCCTGATATTTCTGTGTACTTGTTGGCAAATTTTATAGCTTTAGTTAGTAGCTTTTCATCTATAGATGGGTAGAAATCTACTATGTCAAATGTTATAAAAACTGTATTTTCTTGAATACCAAGAGGCGTTACATACAAGTGGCTACAATTACAAATTAAGATACGATCCAGACAATGATACAAAAAGATGCAGAAAGAACAGGAAAAGGAATATCATATGGTACAATCCCCCATATGATGCAAGAGTTAAAACAAATGTAGGGAAAGAATTCTTTAAAATCTTGACATCATCTTTCCCAAAAGACCATAAATTATTCAAGATATTCAACAAAAACAACATCAAATTATCATATTCATGTATGCCGAACCTCAAAAATGCCATCGATTCAGCAAACAAAATGAAAAGCAGCACAGAAAAAAAGGAGGGTAACGAAAGGAAATCTTGTAACTGTACCAAAAAAGAACAGTGCCCCCTAAGCAACAAATGCCTTTATAACAACATTGTGTACCAAGCCACTGTAACATCAGAGAACGCAAAAGAAACATATGTAGGTATCACGGAAAACCAATTCAAAACTAGATATGCAAACCATAAACAATCATTCAACAAAGAAAGATACAAAAACCAAACAGAATTGAGTAAATACATTTGGAAACTTAAAGAAAAAGACATAGACTACAACATATCTTGGAAAATTTTAAAAAGAGCAGCATCATACAACAACATTTCAAAAAAATGCAATCTATGCCTAACAGAGAAATACATTATACTATGTAAACCACAGTTGGCAACTCTAAATGTTAGAACAGAAATGGTTAACAATTGCAGACACAGATGGAAGTTCCTATCAGCGAAAAAAACCAACACCTGAGAAACACATGTAGCACGAAAAAACAACAGCAAACCAGCTAGCTATATATATACGTGGCACTGGCAAACACAAGCTCATCACATCCTGACGACCGCACAGCGTGAAACAAATTTGTAGATGTTTTTAGAAGCTTGATTTTAACTTGCTTTTAATGTAACAAATATATATATATATATATATATATAATTCAATTATAAACAAAGCTTGCTCTTATGTCTTAGATTGAAGAAATAGGGGGAGATAAGCATTCATATCTGCAGTGGTAGATAATTCTGCCTAACTAACAGTATGTGCTTGAGTGGGTGAATGGGGAAAAAATGAAATAAATGCTTCTCAAAATGAGCCTTCGGCAAGCTTATAGTCTCCAAGGGGAGACATTCTCCAATGGGGAGGAAACACACTAGCATATAACTCCTGGTCAGATACCGATATTTCGAAACCTGATTGTTTCTCCTCAGTGATCGCTCTGAATGTATTGCACACCAGACTTTTCTAGGATAGCATTCTTGTTAAAACCGAAAAGGCAGAGGAGTCAAATTACCACTTTCCGCGGTCACTGAGGAGAAACAATCAGGTTTCGAAATATCGGTATCTGACCAGGAGTTATATGCTAGTGTGTTTCCTCCCCATTGGAGAATGTCTCCCCCTTGGAGACTATAAGCTTGCCGAAGGCTCATTTTGAGATGCATTTATTTCAGTTTTTCCCCATTCACCCACTCAAGCACATACTGTTAGTTAGGCAGAATTATCTGCCACTGCAGATATGAATGCTTATCTCCCCCTATTTCTTCAATCTAAGACATAAGAGCAAGCTTTGTTTATAATTGAATATTTCTTGCAGTCATTGCAACACCAAGCTGCTCTGTAAGTTGCTGGAATGGTGCTCGGTATTTATCCTTGGAATTTATTAGTTTATTGTAATTTAGTCCCTTGCGGATTCATTTCAAGAACTGGCCCTCAGCACTTGTGTCTTAAGAGGTTATCTTTTTATATTTTCTACTTTTCATAAGAAAATGTAGCTTGTTTTGCTTTTTCATGATTTTCTTTTGCTTCTTAGGTGGCACCTTTGGTTGGTTTTTTGAAAACTCAACAAACATACTACGGTATTGCACACCAGACTTTTCTAGGATAGCATTCTTGTTAAAACCGAAAAGGCAGAGGAGTCAAATTACCACTTTCCGCGGTCACTGAGGAGAAACAATCAGGTTTCGAAATATCGGTATCTGACCAGGAGTTATATGCTAGTGTGTTTCCTCCCCATTGGAGAATGTCTCCCCCTTGGAGACTATAAGCTTGCCGAAGGCTCATTTTGAGATGCATTTATTTCAGTTTTTCCCCATTCACCCACTCAAGCACATACTGTTAGTTAGGCAGAATTATCTGCCACTGCAGATATGAATGCTTATCTCCCCCTATTTCTTCAATCTAAGACATAAGAGCAAGCTTTGTTTATAATTGAATATTTCTTGCAGTCATTGCAACACCAAGCTGCTCTGTAAGTTGCTGGAATGGTGCTCGGTATTTATCCTTGGAATTTATTAGTTTATTGTAATTTAGTCCCTTGCGGATTCATTTCAAGAACTGGCCCTCAGCACTTGTGTCTTAAGAGGTTATCTTTTTATATTTTCTACTTTTCATAAGAAAATGTAGCTTGTTTTGCTTTTTCATGATTTTCTTTTGCTTCTTAGGTGGCACCTTTGGTTGGTTTTTTGAAAACTCAACAAACATACTACGGTATTGCACACCAGACTTTTCTAGGATAGCATTCTTGTTAAAACCGAAAAGGCAGAGGAGTCAAATTACCACTTTCCGCGGTCACTGAGGAGAAACAATCAGGTTTCGAAATATCGGTATCTGACCAGGAGTTATATGCTAGTGTGTTTCCTCCCCATTGGAGAATGTCTCCCCTTGGAGACTATAAGCTTGCCGAAGGCTCATTTTGAGAAGCATTTATTTCAGTTTTTCCCCATTCACCCACTCAAGCACATACTGTTAGTTAGGCAGAATTATCTGCCACTGCAGATATGAATGCTTATCTCCCCCTATTTCTTCAATCTAAGACATAAGAGCAAGCTTTGTTTATAATTGAATATTTCTTGCAGTCATTGCAACACCAAGCTGCTCTGTAAGTTGCTGGAATGGTGCTCGGTATTTATCCTTGGAATTTATTAGTTTATTGTAATTTAGTCCCTTGCGGATTCATTCCAAGAACTGGCCCTCAGCACTTGTGTCTTAAGAGGTTATCTTTTTATATTTTCTACTTTTCATAAGAAAATGTAGCTTGTTTTGCTTTTTCATGATTTTCTTTTGCTTCTTAGGTGGCACCTTCGGTTGGTTTTTTGAAAACTCAACAAACATACTACGGTATTGCACACCAGACTTTTCTAGGATAGCATTCTTGTTAAAACCGAAAAGGCAGAGGAGTCAAATTACCACTTTCCGCGGTCACTGAGGAGAAACAATCAGGTTTCGAAATATCGGTATCTGACCAGGAGTTATATGCTAGTGTGTTTCCTCCCCATTGGAGAATGTCTCCCCCTTGGAGACTATAAGCTTGCCGAAGGCTCATTTTGAGAAGCATTTATTTCAGTTTTTCCCCATTCACCCACTCAAGCACATACTGTTATTAGTTAGGCAGAATTATCTACCACTGCAGATATGAATGCTTATCTCCCCCTATTTCTTCAATCTAAGACATAAGAGCAAGCTTTGTTTATAATTGAATATTTCTTGCAGTCATTGCAACACCAAGCTGCTCTGTAAGTTGCTGGAATGGTGCTCGGTATTTATCCTTGGAATTTATTAGTTTATTGTATATATATATATATATATAATGCTGAACAATTAAGTAGTGGGGGAATATATATATATATATGTGTGTGTGTGTGAAGGGGGGGGGGAGATAGTCGGTGCAGATAAGAATCCTGCTCAACTGGGAATCGCTCTGGGATAAATGGCAAATGCAATGCTCTGGGGCAATTGACAATTGGCTGTTGCCCCGTAATTTTGAACTGTAAGTTCACCTATAAATGCAAATGATAAAGGCTTTCAATTGTTGATTCTATATTTATGGATAAATCACTTTGACCAAGACATTATCAAACAAAAATTTCGTCTGTTCTGGTAATGTTGTCGGTCCTTAACAGAATTAGTTCAAGACTGAATGACCGTTTAGCACAGTCACGTGTGTTTCTTTCAAGAGGTTAAGTAATCCCTTCTAAAATTCTTGAAAATAAGCACAAAAACCACAAGCAGTGATCTTGTGTGTCTTTTAATGCCACAAAAGTGGTATTGATTGATTAACTTTAAAGTGACGTTCCAGACTAAAATAGTTTGGTATATCATCAGTTGAAAGCAGTTGAGTTCATTTCTTTCAGTTTTCTCTTATTTTTCAAAACAGTTTCCCGGCCAACTGGTGTGCTTATTTTGTTTTCTCACTTAATGAAAAACATGATGGTAAGTATAACACTTTTATCCAAGAGTATGTTTTAACAAATCTCTGACCCTTGAGTCACACTTTTAATAATTTGTACCGCTTTACTGTTTTCAATCTTTAAATTCTTTTCTGACTTGACATTTCTTTTTCTGGCATAGTCTTTTATTGCACAAATACAACCCAGATGGCTAAGGTATAGCTGTCTTCGTAAGTTTCTTGAAAAAGTTTCATGACAAACGGAAGCACCCTTTTTTTATCCAACATATCCCTAACATGAAACACCCCATTAACTAACCATGTTTTGAAACAAAATAAAAATGGTTAAATTCAAATTTGTCTTGAAAGATGGGTTCAGCTGTTATCTATTCATTGATATCTAGATCAAGAGTAAACAGATATTTGTGTCAGGTCTGTGAGAGGTGGTGACATGGGGTACAAAGTTACTGGCTATCACCACGAAAGAAAAAGTGATAGTCTGCATCTCTTGAGTAAGAAGAATTCTCATCACAGGAAGAGTGAGCATTACTTTATCACGGGTGTATGAAATGAAAATTCAGTAAAAACTGAACACCTAATTGAAACTTAGAGTTCATAAGCAACACACGGAAATAGCTAAATTCAAAATCTAAATGGTATAGAAAATTCATGTAGATGCATATTAGAAAAAAAATTATGATTTTGTACGCTTTAATGTGCTAATGAATAGCTACTGAATGAAGAAGAAGAAAATTCCAAATAGAAAACTCTGAACAGGGTTGCTGACTCCATCGCTATGTAACTGATTTGAGAAAGTTTAAATCGTACTGAATTTAAACAGAGATGACTGTCAAAACGTATAAATCCAAGCAGACAGGTTTACTTTGTTTTGTTTTTTTTTTTGTTTGTTTTTCGTTTTGGCCTGCTTTGGTTTGGTTTTGGATCGATGAAATTGTCACATTCCTGACTGATTATATATAGTGAACCATGATCATGATGCAGACAACAAATGTAAAAGCAACAATTACTCTGGCCATAGTTCATGCCAGACAATTTGTTAAGACCAAATGCCAAAGCTTTCTTACGATATATGACACTTCTTTTGTTGCTTTACTGTGAGGAAGTTCAGTCTGCAATACCTCAGCTGTTCAGATGCCTTCGATGGCCATGCAATGCAAGTCTTCATGTCACTAGTCAATTCTTTGCAAATAATCAAAATTGTGAAGGGAGCAAATAAACTGGACAGAATGAACATTGATACTATAGGGTGGACATAATACGAAAGTAGACAATTAAAATACCATAGGCACCAAGGGTGACAGCCTATTTGGACAACAAAACTTCCCAAATTTTGAAGACATTCTTCTGTGTTTGTGAATAATGAACAAACAATGAAGTCATTCAGTTTTCTTTGCAAACTAAAGAGAATGGATAGACTGAGAGCCCATAAACGAAAAAAATGAGAATGCAGAAATTAACTATGACTATGACTATCAGTACCATATAACATAATTGAGTTGGCCCTCAAGATTTATCATGTCCCACTGAAACATCTGTGAAATACTAAAGAAGCTTCTAAATGACGTCCCCACAAGCAGCACACAACAGACTGAATCTAACTCAAAGTTGGAATAGGAATAGGCTTTGCAATTTCTCCAATACCGACTCAAACTTTGTACTCATAATGGAGGTCATTTTGAAATAACCAAGGGTTGTACAGCTTTGGCAGACCTTGGAAATGGATACCAGAAGTCCTCATTAAAACCTTTCACGGATGACACCACAGTCCTTTCCACCAAGGAAGATGAAACAAACAAAAAAGCATTGAAGAAGTTAGATGACATAACTATTCGAACATGAGCTTCAAACCAACGAAATCTTGCTAAAATTGTTAAGCTCACTATAGGCAACCAAGCCATTCCAACAGTCACAGAAGAATCAGTCAAGAGCCTTGGAAGGTGCTATTATGACTCACAATGATATCAGCACTTGCACAATGGAAAAAAAGGAGGCCAAACCCATCAAATACAAAAGGAAAGGGCGCCGTGTCCTACCTGGTTTCACCGACCTTCCACTCTGCAGGAGCCAAGCAAAGCTGAAGCTACCACTGAAATCCATCCTCGAGAGGTATAAAGTGGAAAAATTCAGGTTACTAACCATACTTGAGGATTCACGAGAGAAGGCTGTGAGATTAACCCAGCCCAAGCAAATGACCGACGAAAAATTAAACGTTGAAGAGGCAATGGGCATAGCAAATGACACCTCAAGATCAGGAAAATAACAGGGTACACACAAACCAGTAGACAAGGCTGTCGTCAACAGAAATGAAATGGTGGTCAACGGCAATAGAGAGAACAAGGAGAGACATGGTAATACAGGAATTGGAAAAAAAGAAGGTATGAAGAGAATCCAGAAGGCAGTCCAGCAAGGAAACCGCACTCCAATGAAGTCTCTGCTGGAGTAAAATGACACAAGGCTCAATTCAGGATTAGTTTCATTTCAGATCTGCATATGACTTGCCTTCGAATTAAGATCTGGTGAAATGTGGAAAACCTGATGATCCTATACACTTGCTAACATAACATAAACCCAGATAAGGTTCAAGAGATTGTAAATGCGTTCAGCACTGCCGGTGGTAATACTTCGCCACCAGAAGCTCCAACAACAATTTTCTTCGCAAGAGGCCACAAATCTTGGCCTACAATACATGTGACATCAAGAGCATTGAATTAGGATTTACTGGATGGAGTGGATGACTGGGAGTGCACAGCAGGCTTTCCAGAATGAGGAAAACCGTCCAGAGATCATCAGAAAGAATAGCATGAGACTGGATACTGTACTGCATTCATCACAACTATTGATTCTGATCGATCTCACAATGCGACATAAAAGCAAAATGGTGGAAGCTTAAAATCTACAAGACTTTGAAGTATGTATGTCCAGCCATCAACCAAAATCAAGAGGGAATCTGGCTTCAGAACCAAAGACGTTTCCACACAGGTTGGAGCAATAATATTTATAAACTCACAAATCTATGACGTCATGAAAACCTCCTCCTACAATGCCACAAAACGCTTCTAAATTTCTGGAAGAAGAGGACAAGAACCCTGCATGAAATGGCAAAGGCAGCGAATTATACCTGGAAGTGGTCAAGGAGGAACAAACTTAACTGTGCAAGGCTTAAATCGTCTGACTTAGAATACTGTTCAATGGCTCTGTGCATCAGTCTAAAGAGGCACGCCTTGTGATGCTAAATCATCCAGGAGGTGCAGGTTTGATTCTCAGCAACACCTAAAATACAGTGGAAGGGCATCTAGGAATCATGACCGGGATGCGACCCAGCCCTCTTAAGAGTGTAAGGAGTTCAAGACCAAAATATTAAATTTTGTCTGAGGGGGAAGGGGGGGGGGGGGGGGTGGGAGGGGAGGAGTCTCGTCTAAAAAAAACTTCTACTGTCTAGATCTCCCTAGTGTTTCTTACTACTAACAATTCACGATTTATTAAGAATCCCAAGGACTTGTAGGTCAATTGTATCACTTAGTGGCAATCTGACCCACACTAGTATGGTCTTTGGTATTGATTGTTCTAGAGGACTGTCGCTTGATGAACGTGATGGCGCCCTTTAGAGCCGGTGAGGCGGGGGTGGGGAGGGGGAGGTTTCACATACTCTGGCTACAGAGCTGAGCAACCACTGTCGTCAAAACAGGCCTAATGGATGGTGCGCTGGTATGCTGGATCAGAATAAACACCGCTTGAGCGCTGCGGAAGTGACCTGGCAGCAGCGCATTCTTTTTTTCTAATGGCTTTCTCCACGATAACCTGCTATGGATGCACCCTGGATATTTCCAGAGCTCGGACTGCGATTAACCAGCTTTGATTGTCATAGATTATATTGTGTGGTTGGGATAAACGTAATGCTTTTAAGGGGATCAGACAAAAAGCCAACAATTTTTTTTCAATGCTGGGGAACGGGGTGGGAAGAACAGAGACTGAGGGGAGTGAGTAGAGTTAATAATCCAGGAATAGCCATTTCTTTTAAATACTTCTTCTTATAATACACAGATTGTGTTGGCAATCACGAATCACCATCTTGCATTCGTAAAAAAAACATAATAAAAGGCCTTGGCAAATAGGGTGAGTGAACGAATTTTCTCTTCCTTACATCAATACGTACTGTGTTAAAAAAAAATTAGAAAGAGACGGGGTTAGTTACCCCCTAGGACACAGACAAACAGGGTACAGGACTACTTGCTGTCAAGGACACAGACAGATAGGGTACAGGACTAGTCCTGAACCCTGTTTGTCTATGTCCTTGGCGGTAACTAACCCCCTCTCTTTCTAAATTTTGCTTCATTTTCCGCCCTCAGTCACACCATCTTGAAACTTAACTGTGTTGAAATTTAAACAAGCACTGGCGGTTTCGTTCTTCTTTGACAAGGTTTAACTTAGACTGAAGTTATCTTTTTTTTATGACGTGGCCAGACCCTCGCTGAACATTCATATTCTCCAATACTATGTGGTAGCATGAATGTACTTTTCCGTACCCTGTACGCTTTTGCTGTACATGATTTGTGATTTCAGTATATGATACGACATTTGAACCGAAAGTGAAACTCGGATCACGAATATCACAGACTACCTAACCAGAGACAAAATTGGTTTATATAATACATCAATTAAAGCAATGGTAAATACACACACACACACACACACACACACACACACACACACACACACACACACACACACACACACGCACACACATTTCGGCGCTACTTTACACTTCTTCACAGGGCTGATAATGTATGCAAAAGCTCCAAGGTTAATTGGCATGTACTGACTCTTGCTGGAGAATACCAACATTTATCTCATATATAAGAGTGTGCATTCACACACACACACACACACACACACACACACACACACACACACACACACACACACACACACACACACACACTGCACGCTGCACGCGTGCACACACAGATACACACACATACGCATGCATACACGCATGCATGCACGTACGCACGCACGCATGCACACACACACACACACACACACACACACACACACACACACAACACACACACACACACACACACACACACACACACACACACACACACACACACACACACACACACACCACAGAGGAATTCACAACAACAACAGAGACTTGCAACAAAGACGATTTAAAAGATGCGCGCCTTCGTCTCCAAAATGTGCACATGTAATTCCTGACACTTCCAGACACTTTTGAGAGAACTCTTGCATCACGTTTCATAGGACAACCAGTGTTAGTCGATAACGAACAGACGCCACTTGCCTGCAGCTGACCTGGCTGTAGACATCTTGGCGCAAAAGCTATCTGGCTGTAGACATCTTGGCGCAAAAGCTATCTGGCTGTAGACATCTTGGCGCAAAAGCTATAGTCTTCCTCAACAAGTCATTGACAACTGTCATTGATGGAGAGGCGGATTACACAAACCAATCAAAAAGAGCGTTTCAGAAGTCAAAGTTTCCGATCGGATCCCGCCTCTGTTTTGAATACAAACGGAAAAATGCAGCTTTGCAAACAACCGATATTTTCGGCGTTTAGCTGAACTTTAGCATATTGTTGGGATGATTCAAGCAAAATCGGAAGGATTAGGTGGTCTTTTTGCACAAATACACGCACTCACGCACGCACACATGCACGCACGCACGCACATACACACACACACACACACACACACACACACACACACACACACACGCACACACACATAAGCACGCACGCACTCACGCACGCTGTCATGCCCGCACGCACGCACATGCACGCACGCATACGACACACACACAGACACACGCACACACACACAAACACACACACACATACACACACACGATCTCTTAGACTGAAACACTGCAATCAAAACCTTGCGCACTGTTTACCTTATTGAAGAAGGAGAAGTTGTTTTTCAAAAGGTCCCATTCTCCAACCTTGAACGGCAGCACTTCCGTCTTGTTTTTGTATACAAGATTACAAATTTGGTAACCCATTTTTCCATTTCCTTTCTCATCAAAGCTGATGTTGTGTCCCTCGCCCTGAAAATGCAACCTCCTCAGAGTGTCTCTCAGTTTCTCTGGCTCCACGCATTTTCTAACTTCATCTTCAGAGCAGTCCTTCAACACGTGATCCAAAGCAAGTGCCCAGGCATACACAGAATCCATGCTCATGGACACTGAGCTTTCTGCTTCATAACTCTCAGCAGTCCCAATCTCTCTGTCCGGGTCGCAAGCATTGTTATCTGTCATATTTAGAGAGCAGCCAAAAACCTCGGCCACAAACTCCCCAAACCAAGGGTTTCGTGACCCTGTTTTCAAAGTCATGTGTTTGAATCGTTCCTCAAAACGATGTACAGTATGAGAGATAAACCTGACCATAAGTGAGCCATGAAGGGCTTCTCCTAAATTGTCATAATTGCCTATACTGGAAGCCATATCGTCGGTTCCAATCCAAGTGAAGTGGTCGCTCATGTTCTTCGAAAGCACTGCACTGAAGAATTTCACGGCATGCTCAAGCGCCAAGTAGAGTACCACCACTCGGGCGTGAGCTGCGGTCTGCAGTTTCTCCAGCACAGCCTGCATTGTATATGTGTGATTTTGAGGTTTTCATAAGCATAAAAAGCCCACGTGTGTGTGTGTGTGTGTGTGTGTGTGTGTGTGTGTGTGTGTGTGTGTGTGTGTGTGTGTGTGTGTGTGTGTGTGTATGACACAAACACATACATACACATCATGTCACATGCTCACATACATGCATATGCACACACACACACACACACACACACACACACACACACACACACACACACACACACACATATATATATATACACACACGCACAACACACACACACGCACAACACACACACACACACGCACAACACACACACACGCACACATGCACACGCGCGCACGCACACACGCGCGCGCGCGCGTGCGCGCCTGTACGAAAACACAAGAACAACGTACACTGTGACTGTTAGATGCTCTAAATAGATATCCATTCAGCGGATACCTTCAAAATAGATACTTCACTGTTCTTAGAACATGCAACCAAGTGCATTTGTGTATATTTGTTTTGACGTTTGTTTGACGAATACAAAGAGGAGAGAAATTTTGTTTCAAACGAAGTTGAAAAAGCCAAACGAGACTACTTCAGTCAAATGATAATGGATGCAAAAACCACAGCGCCAATGTGGAGGGCAATAAACACTATTGTACGCAACAAGCGTACAGATTCACAAAATTCAAGCACAAACATCACCCCGACGAATTGAATACCTACTTTCTGTCATTGGATCCAGTAACTCAATCAAAATTCCCCTTCTTGCTGTACATGAAGTAGGAATGCACATGAAGTAGGAATGCACATAGCGCAATTTTTTTTAACTTGCAAGCAAACACTTAGGGAGAAACCCCGAAATACACAAATGCACTTGTATGTAGTTTAAACGCAGCCATGGAAAATGACACAAAATAAGAATGGAAGATGTCATCTGAGCTGAAGAACACAGTAGGTTCTACACAACTTGAAAGATACATTTCGAAGCAACATACGTAAGTCCTACACAAAACCTGGTAAGCAACACAAAAAAGGAGAGAAAAAAGGGGGGACGAGAGGTGGAAGGAGAGGGGAAATCAGTTCCTGCAGAGGGAAAGGGGGAAACACAAAGAAAACTAAAAATGGGAAGGTTAGCCATTCCAAAGTGAAATTTGGAGATCTCTGTATCGGCAACTAAAATTCTGCAGACTGTAAAGTTATAAAGTATATGACTCACATTATTTATGGGTCGATTTAGATACAGATAAACATCCTTTGAAATATGAACTGTATAAAGAAACTCCAGGGAGAGCTTGACAGCAGCAGGTTGTCAGAGAAGAACCCCCCCCCCCCCTTTTCCCCCCTTTTGGCAAATGTCCCGGCCCTTCATACATTCTCAGGGGGCCAGGCAATATCCAGGTCATGACTGTTAGATGCCCTTCTGCGGTCACATCTATTGCCTAGTGCTGCCGGGATTCATACTGGCAACTTTTGGATGGGTGTTCATCTCAAGCATTGCCTTTTTTAAACGATGTCTACCCACATCGTCTTTACTAGTATGCGCCGTTTCTGTATTAATTAACGACAAAAATCTGTTGTGACTATTGTTAGTCCACATATTCTTTTATTATGAAGACCATCTCCCTCATCATCTCCCTACAACACCATAACTCTGCTCATCATCACCATGATCATGGATTTACTACTTTACCTGGTAATCTGAAAAAGAGTCCACCATCTCGGTAACGGCAAAGCAGTATCCGGCCTTTGACAGCTGGATCTGAAATGAACGGAAACCAGCCTCGCCATAGCCACCTTTGGAGTAGACAAGCGAGACGTAGGACCAGCCGAAGACCTCCAGAATGTCCACTATTGCCGTAGCCTGTTTCCAAATTCAGTTCATTTAGCTTACGGCCCAGCCGACCTCAAAGGGTCATATCAGGGCCATCACCTCGTTCAAGTCAACTCCCAAAATAGATCACACACACACACACACACACACACACACACACACACACACACACACACACACACACACACACACACACACACATCACTAAAACGGATTTTCTATTTAAAAAAAAAACAAACAAAAAAAAAACAAGAATTTCATTAAAATCATTCTTCCGTAAAATCTTGTATTAGATGAAAAATGACACATACAGTTATATTATAATGAAGACTTATTTAGTGCCTATTCTCGGCTAGAGACCAAGCTCTAAGCGCTTTACAATCCACACTCGTTTACACAACGGGCTGCTTACCTGGGTAGTGCCGACTGAAGAGCTGCCAGCTGGCGCTTCATTCAATCGTTTCCAGTGTCATCCAGTCCATATCATTCAATATCGTTCACTCAATTTCCTTACTTCCTTCATTCTTTCCATTTCTTACGCAAGGTGCAAGCTATGTGTAACGTGTCATCCATACCAACGATCAAACTGGCCTTCTCTTCCGAAAGTTGTTGATGGGATTTTACGTGTGTGCAAGATGTTATGCGTGCGTTCACACACGGAACCTCGGTTTATAGTCTCATTCGAAGGACTGTATGGGAAATGGAGTCAGAACCAATGTTAACTCCGAGGGGAAAAAACCCCTGTACCGTAACGGCCAGGCGGAGATTCGAACTCGCAACCCCAGGATCACCAAGATTACGAGTCTGGCGCTCTACCAACTGAGCTATTCCGGCCCCTCGGGTGGGACATATCTGTACAAGATGTTTTGGGGTCTGTTGTACAGAGTTTGTAGGTGACATTACGTAAGTTTTGACACTCTATAAGAATACGATTATAGAAAGTGGTACTTCACCTGGAATACACCGCAGAGCTTCACCTTTTGAAAGATGTGAGTAATCAGTGTGCCAACGGCACTAGACTATAAAGATGTTAGTAGCCAATGTGCCAAAGGCACTAGACTATAAAAATGTGAGTAGCCAGTGTGCAAACGGCACTAGACTATAAAGATGTTAGTAGCCAGTGTGCCAAAGGCACTAGACTATAAAAATGTGAGTAGCCAGTGTGCAAACGGCACTGGACTATAAAGATGTGAGTAGCCAGTGTGCAAACGGCACTAGACTATAAAGATGTGAGCAGCCAGTGTGCCAACGGCACTAGACTATAAAGATGTGAGTAGCCAGTGTGCAAACGGCACTAGACTATAAAGATGTGAGCAGCCAGTGTGCCAACGGCACTAGACTATAAAGAAGTGAGTAGCCAAAGTGCAGACGGCACTAGACTATAAAGATGTGAGCAGCCAGTGTGCCAACGGCACTAGACTATAAAGATGTGAGCAGCCAGGTGCAAACGGCACTAGACTATTTCTTCTTTACGGCCGCCAGTACCACATGGTAAAAAATCTGTAAGGTTCAGACGGATCTTGAAAAGTGTATTATCCGTCTACGAATTCCATTCCTATTCCCAGAGGTTGTTGACATAAGCCGGAATTTTAGGTTTTAGATCTGTGTGAGGGGTAGGGAATCAGCATTTTGGCAAGTTGATCAACCACTGCATAGCCTCAAATGTCGACATAATCTTGAACACAGCAAAAAATTATGCTGAAATCACCAGATTTCTAAGATGCGCATGGTTAGAATTTATATCAGCTGTTGAGGGGGCTTGAAGTTACGGCCAGCAACAGCCTCCAAAGCAGAAAAAGAGTCCTAGAGAATGAGTTAGTCTACTTTTTCTTATATTTAGAGACCATTTGTAGAGCCAAGATCAATGTTGTGATCTCAGAGTATAACTGAAGCTGTCGGTGGGAATGTGTAGAACATCTCTCAAGGGAAGCTGTATTGTAATACGCAGTAGATGCAATTCCACTGTCAGGTTTGGAGCCATCAGTAAAAATTCTCTAGGAGGGTGGAAATTTAGAACAAAAATATCTCGTATGCTAGAGAGCTAGTGGAGTCTTTGCGACATGAGGCCAGATCAGAGTAGATCTCCAGGATGAGGAAAGTCCGTGGTGGGCCGTCTGAAATTTGGATGAATTATATAAGACTCTAAAGTCAGTGTCTGCACTGTTCAAATGAGAAAGAAAATGAATTTCCAAAGGTGGAATGGAACAGAGGTTTTCAAAGTTCTTCAAAAACTTTGGCTCAAAAGACAGCAATAAGCAGGGTTTTGCGATTCAGAGAAGAGCTTCAACGACAGTTCAAAGAAAGGTTTAGCCGACGGTTGGAAGGGGATGATTCCGCTACCTATATACATACATACTGTATACAGGGGTAGTGCAGAATGCACCCAGACAGAGTCGATGCCCTTGATAGTGGATGGGATCCAGAGTTTTTAGCCAGGAAGGTCCGACAGAACCATAGGCAACACAGCTGTAGTTCAGTTTGGAGTGGATCAGAACTCTGACAGGATGGAGAAGAGTTTTCTTATTAGCACCCTAATCCGTATGTGCCACAAATCAGAATTTTAATTGCTTTCTAACTGAAAGTGCTGGATATTGTTTTTAAAGTTCAGTTTTTAATCAAGGATAAGTCCCAGAAATTTAGCTTCCTTCACAGCTGAAATGGTGAATTTATCTGGACGAATTTGAGGGTCAGAAAACTACTATCGAAAGTTGTGGAAGTGGGTAACACTGAGTTTTGGAGACTGAAAAGGTAAACCCATTTTCTCAGCTCACTGTCGGATCTTCTCAACGCAAAGCCGTAGTCCTCGATGTGAGCTAGCGTAAGTGGCTCCACCTTTGTTGGGTGCAAAGTAATCGACAAACAGAGAGGTCTAGAAATCCTGGTTTACAGAATTAACCATCTCATTCATTTTGTTGCTGAAGAGAACAGGGGAAAGGATGCTCCACTGGGGCACACACAGCTCCTGTTCATGGATGTCAGACAATGGTGCCAAGGAAGAGGGTTTTAAAAGGGATGGTTAAAGAAAGAAATAGAATGGGAAAAGGGGATTTTAGAAGACAGAGGAAATTTTAGAAAAGACAGGCGGTTCTGAGAAAGAAAGAGGAGAAGAATGTGACATTTGCTACATGGTACGGGGTAGGAACCGAGTACCAACGGACAAGGACGAACAGAGCCATCCAATCAAAGCTGGGCGCGGGAACGCTTAAGATCTACCAGCCAAGAGGCCCGAGACTGCTCGCGGGTTCAATACAGGACTCGCAACATGTTAGGTTGCAATGTTTGTTGAGTTTTCTTAACTTGCAGTCTTAAATCTATCAACGTCAGCAGGGAGAGGAGAAGCTAGGACCCTCCATTGTAACAAAACGCATGAGATAATTCAGTTGGCACTTGGGATGTATCATATCCTGAACAAGATCCAAGAAAAACCAGCGATTTTTTTCATGATTTTTTAATAAAATTGACAAAGGAATACACAACAAAGTGGATCAGTATAAGAGATCGGATTGCAATGGCACATATGACTGGCCCAGTTATGTGCGTGTTAGCAGCTGAGATCGTCTTCAAGGCAGCAATGAGTAGTACATGATCAGCAAACCTGGAAATTCCAAACTTTGGAAGTGTCTGACCTGACTGCACTTTGCAATCTTCACCTGATGGACCATTTTCCCTATGTATTAGTTCAGATCCTGTATTTGCAAAGTTCTTTCATTAATTCTGAAACAGTATTATCAGAAACGAATCCAGACCTCGAAAGACAGACCAATATATACATCTTTTGTTTCTCCCCAGGACAAGGACAATGAAAGGAGGTAAACGCTGTGTAAGAATTTCTTTTTAATCAGCTGTAGATGTAGAAATCTGTCATATACTTTCCTTTCCACAAATCTCCTTATCCAGGTCCTAATCAAGGGTGTGTAGAACTGTAAACGAACAGCACCTTGAGTATTAAGAACAAACTGATGGAACTAGAAGCATCTGCAAACAAACAAAAATCAAGATTTACACGTGGGGGCCTGACCGAACACTATTTTAGGAATGTGGTGGCAGGACGAGGGAAAGAGTGTGCGTCAGATTCCAAAGGTCTGTGGGTGTGAGTGATTACATTTTGACAGGACTCGTGTTGTGATTTTTTGGTTGATTTTTTTTTTCAAGACATCTTTAGTTGTTGATTTTTAATGACATTTTTTGGTTTCTGACTTTTTTTAATTTACAGAAAATGAATAATGGATGAAATTCTTGTATCTATGCTTGCTGACTGTTACGTAGTACGAGTTTTTGACCGCTAGCCTTTGCCAACTCCCTGGGGTCTCTAGAGAATCCGGACGGATGGCGGGAGCTATACGGGCGGTAAACAGTAGTGTTTCAACATCCGCTACTGCTGTTTGAGGCAAGTCAATGTCAACCTGAGGAGGCAAATGAAAGTTGGTGATATTGTAAACACACAAAAATACATATGAGTACACTCCCCTCACGCCTACCCCCTTCCCTACCCTTCCCCCGTGCATGTATGTGCACGCGCACGCAGATACGAAGGTGTGTGCGTGCGCGCGCGCGCTTGTACGCGCAATCGTACGCACGCGCGCGTACACACACACACACACACACACACACACACACACACGCTTGTACGCGCAATCGCACGCACGCGCGCACACACACACACACACACACACACACACACACACACACACACACACACACACACACACACACACACACACCTCTACCATGGGCACAAAGATGAAAAAAAAAAAAAAAAAAAAAAACCAACTACGCTACCTGCAAATTATCAGACGGAATGATCCTGGAAAAGTACGAGTACTTTCTCTTGTCGTCCAAAGTAGCGCTGGAAGCCTTGTAGCTGAGCAGGGGCACTTTAAAGATGGAGAACAGGTCAGCCAGCTGCATCGTACGAGGACTCGATTCAGTGCCTATCACTGCCACTGCTGGTATTGCGGGCAGAGATTCATTCCAAGAGTTCATGGAAGGCTGAGATAAAAAAAAAAAAAAAAAAAAACAAGATGCAAAGCATATAAACGTACTCCCAGTTTTCCAAACCGCTTATAAATCGGCCAAGTGCTTTGTGAGATAAGAAATAAAGGCAAAATAACGGTTTTAACGGTCATTTAACCGATGCACACTTTTGAAACTGGTATTTTAGTCCTCACTGGGCTAAAGCCTGTGTACATACCAAATTTCATCCAAATCGGACAATATGTCAAGAATAACGGTTTTTTAACGGTCAGATTTTGAAACACTACATGGAAGTGCCATTTGTGTGTGATAACCTTTCTATATACAAAATTTCATTAAAACCCACCAGTATATAAAAAATAACGGCAAAATAACGGTTTAACGGTTATATAACCGATATACACTTTTGAAACCGGTATTTTAGTCCTCACTGGGCTAAAGCCTGTGTACATATCAAATTTCATCCAAGTCGGACAATATGTCAAGAATAACAGTTTTTAACGATCAAATTTTGAAACACTATATAGAAGTGCTATTTGTGTGTGATAACCTTTCTATATACCAAATTTCATTAAAATCCACCTATATATAAGAAATAACGGCAGAATAACGGTTTTTAACGGTTGTTTAATCCATTTTCAGCATTACATCACTTACATATGGACAGAGGCTCCGATTTGTCACCGGATCATCCAAACCGCTTATAAATTGGCCAAGTACTTTCTGAGATATTCCTTAAAGAAGAAAAACCGTTACAGGCCGTTACAGCCGTTAGTAACGGCTATAGCGGTAAACTAAAACATCGGGCATCATCTGTGGCCCATAATGAACATAGCTACAAATTTTCAGAAAGATCGGCCCAGTAGTTTTGTCTGGAGCGAGTGGAACACATTTTGACCACGGACACACAGACAGACACACACACACACACACACACACACACACACACACACACACACACACACACACACACACACAGCATTTCTTCGTTCCCATTCTAAAGTACTCCCTGTCCTATAAGAACTGGGAGTGCAAAAAGCACATACAAATAGCCTTGCCTCACGTAACCGTGTCATATCAAGCGAGATTTGTGTGACAATATATTCGTGAAGGCGCTCTTTTTTTTTTTTTTTTTTTTTTTAATTCTCATTGCTTATTTCAAGACATCAGTCACAATGGCGGCTGACTGTATTGAATGAGCCAAGAAGCATTTGAGGAAAAAATATGTGAATGCATGTTTGACTATTCCATGAAATAAGCAAATATCAATGGTGTGTTGATATCGTTGAAATTCGCAACAGCTTGTTTGTCGGTAATCAAAGAGTCTGCAAGTTTCAGGTGATGGATGGACGAGCTGGTGTTTTCCATTTGCTTTTTTTTTTTCTTTTTTTTTCTAAAATAGGAGCCAAACTTGGCAAAAAAAATATAGATAATATCTTACGAGTTATAATTGCATGAAGATGTCACTGACTCAAAATATTTTAAAAACGTTTTTATAAATGTCTTTGTTGTTACAGCACCGATTTGGGGAACCACCGGTTTTACAACTTATAGAATAATCTGACAGAATCCATTAAACCTGCGCCCAGTGTCAACATTTTGTCAGACATTTTGTAGACCGAAGTGAATTTTTAAGGATATTTACTTTGACTATGATGATCGAGAAACTAGCCATGAACATCTTGAGGAGGCCAGGCACGACCTCACTTCAGATTATTGACTGATAATAGAGCCTGTGGTGTTGAAAAAAGAGGGGGCGTTTCCAAACCTAAAGCGATGACAATAAAACAGTTGCCCTGTCTTACTGGCTATAAAAGGTCCAGTCTGAACAGCTCTAACAGAGCGTTATCTGACCATTCTGTCAGTGAAAGCGCTTTGTTCTAAGCTACATTAGGGCTGGCTGTTGTTGTCATCGCGCGGTATCCAGGTACTATTTATGTCATAACGTGTAGAAAGGGGTGTGCACAAAGGACCTTCAGCGAGAATTTAAACTCCCATTTTGTTTGTTTGCCTATTTTGAATTTCTTTCTCGACATTTCATACAAACTGTACAAGCCGTTCAGCTGTCGTCTGCGGCATTACACGCAGCATTTGGGAAAGCAGTACGTTAGCTGTTGTAAGCATACTCGCGGCACATGGCAAGAAAAGTTCATATCATAACACTGCTGAATCTTTATCTCTGAACTTTCGACACTATCGACTCACGCAAATAAACTATAATTTTGCTGTGCTACCAACCAAACCATAGGTCAGAGGAAACATATCTGGGGCGGGACATGATGAAGGGGAAAAAAGTACACGGGTCTGCCGAACAATAACTGGGAAAGACAACAGTTCATAATGTTACGTGTTTTGGCTCTTGAGATCGTCAACAGACGGGTCAGTATTTAAACAAAGACAAATACTATTAACAGATCACTTAGCTGTTACGTCAACACGTCAGATTCACAGTTTGTTTATTTCCTTCGCCCAGCCAAAGTCACGGAGAGAACTTACCTCAGAAATGTCATCGGTGATCTGGACGAAGTGCAATGCCCTACTGAGGGCGGTCAGTTCGCTGCTACAGTCGTCTAGTATGACGAAACCAAGCGTGACGTTGGTGAGGATATCGCTACGGTTGTTGACTTCCTCCACGGCATATACAATCGACTCCATTCGTTGCAGAGCGTCTATCTGCATAATTCTATGCCCGCACAACAGGTCAGGTTCAGGCCTGTGGAACAGCAACTTGTTTGAACATTAAAAAATAAAAATAAAAAAAAAACAACAAGAATATGTTTATATTATTTTGGTGGGTTGTGCACTAACAA
>CM065715.1:96776019-96788519 GCA_033310375.1 Conus canariensis
TTCTGTAAGGTTAGCACATTTGTTAGAGCTAGTTATGTAACACCTTTAGTCTAACGCTTGCCAGGTATGGGACATTTTCTGATCAAACTCACCTTACACTTTGACTCGAAGAAAACACAACAGCGAGAAATCTTGCATCCTTAGTCGACTTCGTGAGGTATCACGATTCATATATATATATATATATATATATATATATATATATATATATATATATGTGTGTGTGTGTGTGTGTGTGTGTGTGTGTGTGTGTGTGTGTGTGTGTGTGTGTGTGTGTGACAGTGACAAAACGTCGTGTTGGCATACCCTTGTGTGTTTGATTGGAGAAATAAACTATCCAAAACATTTTTCTCCCCTTTGGTTTGGGTGTATTTTTGTTGCTTGTATCTTAAAGAGATAATTGCCACAATATCAGGGAGATATACTGGATCGTGTTGATAAAACTGATTTTTATTTTTAAAAAAACAACAGCCGAAATCGGCCATGCCGAAATGGGACATCCGCCGATATACCGCAAACAACACGTCCCTACAGCCCTTGCAGAATCGTAACGAAGACTTGAACACATGAAATGATAAAACTAAATTTTCGTCAACGTTTTTGTCCTGAAACCACATTCACTTGCTCTTCAGTGAAGTCTGAGTCGAATCCAAAAGAATACTTGGTCGGATGTGGTTCGTCATGTCCTGGAGACGTGCCCTTTAACATCTCACTACTGCTTTCTGTTTTACCGGGTCCGATCCAACGTTTCGTATTCTTCAAACCGAGGTGTGTTATTGACACAGTAAATCCACTGATTTAGCGGTTTGGTCAGCATATTTTTCAAAAACAGAACAAATTTACCGTGCACTGGGCTCATGTCCGATCGACATCACCGACCTTTCGGGGATAAAAATTTACCGCACTGCTCGTTCCACCCATTTGCAATTTGTATCCGTTCGCCGGGTCACGTGTTTTTCAACGGACACGAAAACAGGAGCAGACGATGTCAGAAAGGCGAAGAATCAGTAAACGTTTATTCATGTCCACCAATGTTTACCTCGACACAACTGACTCTTAGAATCACACATGAGCAAAATATAATGAAAAACATTTCTGATTGGCCTCGTGGTGAACGCTAACTGCCTTTAAGATATGTGCGAAACACTGCCGAACACGAAAGTGCCAACCGTTACGTAGGCGGCTTCGTTTCCCATCACTTCATTTGAATTTCCGTCAATTCCGCTGTTACTACTGTCCCCACCGAGGAAATGCCAGAAATCACATCTGACACTTACGTTTTACTTGTAAGAAAGTAAAACCGATCACAAGCGATACAAATTAGATTTGGTTATTCTTATGCTTTATAACGTTGCGGACCGTGATAGAGGGGGCGTCTCAATGGTCAGTTACTTCAATATTGTAAACTCACGGTCAGTTGTGAATATTTTCCTAAAGTTCTAGCATTGTGTTGTTCAAAATTTATCATTTCATAACAGATGTATCAGATAATGCATAAAGTTGAATGAAAAGTAAGAGTCTGATATAAGTTAACTGCTATTACTGTTAGAATGACTGATCAAGTGTAAAAACACAGTTTTAATTTGAAATCAGATTCAAGGCATTCTGTGTTGTTATCATTATCATTATCTTTTTTTTAATATCTCATTCAACTGAAACTCCTGGAGTAATATTTCAGTCCATCCATAAGCCACTCCGACCCCCACCACAGAAACACACACACACACACACACCACACACACACACACACACACACACACACACACACACACACAAAATCCTATTTTAATGTCCCGTCACACAAATTGGTGATTGAAGACATTTTGAAATGACCTTTTTTTTTATTGAGATGTCATCATGAGAGAGAGAGAGAGAGAGAGAGAGAGAGAGAGAGAGAGAGAGAGAGAGAGAGAGAGATCACCTAGTGTGTAATAAAAGAAATGGAGAGAATCCGCAAAGGGGGGTGAAAAGAGAATTAAATGTTATAAGGAGAAAGCAGAAAAGAAACAAAAGTGTAATAAAAGAAATGGAAAGAATCCGCAAAGGGGGATGGGAAGAGAATTAAATGTTATAAGGAGAAAGCAGAAAAGAAACAAAAATAGGGCCTAACTGGATGATCTGTAGCGCTTAAAGATAAAACGAAAAAAATAACGATTTATTATGCTGAATGATATATTTCACTACATATATACAGCTTCACGGGAACTGTATCGTGTAATGTACATGTAAGCTTACATTACACGATACAGTTCCCGTGAAGCTGTCTTTTCCAATTTGCTTTGTAAACCTTGTAAACTTTTGTGTCAGTGTCAGTCAGACCATTGTGCAAAGCTTTCTTTATTGTTTATGAACTGATCTGTTTAAAATTCAATATCAAGTTGTTCCAATGAGCACTTATGGTTTTCCGCAAACATGTGGACTGCAGTGGCTCATTATACCAAAGCACCTGTATAAGGGATTCTCCCTTCTATTTTTCATATTTGATTGACTTAAAAATGAATAACTAAGTATGGCTTGACCATCCTGTTTGCTTTTGAAACTGATCTTATTCATGTTTTTATTGCATTTATGCTTACTGTTGTAAAAAAATAAGATCCACTATTCTTTTTATGTCCATACAGAAAAGTGTTACAACTGACCCTTGTCCATTGTTTCAAGAATTAAATGAACAAAAGATACACTGACTGTTTGTGCAAGTTTACTTTTTCTTTGAAATGAGCAGGCTGACTTGTTTTATGTTCCTTAGCAGCTGTAGTGGATGTTTACATAATACACCATAATGTACAAACAGGAGCTGGTGTCAGACGTGATGACGGACATGAAAACTCTACCTCATTCTTCACTTACAAACTGACAGAACTGCTGACTTTAAACATCATCTCAGCAGTATCATCCAGCATTCCAGAAAGCCCCAGTTTCACAACCCTTGGTCTGGCATTACTGTACTGTTGCAGACATTTTTCATGTCCAGCAACACAACTGATTTATCACTGGGTGATCTGATATTTTTCATGTCATCAGAAAAAGTATAACACAAGTTGTCTTTTTCATTCTATTTTCATGCATGTGAAAGGTGTAACTTTCAAGAAATACAGAAATTTTCACCTGTTTCCAGTTTTGAAATTCTATGACCCGAGTCCCATTTTTTGCACGACCTTTTGTCACTGTCATATATACATACATATATATATAATATATATATATATATATATATATACATATATATATATATATTGTGTGTGAACAAATATACTGCGGGCACAAACAAAACGAAAGAGGGAGAGGGAAGGGGTGCAAACCAAACAAAGGTAAATGAAACACAAGGTCGTTTCACCAGTTTTGGTCCCCGGGGAATGACCCTGACCAGTACAGCTCTGGCTTTTATTACCTGTCCTTCGATGAAACCTAAGACACTAATATAAAGATAATTTTTCTAGTTCCCTCTTGATGGATACCATGGTCGGACCCTTCGGTTGTGACATGAAACAAAATTTGTGTTGGTTCTCGCGGAAAATTGTCTGAATTCTTGAAACTCGGAATGCCTGGATCTGCGTCTGAAACGGCCAGGGGAAGAAAGTGTACAGACTGAGTCTGAAGGCAAAGCAAATGTTGAACGCCGGGAACCCCTACACTCCGCTTTAAAAGTTTACTGAAGAAAATACAATGGGGAAAAATGTTTGAAAGCAAACGAGTCGAAAGTATGAGGCTCCCAAACTCCAGGGGTTTTTTTTTCTGAATACAAAGTCGTGTATTTAACCAATTCCCTATTTCATGAAGTTCATTTTCCATAAATCATAGAATCATCTGTAAACAAAACAAATTTAGTTCATGACAGTGATTTAAGACAATAGTTGACCGTACTTGACCTCTACGTTTGAGTTTTTTATGGGCCTATCCTTTGTTCTTAAAAAAAAAAAAAAAAAAAAACCTGCAGAGTTTACAACATTCTCGGCAACTGATTTTAACGAGTTTAATATTTAAGGCAATTTCTGGTAACCTCTCAAAAGCGTTCTTGATAGTGATGGCACTTTGAAAGGTTTCATGACCTTATCTTATCAGTCCCCGAACAAAGCTCTTTCTAATCTAGAGTACAAATGTAATTGTTTTACAAGTATTTTGCATACCGTTTGGCAACTCATAGTGTGTTCATGTGTGTGTGTGTGTGTGTGTGTGTGTGTGTGTGTGTGTGTGTGTGTGTGTGTGTGTGTGTGTGTGTGTTTTCCAACGATAAGAAGGGAAACAATAGCAGTACATACTCATTCAGTAGGTGCCAGAGTTTACATCCTTGTGAGCTTGATGCTAACGAATGGCCACCAGTAAGTTTGATCTGACTGGAATATTTTATGTCCTTTCTTCTGGGTGCTGTTACGTTTGCTTTTTTGACGTGTTATGACGTAATGACATGACTTTTTCGCTTTTGTTTTATAATTCACGTACGCAACAGACGTGACTTTTTCTTCTCTTAATCGTGTTTTGATGCTTCGTGCGTGTGCGAGTGTGTGCGTGCGTGCGCGCGCGCGCGCGTGTGCGTGTGTGTGTGTGTGTGTGTGTGTGTGTGTGTGTGTGTGTGTGTGTGTGCGAGTGTGTGTGTGCGTGTGCGTGCGTGTGCGTGTGCGTGTGTGTGTGTGTGTGTGTGTGTGTGTGGCAACACTTACTGGGTGCCAGCGGAACGAAACTTGAAAGAATGACATATTCTGAAAATATCTGACAAAACGTTTCCTTGGTATCAAACGTATGATGACTTTCCTTCTGGTTTTCCATTCTACAGTCACCTGAAGATATCCTCTAAAAAAAATTTCTATAGTACTTTTGATATATATGTAATATAACATAATAGAATACAATACAATACAATACATTGTGATATAACATAACATAAAAAACATAACATGATATGACATGACATATGATTTGATATAATATGATGTAGTAAAACAACATACTATAATATGATATGACATGATATAGTATAATATAATACATAACATAATATAATGTAATATAATGAAATATAATATAACATAGTATAGTATAATTCAATATAATATAACGTAATATGATATAGTACAGTATGAAATATGTTATATGATAATACATGATATGATGTAATGTAATATGGCATGATCATGATGTGACATGACACGATGTCATATGATATATGATAAATGGTATGATATGATATGACATGATGTGATGTGACGTGATGTGATAAGGTATGGATGATATGATATATGACATTACACAAAATTCATAAAGACATATTGTTAACACAGAACAGAAAGTAGGTCTAAAATGGCTACACGAAGAGACGACTAGACTACTACGCACCATCTCAGGAATCAAATCGATCATATGAAAAATATGTCAGGGAGGATGCTGAACACGTTTCATTTAAAGAAGTCCAGCTGATGTCTGGTATGTGAAAAGGATGGCGGGAATATAATAGTATTTTACTGGAATAAACGGGATAAAGCAGCTTCAGATTTTTTTGAGAATGGGAAGAGAGATTAAACAACCAGCAGATGGGGAACACATAATGCAGGTCTTGTGTTGCAAACCTTTTCTCGGTTTATAGGTCAAGAAAGCAGGTCCAAATTTAATTTGAAGTGCACTCCAGGATAACGATTGGGATATCAACGGTCTGCACTTTTTCTGTTTCACATCCATGTCTTGGCATTTTCTCTCTGTTATTGAACTGTTAAACTGAACGATGAAGTAAAACTGCTTTGGCCATGCCAACTAGCTGCATCTGTCCCATGAAAACGGCGGGATCATTCTCGATTACCGCAGGTTTTAACGCAGCTAACATCCGTTGCAAATTTCCGAGCATCGTATTGTCTTTCTTTCAATTGCTGTATTTACTATTTGCTTTTTGTTTTCATTTTCACTGACAAGATATTTTTTATTGTTTTTGTTTTTTAGACACTTTTTAAGAGTTTTGTCCATTGGTAGCACGGTGTGTGTGTGTGTGTGTGTGTGTGTGTGTGTGTGTGTGTGTGTGTGTGTGTGTGTGTGTGTGTGTTGTTGTTGTTGTTGTTGTTGTTGTTGTTGTTGTTTTTCTTGATAAATGTAGAGTTGATTTGCTCAATATTTCGCATCTGCAGGCATTTCGACTCCTTGTAAGGTGTAAATGATTATGGAAATCATCTTGCTTCTCTGTTACAATTATGTGATACATTACCTGCGCGTCCGAAAACTGACTGATTTTCTTTTTAATGTAAAGAAGAAGCCTAGTTGTCAAAATATTTAGATTCCCTTCGGCCTTTTGATAAAGGTATGCTCGTTGATGTAAACTATAGAACTACGAGGTTGTTTGATACTACTGTCTTGGTCTACCTTGGTATTGCTTTAAGTACAATGCTGAAGCAGTGAATAAAAGGAAAACTTACTCTCTATCAGTGTCTGTGTATTTCTACAAATGACTTTTTTCTTAGTAATCCTAATTTTTCATGTAGCTTTTCATGGGATTTTATGTTTGTATTATAACAGGAAAGAATATTTGAAAAATGAGTGGTTTTCCTTTTTGTTTTCAGCTCTTAACTGATTCGTTGATTCTGGATTACTAAAATAAAAAGTTGTATACATCATCAAATCGCCTTTGAAGTTTAACAACTGAGGCAGAACAGGAGGAAAAAAAGATATCGGACAGTGTCCACTGCTGCAGTTGGTAGTCTCTTTACACAAAGTGGACAAAGCCAGGACAAAGGCTGTCAGCTCAGCAGTGGAGTTGGAGCTGTAAGTGGGAATGTGTTTAGAACATCGCTGAGAAGGAGCTGTTGTTGAGATTTGGAGCCACCAGTAAATATTCGTTCAAAGGATGGATATTTGGAATTCAGTTCTGAAGAAAATGTCTTGTATGCCATGGAGCCTGTGGAGTCTTTGCCATATCAGGCCAGATCAAAGCGGAGCTCCGGGGTGAGGAAAGTCCATGGTGGGTTGTCAGGAAATTAGGACGAATCGCACATGACTCCAAGACCCATGTCTGCATTGCTCAAATAGAGAAGAATACGAATTCCCAAGCGTGGAATGCAACTGGGGTGGTCTTCAAATTTCTTGAGGAACGTTTGGATCAAAAACACAGTCACAGAGTGGCGACTCGATCTGACCCTTTGCGAACAGTCACACAGTGAACATCAGTCACTCCCTGGGGTCCTAATTTGCTCTAGATCTCGGCTTCCGAAACGCCTTTGAGGTCTGGAACCTGACAATTCCTGTAGATGAGTTTAACTGTTTGTGTGCAGATACCCTGATCCCCCTGTCAACCAACTTTGTAGAGGAGCTGGTCTGGTTGGCCTTTTGACTGGCATTCGATGAAGAAAAAGTCATTTCGAAGTCTTTTGATGAATTCAGGGTCACCTGCAATACCTTGGAAACCTTTCTGAATCGCTAGAGGGCTTAGCGCAGATACAGATTGATCTTCTTCAGTTCCTTCTACCATTGACCAGTAAGCTCCCAAACAAGTCTATTCTCTTGCTTCTATGTCAGAGTTGCTGTCTAGTTTAGAGTCACGGAATGGTCTAGCTGGTATCTGTGCTTTCCGTTTCTTTTGGGGGCAGTGGATTTTTTTTTAAAATAAGGAGCCATTTGGGGGTTACATTCATTTCATCGCTCCTTTACCTAACTAACATAGAATCCATTTAATGGGCTAGGATCAAGAAATCATAGTCTTGACCCCCTTTGGGGTTTCAGGAGGGATATACTACAAACAGAAGCCAACTAACCCTATCCTTATGATCGTGTTCAGCTCGCTTTCCCCGGGAGTTGAGCATGATCAGTAGGGATTGGGTTTGTGGCTTAGGGAAATTCGACAATCAGAAGCCAGCCAACCCTACTCCTGAACATGCTCAACTCCTGGGGACAGGAAAGCCGAGCACTACAGGGGCTACCTTGACCAGCCGGGAAACTGCCTCTTAGCCCCATGCATTGGTGGCCCATTGGTCCACATGAGCCAGTGTGTATCCCCTAGGGCCTATCTAGAAACAGTCCTAACCAAAGAGACGTGTTAAAACTGCTCTCATAGTCACCAGGATCCTCTATCACGGGTCGCACCTCACGGCAAACGCGGCGGATCTTAAGAAGATCGAAGGGAACAGAAGAATGTGGAAAAGAATACTTAAAGGGGAGAAAAAGGTTGAAAAGATGCGTATAGAAAGGCAGAAAACAGAACGCGGACGAGGCAGGTTACACTTTATCAGAGCCCTCAGCTTTTGCCTGACATGGGAGAGCTACGAGGGCATCAAATCCTATTAGCAATTTCGCAATACAGCCCTAGAAGCGTTATGGAAAAGTAGCCTGTTTCGAGTAAACAACAATCAACGACAACGAACACACAAATATTCTGAAGCGGAAAATGTATCCACCAGCAAGACATGTGCAAGCAAAACCGACCCCCCCCCCCCTCCCCCACCCCACCCCTTCCGTAAGAAATAGATCCAAAAGTCGACAAAACAGGCATCAGAGAAGACAGAGGCAGGCTAATAAACACGGTCAGTAATCAAATATCTGTTTTGAAAATAACGCAATCGATCGAAAGCGATTGATTGAAAGATTAGAGTAAGACACAAGTCAACCAGTACACCCGGGCCGAATCCGTAGGCCCACTTACCTACGCTGATATGATACGATGTTCAGTTTCTTTCTCTGCCATGGCACCATATTCAATAACAGCGTTCAAATCCTTGGGGTCGATACGATTTCGGACTTCGGACCACAAAACACTGTGCCAGGATGTAGAGGATATTCAGCGCCGAGCAACTAAACTTTTAGCATCTCTTAAAGATAAACCATACCCTGAGCGTCTCTCTACTCTGAAACTTCCAAGCCTGGAGCACAGAAGAAAAAGGGGTGACATGATTGGCTTGTACAAGTTTATACATGGTATTTACCGGAGTCACAAATCACAGTTTGAATTTTTCACCAACAGGGACAGCAGAGGACACTCCTTGAAATTATCCAAAGTTTATCACAGACTGAACATTAGGGGAAATTACTTCTCTCTTCAAGTGACTGATGTTTGGAATGGCCTTCCTGACGCTGTAGTAACAGCCCCTACAGTCAACATCTTCAAATCACGATTAGTCACCCATTGAATGGAACTGCCGACGAAATACAAACCAGAATGTTTATTGACCTAGATAGTCTCAGTCTGTGACTCTTCCTTCCACGCATGCGCTTTTTTTTTTTTTTTTTAAACCCAGATATTATATTAGGACGGTGAACAGGCCTCTTAAGGCCTCAAACACCTAAATGTTCAAGTTCAAGTTGTTTCGAACAGAGACAGTCATTAAGATAATCCATTCAGTCGGCTCTTAAACTTCGACAATGTGACCATCTGCTTCCATTTCATGGAGCTTCTCAATCATCTTTTCACAAAGTGCTGCTGCTTGGCGACATGCTGGATGAACAGCTCCTTTTGCGCCCGGTTTCAGCTTCATGCTGTTCCCCCCCTGGCTCCTGGGTGGAACTCTGTAGCTCAGTAAACTCATCAAGGTCAGATTAGTAACAGCATTTACCACAGAATTCATGGTTGACAGGCAAACAATGAGACCGAGATTTTCTGCAGTTGTGCCAGAAATCACGTTCTCTTCATCAATATTGATGATTTCAAACTGGGCGTTGACAATGTTCTCATTGCGGAGAATCGGAAGGTCTACTATGCTAGTGGGTTGGATGTTGTGATTTGAGTAAGTGCGGAGAATTTTATTGAATGAGCGTTTCTTCCTGCAGTCACAAACTTTCTGTAGTCTCGGACTGTGTGTTTACTTTATCTTGCCCCTGTGTCAATTTTAAACTTGATGGGGTTTTTTCTTTGTTTAGTGTTTTTGTTGTTGTTGTTGTTGTTGTTTTTTGTTTTGTTTTTGTTTGTTTGTTGTTTTTTTTAGCTGTTTACTTCATTGCTGTGTGGATTGTTAGAAATTCTTGCTCTGAGTCTGACTCAGAATCTTTCGCTTAGGTGTGTACTTTGCGGCGACTTATGCAAACTTCTTTTTTTCCAGTGGTTGGGTTTCTTGCAGCGTGCGCATGTTGTTCCCATTGCTGAGCATCTTAAACTACCAAAATATCACACATCGAGGCTGCGAATACATATGCACCCATCTCAAAAAAGTAGGCTCAGCTCCAGCAGAGTACATGGCAGGAACTTGGTCAGTTGCAATCCCTGATCTTCGATAGCTGGTCAGACAAAAGGAGTGATGTGCCCACAAAGACGTGACAGTTTGGGGACCCAAGAGATCAACTAACAGTCTCAGATGATCTTCCATACGCTGGAGTTGGGGCCAACATCTTTGATTTCCATGGGGGAAAAAACTTTTGACAGTGGACTATTCCTTAAAAACCATTGAAGTGGACGAACTCTAAGAACAGAAGTACCCGATTCAGTCATTGAAATACTGAAAAGCCAATTTGGCCGTCATGGGATCCCATCCCCCTTGAGAAGTGACTGTGGTACACAGTTCACAAGCCGACAATTTTCCAAGTTCAGCAAGAGTTATGGAATCAGTCACAAGACTTCAAGCCCACATCTCCAGAGCTCCAACGGACAAGCTGAACGTGCTGTCCAAACAGTGAAAAGAAGACTGTGGAGGAAAAATAAAGACAAACATCTGGCCTTGCTCGACTATAGAACAGCACCCTTGGATGGTGTTAGGCTCTTTCCTGCACAACTCTCGATGGGACGGCGGCCACGAAACAATCTGTCAACTCCTCGAAGTCTTCTTACTCCAGCAAACGACAGCCAAGACATCAAGCAATATATGAGGGTTGAAACAGCTAAGCAAAAACACTACCATGACAAACCAAGCACCTCTGATCATTCATCTCTTCAACCTGGGGATCATGTTTGCATGGCTCCACTCCCGGGAAGCCAGCTGTTGTGGTTGAACGTCATGCGCTGCCAATGTCCTAAATTGTACGGTCTGAAGACTACATGGTACCAACATGACAATCAGCTTGGAAGGTGACTGTGTTTACTGTGAAGGGCAGCTGCATCGTGCAAACAATAACGTTGATGAAATATACGAAAGTGCGTTAGAAAGTGGCTGCGCCGTGCTTGCCGAGTGGGCTTTAAGTCATGTGACCTTTTTTTACCGACACTGAAATTGTACTATCTGTGATTACACTGTCGGAGTCATGTCGCGCTTTTGCTGAAAGTTAGCAGGTACTTTTATGATGCCGCAACGTTTAAAAATTGGACCAACACACACACACACACACACACACACACACACACACACACACACACAGAGGCACTCACGCATGCTTGGACGCTTGCATGCACGCACACACACACACACACACACACACACACACACACACACACGCACGCACGCACGCACGCACGCACGCACGCACACACACACACACACACACACACACACACACACACACACACACGCACGCACGCACACACACACACACACACACACCCATCTTGAGCCCTACATGTAGGCAAAGAGTTCCCCTTTCATTATTTTATGATATACAAGATTATCATATATCTATCCCAATGCAATGTTTAATGGCGATCAGAAATTCACCACAAATGCTGTTTGCTCACACTTGAAGGAAGGTTGCAGCCATTGCCGTCGCCGGGCAGTGCCTTAACAGCTATCCCCCATTTAGACTTTTAAGAGACAAGAACACCAGGCAATTCCAATTGCGACTGTTGCATAGCCTGCTAGGTTTATCACTGTGCACATTTGATAGCGTAGGATACGACAGTTACACATCTTTCTTGGAAATGTACACGATTCACGATTTTAAACTGGTCTGATACATTGGCTAGATGAAAATGATCAGAATTGTTCAAACTTCAGACAATATGAAGTTTTTGACAGATAGATTTATTTCGAAGAAAGTACTTTCTTCTCTGATAAGTTCAAACTAAACAGGACTCATAGCAAACCGGAATTTAGGAGACAATGTTTGTTGTGACTTTATTAGTTATTTAGATATGAATTATAAACCTGGTCTACTTTTATGTCTAGATTGTCAAAAAGGCTTATGATTTTCTTAAACTGGTCATTTTTGCATAATGTTCTAAAAAAATTTCAATTTTGATACAGGCTTTTGCCAAAGATAGCAGCTTTTTATAAGAATGTTAAGCCCTCAGTTTCAGTGAACAGACAGATGTCGGTGCAAAAGCAGACTTTTTCTAACCCCCCAAAGTGGTTTGATGGTGGGATGTATCCTTAAATGAAGCCTATTTTGATCGCATAAAGAAACTTTTTGTAATATGAATAGTTTAAAAATGCTTTCAATGCGTCAATTCTTTCTTTTTCAGGACAATGAAAACAGAGAACGAGCAATCTATGATCTTCTCAGTTTGGCGCAAGATGGACTGTGTGTGTGTGTGTGTCCAACGTCCATCCTGCGCCGAATTTGAGAAGAAATGTGATTGCTGGTTTTTCGTTTTCATTGTCCTGAATGTTGTTCACCTTGCCTGAAGAAGACCAGAGGTCAAAACGCATCGTGTTTTGTCTTGTGATTTGTTTGGCTTATTG
>CM065715.1:96793519-96856019 GCA_033310375.1 Conus canariensis
AGAGAGACAGACAGACAGACAGACAGACAGAGAGGGAGGGAGGGAGAGAGAGAGATAGAGAGAGAGAGAGAGAGAGAGAGAGAGAGAGAGAGAGAGAGAGAGGGAGAGAGAGAGAGAGAGAGAGAGATTTGAGTTAATTTCTTGGCTTCTTGGCTAAGCTTTTGACAGTCACTCATGAAATTACGAAATTTTTACTAAATCATCAGATTGTCAAAACAATCAGCTGCACCCGTTTTTCTAGCTTCATTGAAACCAGTCAAATATTTCAATGAAATAAAAAAAAAACAATCAAACACTTCGAGTTCGCTATTCTAAATCAAGAGCAAAATCAGAACTGTCAGTGATTTCTCGTGCAATCTGAACTCCTAGGTAATACATCCATGCATTCCCATCGAGACAATAATTGTCCGGTAACGCTTTGATAACAACAAAGCTCAGTTTAAAAGTCCACATGCTTGCTGATCAAAACGTCCACAGACTTGCCAGCTTAACTATACTACTCAAAAGAATTTAAGGGCCACATTCATTTTTGATATGGTTTACATAATACAGCGTAGCATAAAACATGAAATGTTTATGGCCAATTTATTCACTCAAAGTGTGACAAGTGCTTCACAGAAAACTGGTTTTGGCAATTGTTCAGTCGAATCTGTGTCAAAGGTGTTACACTGGTCCGCAAAAGAAGCTCAAAAACCACGAGAAAAAGGTCGCAATTTGAGTGCGCCTAGCTGGCGCAGCAGTGTTCGGCTGTCTGAAAACTGCATTGCACATGCAAGCCGGACCTTTAATGAACACTTGTCAACCTGATTCGCTGACCAGTGGCTTTATTAAGGGCCGCTTCTGGGGGTGTGTTCAAACATGCCACCAAGACGCAAACTTAGTGACGCTGAGAGAGGGATGGCTGTGGCCTGGCTACAAGAAGGCGTGGCGGTCCAAGAAGTTGGCAGACGACTTAGAGTAACACATTCTGTCATTCAAAGACTGAAAGACCTGTACAACAACTATGGGAGAGTTCAAGAAGCACGCAGACCTGGACGCCCCAGAGCGACCAACAGACGACAGGATCGTTTCATCACCCTGGCGGCACTACGCAATAGAACCGCCACCGCCAACGTGCTCAGGGGGCAGCTGAGAGCAGCCAGCAACGTCCTCGTCAGCGACCAGACGGTTCGCAACCGCCTGCGTGAGGCCAACATGCGGTCAAGGCGTCGAGCATTGCGACCTCCACTGACCAGAGCTCACCGTGCTGCTCGTCTGGCTTGGGCTCAATGACACCTGGCCTGGACAAGGCAGCAGTGGTCCAGGGTGCTCTTTTCTGATGAATCCCGCTACACCCTGTCCTTCAACGACGGCAGGATTCGCGCCTGGAGGCGTGTTGGAGAGCGCTTCATTGACGCCACTGTTGCGGAGCACGACCGCTATGGTGGTGGGTCCCTGATGGTGTGGGGTGGCTTCAGTCTTCATCACAGAACACCCCTGCACAGTGTCCAAGGCTACCTGACCGGCGTAGCCTACAGGGACGACATTCTGGAGCCAATCGCTGTACCAGCTTTGCAGGCCATGGGACCAGGAGCCATACTACAGGACGATAACGCCAGGCCGCACAGAGCACGGGTCGTACAGAACTTTCTCCAGCAGCAGCAAGTCACCAGGATGGACTGGCCTGCCCGCTCACCCGATCTGAACCCCATCGAACATCTTTGGGATGTTCTGGGCCGTCGTATACGCAACAACCACCCTCCTGCACACAATCTCGACGTCCTGTTCAGGAATCTGGAGCAGGAGTGGCAGGCGATCCCCAGAACACCCTCCAGACTTTGGTCAGATCCATGACTGCATCAACGCCAATGGCGGTCACACACGATATTGACTCTTGACACTCTGACAGTTGGTTGTTCTGAATTTGCAAAATGGGGGTGTGTCCATGTCAATGAAATTTTCGCGATAATTGATTTGCACTTCTTGATGAAATTGTGTCCAATCGATGATCAAATGATTGAATTAAATGTTTGTTGGTTGATTTCAGCTGTCGGACTTATGAGTTATTATTGGGGAGTGATGAACTGTGTGGCCCTTAAATTCTTTTGAGTAGTATACTTTCTAGCTGCAACCCAATTGCATTTTCTTGCTACAACCCAGTTCGCATTGTTTGTTTGGCTTTTTCAACACTCACTAGAATACAGCGGCTGAAAATTCTGCTGGTCCTGTCCCAATACATGCCAGGAGTTCCTGCCAATGCAAATACGCCAGAACATTCTGACCGTAGCAAGGATTAGTCCATTTGGAGGAACTGAATAAGATTCTGAATGACCAGTCTGTGCAATAGCATTAACTTCATATACGTTTGTGAGTTGCTGAGGGTAGTGGTGCAATATAAAAAAGGGGAGGGGGTAAGAGTATGTTGTATTTACATCGTTTTCTTATAATGACAAGAAAAAGAAAACAAATATGAACCATTCTGAATTGAGTTTTCTCTAACGCACTCAGAGCATACAGGAAAAAAAACCCCAAAGAAACAATTTTGGATCAAGTCAGGCATCAGGCCTAAGGTGACACAGTCAACATACACTACACACTGTCTCCCCAGAGACCCTACTATCCAGGCCTATGGGAAATCTTCGCACTCCATACGTAGTCCCTGAACTCGCTCTAGACTGTGTTGGACCACGCGAGCCTACCTTTGCTTTCAATTTTTCTTCTGGTAAGTAGTAGATGGCGTAAAATTTCGGCAAGAAGAGAAAGGCCTGACAGGACAACAGGTTGAAGAGCATGGCAATCATCGTGGATAATGCCCGCATGCTGTATTCCTTGACAATCGCCAAGACCGGCAAGTAACCTATCCAGAGCACGACAGTGATGTAGAAAGTGAAGGTAATGAATCTCGCCTCGTTGAAATTTTCTTGAAGCTGCCGTGTCTTGAATGCGTGCACTGCACAGAGGGCCATTAGGATGATGTTGTAGATCCCAGTGAACCCGATGACATATCGAGTTCCTACGCACTCCCAGTAAACGTCCGGCGTGGAGAGGCTACGCATGATCGTTTTGGCTGATGGGGACGTCAGGGCAGCTAATATACCCGTTAGAATGACCTTGAAACAGACATTTTCATATGCATGACTGACTTTTACCATCAGAGAGAGAGAGAGAGAGAGAGAGAGAGAGAGAGAGAGAGAGAGAGAGAGACAGACAGACAGACAGACAGACAGACAGACAGACAGAGACAGAGACAGACAATGTTTATACGAATAACGAATATGAATATCTTATTGAGGGTAAACGCATATGCTTGTGTTTTTTTTATACATTGCCTTCACAGACAAAGGTAAAAAGTAAGAAAGAAAATTAAACATTGGAACGAAAGACTGGAGGACACACAGATACAGCAGCAAATGGATGATCGAAGGAAGCAAGACAGACAGACAGACACATAGACAGAATGACAATGACTATGGCAATGATTTTTTATTTCACAACGATAAAAGTCTTGGCTTAATTAGCCTTTGTTCATGCTTGCCGTTACTATTCTACGAAATTAGTACCAACTGACACAAAGTATGCATTAAAACATGATTATATAAACAACAAACCAAACAAACAATAACAACCACCACCAGGAAGCAAATACTGATATCAACAATGAAATAACAAGTACAACAATCACAAACACAATTAACAACAAGAAAATAACATATATAGACGTTGCAAATCTTATACGGCATTTGTGAATTAAAAAGAGAGTGAGAGAATGTGAATACGATTACGGATATGAATATCGTTGAAGGCAAATAAATCAGCTTTCGGCTTTTCTACACCATGCCCTAATGGTGAAAAAATGAAAAAGAAAGAAAGAAAAAGAAACACCGAAAACGAAGGACTAAATCACACACAAATACGATACGCAAATGATCATTAACTGAAACACTGAATTCAAAGAAGCAGCAGATAGACAAAAATCCAAATGCAAAAGATCATAAAAGAAACATCAATCAAAACATCCTGCATACAAATGGTTTCATCGACACACGTGTACCGCTCGCAGACACTCGCAAACCCAAACAAATGCAAACACATACATACATACACACGCGCGCGCGCGCACATATAAGGATGTAAGAGAGAGAGAGATGCAGATGCAGATGCAGATGTTTATTCGTAAAGGCCATAGCCCCTTAGAAGGGGGATACATATAAAAGAAAGAACTTTGCATAATCCATTTCTAATCAGGGGTACAAACAAACTAAGGTATTACAGAATTTCTTCGTTTAAACCCTCTGTAAAAATACACAGCAAGCTGCTTCACTATTTTATCATTTGTCGATGACATTAACAAAATTAACCTGAATAGTGAAGGATGCATATAGTATTTGGATGGAATACACTGTTGTCTAAGATCACTTAGTTCTGGGCATGAAAGAACAAAATGAACTTCATATTCTTGAGATTCCTGACATAATGGACAAACAGTCACACGATCATTTAAATGTCTGTAACGCTGTGAATGTGCATAGATGTCTGATATACCAAATCTGAACCTGGTTATCATATATTTCAAATGTCTGTCAAAAACCATTGACAAATACCTTGGAACACAATGCATAGGATTTAGCATTCTATAAAAATCAAATCTATTACTGTCTTCAACATGAGCGTTCCACCTCTGCCATCTACAATCAATCAATGTTTGCCGAAAAACACGGACAAAAGCATTTATATCGCCAACACCCTGATTTTCCCATACAAAACCAAATCCACATTCATACAACTTTAGCCTTACATTCGAGACCCAATTTTTCTTACCCCTTGCATCTAACTCCACGAGCATCGTATAGGCTTTATAAGTAATCTGTGTGGTTCCATTTGTGCTATCCTTAACCAGTAACGAATACATTTAATCACAGATATTAAATAGATAGGATATCGGTTAGTCTCTCCATATACCAAATCATTTGGTGTTCTCATCGAAACACCAAGAAATTTCTTCAGAGCGTACAAATGAATTTTCTCAACATGCATAGCAGCAGAATCAAAGCCCCATAGCTCAGCACCATATTGTAACACTGGTTGAATTTGAATATCAAATAATTTCAACAACAAAGATAGAGATTCATTATCTAACTGTGCCAATTTCCTCAAAATACACAATAAAGCATATTTAGCTCTACTTGCAAGATCTTTACAAGCAAAGGTAAAGCTTAAGCGTGTAGAAAAATAAATACCAAGATACTTATAAGCATTCACTACGGGCATTTCGACTCCATTATATGTCCACCTTTCTCTGGTGGCAAGATAACCGCCCTTTCTAAACACAATTTATATTACTTTTCGTCATGTTTATTTTTAGCTGCAATGCAAAAGAAGCTCTTTCTAAACTGTTCAGCTGGGTTTGTAAACCAATTATAGTTTCAGACATTAATACAACATCGTCTGCCAACAGAAGAATGAAAATTTCCAAAAAATCATTTATAAACTTTGCTCCATGTCGTCCAGAATTGGTAACTTCTAATGTCAGTTCATTAATAAATAAGGAAAACAATATAGGACTGCACACATCACCTTGCTTAACGCCAGTCGTGCAGTTTATGCAATCAGTCAAAGACCCACCGCTTCTCACTCTAGCTTTGACAGAGTCATACATGCTCATGACACTACGATATAATTTCCCTCTGATTCCATTTTTAAACAAAATATGCCACAAAATACTTCTATTAACAGAATCAAAGGCTTTTTCGAAATCAATAAAAGCAACATATAATTTGCGATTCAAACAAAATTGTTTTTGCACAAATGCCATTAAAGTAAACATATGATCTATTGTAGAATAGTTCCGCTTAAATCCAGCTTGAAATTCACCAGTGAGGTTCTTTTCTTCTACCCAGTCCTGCAGCCTTCTGTTGATAACAGCACTGTATAGTTTACTACAAATGTTACACAAAGAAATGCCTCTGTAATTGCTTGGGTCATCAACATCACCTTTCTTGTATAAAGGAAGAACAATAGATTCAGTCCACAGTTCAGGAAACACACCTCTGTCAAACAGAGCATTAAAAAATTTTGTAACAAAATCTAACAACAAATCAGATTTACATGCATTTTTTAACATCTCACCAATGATTCCATCAGGGCCACTAGCTTTACGATTCTTTAATTTCTTTAAAGCCAGCAGAATCTCATCTCTTGAAATTGGACGATTTAATGTATCATCACTGGTATTATTGTTATCACTAGTATCATTGTTACCACTGTCATCACTACCGCCTTCATCGTCCATAATATTACAGGTATCTACTTCTTTTTCAAGCAATTTCTGAAAGTGCTGAAACCAGTTTTCTAAACTAATATTGTTAGATGGTTGTTTACTTTTATTGTGGATTCTCCGCATTGAATTCCAGAATTCCTTCTGGTTATTTATAGAGGATACCAGTTTTTCTAACATAGCTCGATTAAACTGTTTACGTTTTGTTTTTAGAAGTTGTTTATAGGCACGTCTGGCATTACTATAAGAAACATGATCTGGTGGCAATAAAGTGCGACGATATCTATTTAACAAATTACGGGCCTTTCTCTTACCAGACTTACACTCCACATCATACCAGTCATCATCATAACTATGTTTTACATTTACATTGCTCTGTTTTTTCATGCTCTCAGCTGCTTCTTTCAAGCAACAGTTAAATATATACAGAGCTTCATTTATATCCACATCAATTACACTGATCGCCATTTCAACTCTCTGTTGAATCTCAGGGGAGCAAACTATATCACTAAATACATTAGTATACATCTCATTCCAAACATACTTTTCAATGAAAAGGTTAGAAACATTTCTTTTTGTGTTATTCATGCAGTCATTTGGAACACTGAGGTTCATCAACAAAGGCATATGGTCTGACTCGATTCTTTCTAGCACTTGTAATTTACAATCATTCGAGAAACTCAAAAAGATATCTCGTAACATTAAAAAATAATCAATTACACTGTTACCTCTATCAGATATATATGTGTAGCGACCATTCAGCTCGTCCTGACACATACCATTCATGATACACAAATTCAAAGCAGTGCACATATTGATTAGCATTTTACCATAATTATTCAATACATTATCTTCAGAATTTCTGTTTGTACATAAAGGAGTACTTACATACTGATCATCAATAGGCAAACCATCATCTTCTAAATCATGTGAAAAGTTTGAAGTTCGACTGTTCAAATCACCACTTAATAAAACATAAACATCATCAAGAGCAAGTATACAATCACTCACAAATTCTTCAAGCATACATATTCCATTTTCAATGTTAGAATGTGTATAGTACGGTGAATCAATCGGTGGTACGTAAGCACATACGTAAAGGATATCTTTCTTTGCGCAAAATAGAGATTTATCAATGACAAAAGCAACACAGTTATCAGATTTAATGTCTAATAACTTAATGAACGAGCAAAGCTCGTGTTTAACAAGACATAAAAGACCACCAGAACGCCTTCCACGAGCTGTAAGTTTAATGGCAGGTTTGCAAAACGATTTATAACCTACAAACACAGATGAATGAAAATCTTCCAGGAATGTTTCATCAAAACATATGAAGTCAAAAGAACAAACAAAAGAGACAAATTCTTTATCATGCAATTTAGACAGTAAACCATTCACATTCCAATGGAGAAAAGAGAAAGATTTAGAATTTTTATTTACAAAGAAACAATCTGAATTGTCACTGTCAGCAAACCCGGGAGAAGCATTGCACGCGCCGTCATGACGCGCGTCATACACAGATACGGATTCAACCAACACACGCTCACTGTTTACACACACATATTCAGGTTTGGTGGTTGAATCGCCAGCACAACAAACCAGGTCAACCGTTCCACGATCAGCACGTGCCAGCTCTGTGTCGTACCCGTCACCGGGTGACAGCAAAACCGGTGCACGATGAAGGTCTGTTCCCTCTGTTGAAACACCACACACAATGTCTATGGGCCGGCCACTGTCCTATTTTATTTCCACTAGACTGTCACTAGAATCGACAGAATATTTCTTGCCGTCTATCAGGAGGTGGTTGAATGTCACTGTAGCTCTTTTTCCTTCATTACGAGCTTTCTTTAAGTGTGGCATCAACCTTTTCCTGACTTCTCTTACACGGGTAGAAAAGTCTTCACCAATGAAAACCTGACTTCCCCTGAGCTTGCCCTTTGCCTTTAACACTTCTACCTTCTGTTTATAGAAAACACATCTGGCAATCACAGGGGAGTCAGACTTAGAGCTTATCCGGTGAACCCTGTCAAATTCCACATCATGTGACAGTCCAAGTTTGTCAGTGAGAAGATCGTTTACCATACCTTCACACTCGGCCGGTGTCTCGTTCTCACTCCTCGGTAAGCCGTAGAAAATGAGGTTATTCCGTCTGGACCGTCCCTCGAGGTCGTCCGTCTTCGTCTCCAGGTCAGCAATCCTCCGGTTGAGATCGTCGTTCCTCCTCTGCAGATCCACGTTCTCTTCACGGAGCGTGCCGACCTCCTCCCTCAGCGCTCTCAGCTCGTCCTTCATGGCCATGTAGTCCTCGTGCAGGATGCGGATTTCTTCTTTGACTTCTCCAATCTTGGTGTCTAGCTTCAAGCCCAAGGAGTTGAGCATGCCAACAATGTCAGAGAGAGTAGGCTGGCTTGCTGCTTCACTGGAAGTGCCACTTGAAGGGTTGTCCGTTCTGTCCAAGCTGACTCTGCTACTGGTTGACCGTGTACTAGACAGTCGAGACTGCCTCATGCTGTCCTTGCTCTGAGAGGAGTTGGGTCCAGGATTACTTTCCACGTCCCCGCAGCGAAGAAGTAAACTCCCCCAGTACAAGTACGAGAGGAGCAAACCCAGCATAACACCGTCTGCTCTTCGTGTCACTGTCAACATGGCGATGTAGAGTGCCCTCTTCTGCCTTGCTCGCTTTAACATGAAGGCTTGAAATAGCGGACAGAAACAGCCGCAGACTGCTCTAAAAGCTAACGCAGCTGAAGGCATGGTGCTTCCTACAACTTGATATCAAACATCAAAGCATAGGACGATCAGTAAGTACTAAAAATCGACGTTGTTTTCGAGCGACAAGAAAACGTGTCCTGTCATGAAAAACGACAACTCACACCCCCAAGAGAGAGAGAGAGAGAGAGAGAGAGAGAGAGAGAGAGAGAGACAGACAGACAGACAGACAGACAGACAGACAGACAGAGACAGAGAGAGAGATTTTTTTCAAGGTCAAAACCCTAGATGAATGGGCGTGAATTTTCAAATATTATATAATAATGAACAAAGCAAAGCTAAACAAAAGGAAAAAAATATTATGCCAACATGCTGACTTTTTTTTTTCATAAATCACTGCCATGGATTCTTTCCATTTTCAGGAAATTTCCTTGATCAGAAAGGGCATTAAAGATTTTTTTTTTATGAATTAGCCACATGATTAACTCCATGATCGTTCAATGCGCTGTTTATTCAATCTGGCATCGTTGACTTTCTGTCCTTTAGCTTTTCAACTGCTACAAATACCTCCTCTTTTGAAGTTAGACGATCAAAAGTATTTATATTATATCCGTAAATATTATTTGCTCTTTCAGATTATAGAAATAATCTTCATCACTATTTTTTCTCAATACTTCGACAGATATTTCACTATAGGTGCAGCATTTCTTCACTGATATTTTTCGCGTTTTCTTTTCAAAAATTCCTGCTGATCGTTTGTTGAGTTTACTACACTTTTTTTAGCAACATATACTCCTATCTTTCCTTTTTCCTTGCAGATCTTTTTAAAGCTCTACAAGAAATGTTACTGTCTGTAATGTCCTTCGTTTTCCGAGATATGTTAAGAGTTCCAAGCCTTTATTTTAGCTAAAGTGATTTCCAAACCGGTGGGGGAGGGGGGGAAGGGGGGAGGGGGGAACAAGGATTTTAATTAAAAAAAGAAAAAAATGCGTGCCTATCTAAATACAAACTCCCACCCGATTCACACTCTCAAATCAACAAAATTCCAATTAACAGTCACACACTAATTTATTCATTCATCCATCAACAGTTTCATTTTCATATGCATGACGCATCAGATATTTTCTGTCACTCTACTACGCTACACTCAGTCGTACCATACGTCCACACAAAGTTATTCCGATAGCCCAAACTCGGACCCTGGCACAATGTCAGAATCACCAGTCTCTAAAGAACTTTTCAATAGTCCCCTTCATGTTCTTGTATTCAGGTCCTCAACCTGAATTGTTGCTTCAGGGACTCCCCACAGTCCCATTCTTGTCACTTCAAAGTCGCATCCTATGAAATAATACAAATATTCGATCTCACCTCCACACGATGCATGCAGACACAATGGGCTGGGCAGATCCGACTCCGCTCTCCGGCCCTCAAATCCAACCGGCAGCATCTCGATAGTTCCAGCCAATGCACAGCCCCAAGGATATATCTGACTGTCTCAGATGAACAATTTACGAATTACAAGAGCCTCAAGGTCACATCAGCCATTTCTTTAAACGGCTCCACAGACGTGGGAGGCAAACCGGATGAACATTCCACTAGGATCACCACCTCTTCAGGCAGCTGTAGAAATCCACAGGAACATGGATACACAGAACACCGTCCCTCAGATGCCTAACATCTAGAATTTAGGGACCCCAGCTCAGAGAGCCAGCTCATCGAACAGCAGATCAACAAGCATAGCTTGTAACTCTCACCATACAGCCGTTACTATGCTGTAGTTAAGTGACGGGTTATCTTAATTATTACGTCGCTACCAAGATGCGTAACTCTAGTACTATACTCAACATACCAAGAGATAATCCTGAGCACAACGAGGAAACTACAAAATAAAACACGGGACAAATATTCAGACAATCAGCTCTATATCTTTGGGTTACCAAAGATTAATAACCACATTTATCCTGCCGTGACAATCTCTCTTATCTATTTCCACTTGTTTCTTCATACATTAAGCGTGACTCGTTACATAGGTATCAAACACATCTAATGCAATATTCACATCAACATCGACTAGACCAATCGCTCTATCTGTCATAGCTAGTGCAGTCTCACTATTCATTCGATCACATAATACATCGACTTAATTATCTTGCCAGACGAGTTTCTCAACAATCTCTACTTTTCATTTTCCAGTTTGTGTAGGCTGACACTGGGAAGGAAACTGATTTTAAATTCTAGAAGTAAGTGGTCTGATTCCATGTGTTCACTATTAAAGAGAATGCATGAAAAACGTGTATGAGCAAAAACGTTAGTGGATCACATACACACACACACACACACACACACACACACACACACACACACACACAAGAGAGAGAGAGAGAGAGAAACCAAAAGAGTGTGATTAGATGTCGGTTAACGAGACTCGGAAGAACGTGAGCACCCTTTCACTCATCTAGACAACCATTGTGAAAAACAAATTACGAGGTCATATCTATCAGTCAAACGAAATTTGTTTGCCAGCTATATTTAGTCCCGTCAGCAGCTCGAAACTTTTACCTTACGTCATCGCCAACGAAAACCCCAGCCGCTCCCAGCTCCCTCAACGTCTTCACAAACCTGGCCAAGGACGATGACGCCAACAAAGACAACCTGGGCCCGGGGAGAAATGAAGCGAGGCTTTCTTGGTGTCATTGTCTTGCGGAGAAAGATGCGGTAGATCTGGTTAGCCTTCATCAACAACGGCCCGTAAGTCAGCGTGAACGACAGTGGGAAGCTCGCTGTGATGATAATGCATCTGGCGTCGGTTGGTTTCAGGGTGACAGTGACAATTACAGCACAGGTCAGCATGTTGCCTACCAGCATTATCATACTCAGTTCTATGCTGCTGGCCTTGATCAGACGCTTATCAACTGTCACAGAAATCAGACGAAATGTGTAAGGTTGCTTTGTTATCTTTTCAGTGCAGTTACGTGCACTATGTATACTCTAGCTTACACATTTTGTCATTTGTGTACTTTGGCTTATAGACATTACAGGTAATTGCGTACATTACCAGACAGACTCAAATGTGTTATTCATAAAGGCCATAGCCCCTTCGAATGGGAATATACACTGTGATTCATGTCGCAAATGGATATTGGCATCTCCCCTAAGATGGAGTATGGCTACCTTAATGGCGGGATAAAAAAAACCGGTCAAACACACAAAACTCCGCTCCCTTTGTTGGGTAGATGAGATCAATCCTTGCCTGTCTATACAGGGAGTGTCCGCAGGAGTACCAGCCTGCGTACGCAAAAAAAAAAAAAAAAAAAAAAAAATTGGCATTCTTTACGTTATACACATCCTTCGCTTCTTGAATGCTTTATGTAAATAAATAGCTAAATGTTTAACATTGTTTTTATTTGATGACGACATAAACAGGGTTAATTTGAAAAGGCAAGAATTAGTTGAATACTTTGGTGGTATGAATTGCTCTCTAAGGTCTTTAAATACTGGACAAGGAAATACAAAATGAATTTTATCCTCTTTCTTATTTCGACAAATTGGGCAAATCAGATTTCTGGTATACGACTATATGTAACAAAAATAGTGAGTAAAAAGATCGGTGACACCAAATCTAAACTTAGTCATAATGCGATTTATATGCTTGTCTATTTCCATTGACACGTAGACATGTAAACATCATAAATGGTTAGACGTTCTGTATAATTCAAATTCGTCACGGTTCTGTACATGAGCATTCCAATTTTGTCAACTACAATCAGCGAGCCTTTCTCAGAATATCTTGATAAAACCATCCACATCACCAACACCTTGGTACGTCCATACAAATCCAAAACCATATTCACATATTCTCACATTAGACACCCAGTTTGTCTTTCCTATTCACACATTCTTACATTAGACATCCAGTTTTTCTTTCCTCCGTTGTCTAAGTCTGACAGCAACCGATATGCTTTGTGTGGTAATCTGTAACCCTGCATCTGAATAATTTCATGCCAGTATCAAACACATTTAATGGCGGATTCCAAATAGATGGGAAGTCTAGCTGTTTCATCATATACTAAATCATTTGGCGTTTGCAATGATACTCCAAGGAATGTTTCAAAACAAAAAGATGGATCTTCTCACAATGTACACTAGCAACAGCATCACGGCCCCATACGTTAGCTCCATACTGTATTATAGGTTGAACTTGGGCATCAAATAACTTCAAACACAAAGTAAGGGAGTCGGTTTAACAACGACCATTTGTTAGTATGCACAGTTACACATTTTCAGCTTTACTTGCTAAATCTTTGCAAACAAAGACAAAACTCAAGTACATCAAAAAATATATTCCTAAGTATTTATACACATTAACAACAGGCATTACAGATCCATTGTATGTCCATCTCTCTCTCTGCCGCTGCAAGAAATCCACTCTCTCTTAAAACAATTCTATTGCTTTTTGCCATTTTAACTTTTAATTCTAATGAAGCTGCAACTCTTTGTAAAGTATTTAAGTGGGTTTGTAGCCCAATTAGTGTTCCTGATACTAAGGCTATATCGTCAGCTAAAAGAAGAATGAAAATCTCCAAACCATCATTTATGAAATTTGCGCCGTGCCTTCCACAACTTGTAACTTCCTGTGTTAATTCATTAATGAATAAAGAGAACAGAAAAGGGCTACAGACATCGCCCTGTTTCACACCAGAAGTACAATATAGTCTGTTAAAACAGCACCAGATCGCACTCTTGCCTTTACACAATCATACATATCTATAACACATTTATAAAGTCTCCCATGAATACATTTTAAGCATGGTACGCCACAGCAACGTTCTATTAACTGAATCAAACGACTTCTCAAAGTCAATGAAAGCAACATACAATTTACGAATGAAACAAAATTGTTTTTGTATAAATGCCGTTAATGTAAACATGTGATCAACAGTGCAATATTTTTTTCTTAAACCCAGCTTGATATTCTCTGGTGATATTATTTTCTTCCACCCACTCCTGTAATCTCCTGTTGATAATAGCACTTTGGCATGTATTTATGTACGTATGTATTTGTTTATTTACTCATTTATGTATTTAATTATTTGTTTCATTGTATGTTGATTTATTTGTTGATTCGTTTACTTTATCGATTGATCTATTTATTTATCTATTTATTTATTCAATTATTTATTTATACATTCATTTATTTGTCAATCAATCTGTTTATCTATTTAATAGGCGGGATTGGTCACGGTTTTGAAGCGATGTTGTTGTTAAGCAGCGGCACAAATGAGTTTGTGTTATTATTTTATTCTTGTATTGTGTTGTTGTTTGATGGTGGCTTTGCTTTGGGATTGTGATTGACTTTACCTTATGGTAGCAACGTTGCAGTAAGAATGTTCAAAAATTTAGTTACTATTATAAACCTACCGGAACTCTCATTATTATAGAACTTTACTACCACTACTAATTGCTATTACTATCATCAATATTATCATTACCAGTATTTTAATTAATGCTGATACAATGATAGTGTTGTTATTATTGTAATCACTGATATTATTTTGTATTGTATTGGATTATATTGTGAAATGGTAACTGTGGGAGAGAATGGATAATTCAAGCTAAATAGAAAATATGCATATATATAGATCACTGTGAATGCTGACTGCAAAAATTTGTGTTTGTTTGTTATATATCCAGTGTTTAAAAGAATGAATAACAATATCTAAATCTAGATGAATGTAAGCTTTCATTTTGCCTCAAGGGGAAGGGCTGAAGGGGGGGGGGGGGGGGGGGGGGGGAGGTAAGTTTTTGGGTCAATGATATGTTTGTTCAGTTATTAATGTAATTTGTATCCTTTAAAATTATTAGGTTTATTTGATCATGTCTGTGTTTGGGATCTCGATTTGCGATTTCATTTATTATTTTGATTTTGTTGTTTTTAGATATTTAGTTCTTTTTAAAAAAAATCTTCAAACCAATGTTATCATTAAACAGTAAACAAGTTGGGTATTTTTTGCTCCCATAAGAAAACCTAACACAGAGTAACTTTTATTCAAGACTGGCACAGCCTTTTAAACTTGAATAAAGTCAGACAAATACATAGACGAACAATCTAATAGTGGGGGAAAAAACAAGCGCAGGCCAACAACTGAACTATCTTCATAGTAATGACTTGGCAAAGATTTGGACTTAAGGAAGGGGGGGGGGGGGGGGGGGGTAATTTGAAGATGGAGAAACTGGGAACATGAAATTAAGAAAATATGTTACAGATATGAAAACTCTTCACTAGCTGCATAAGGGAACCATCGCAACCTCTTTTGAAGGCAGATATATTTGTATTGCGGACGAAAGGCCTCGGAGCAGGCAATACAAATATATCTGCCTTCAAAAGAGGTTGCGATGGTTCCCTTATGCAGCTAGTGAAGAGTTTTCATATCTGTAACATATTTTCTTAATTTCATGTTCCCAGTTTCTCCATCTTCAAATTACCCCACCCCCCCCCCCCCCCCCCCCCCCCCCCTTCCTTAAGTCCAAATCTTTGCCAAGTCATTACTATGAAGATAGTTCAGTTGTTGGCCTGCGCTTGTTTTTTCCCCCACTATTAGATTGTTCGTCTATGTATTTGTCTGACTTTATTCAAGTTTAAAAGGCTGTGCCAGTCTTGAATAAAAGTTACTCTGTGTTAGGTTTTCTTATGGGAGCAAAAAATACCCAACTTGTTTACTGTTTATCGTTTACTGTTCCCTGCCTCATTTCATTTCCAATGTTATCATTGTTAAGATCAAAATACTTTGTATGATTGTTAATTGTTGTTGGGATGAAGAAATCAAAATGTTTAAAACAAAACAAAACAAAAATACGACATCAAAAAATAGTCATTGACACTGCTACCGCTGTCGTATATGTGTGTGTAGCGACCATGAAGGTCGCCCTTACACACACCATTTAAAAATACACAGCACCCGCAACATTCTTCACGGCAGGAGGCAGCAAATCATAGCCAAGAACAACAGTGCCACTCGGAACATGCAGGCAGAGTCTGCTGGACGGGGCAGATGACTAGGAGTGCACAGCAGACCTCCCAGAATGGAAGAGTCACCCAGAGATCATCAGCAAGAGTGGCATGAGACCAGACATAGTAGTCCATTCTCAGTCAACCAAGCAGCTGATCATGATCGAGCTCACGGTGCCATATGAGAACAGAATGGAGGCAGCTCAAATCTACAAGACTGAAAAGTATGCTGATCTGGCAAACAGCCTGAGGAGAGAAGGCTATCAGGTCAAAGTCCTCACTGCAGAAATTGGAGCTAGGGGGTTTGTAGGAACGTCTGCATACAGCCTCACGAAACAGCTCTCAATTGCAGGGAGGGGAAAACCCAGAGCCCTGAAAGCAATGGCAGAAGCGGCAGAGAGGTGTTCAAGCTGGATCTGCTCAAGGAGGAACAAAAGTGAACTTCATAAGGCTTAACTTTCCCTACAAATATCAGGTGCCCCAGTGGCTCAGTGGTTAGAGTGCGAGACATTAAAGTGGACAATCCCTAAAATGAGTATGTCCAGAGGGTCATGGGTTCAAATCCCAGCCATGACTCGCCCCACGATGGAAAAAAGGGGCAGCAGAGGGACATCCGGAGTCATGAACCGGGTGTGGCCCAACCCCCCTAGAGTGTCAGGAGATAAGGGCCGAAACACTTGCTTGTAGGGGGCTTCTCTTCTGAGGACTCTCTGCTGCCACGCTCTCCACGAGTTTCTTTCTACACAGTTTCAAAGCAGTACACATGTTAAATAGATTTTTTCCATAATTATTCAGGACAACATCTTATGAACTGCGAACATGCAGAGGACCACTTTTATGTTGATCACTGTATATAGGGCATGCTTTCCTCAAACTCACAAAAGAAATTTGAGACTCTACTGTTCAAGTCACCGCACATAAACACATCAACCTCATTTTTAACAAAAAGTAAACAGTCACACACAAATTCTTCTAACAAAGAAACTCCAGTTTCTTTATAAAAAAAAAAAGAGGATAGTATGGCGAGCCTTGAGGAGGTAATATGCATACACAAACATGAAATCTTTTATGGTGCCAAGCAAAGATTTTTAAACAATAAAATCACGGAACAAATCTGATACAACATTCACTGGTGTAAAATAAGGACAGATCTCATTCTTTACAAAACACACCAGCCAACGGAATGCCCTTCACATGCCCGAATCCACATACATGCATTCAGAGAGAGAGAGAGAGGTGAGGGGGGGGGGGGGAGGAATTTTGCTATATGAAACAAAAACAATAATGTTATCATCAATTAGTATTGTTCGGAAGCTTTTGCATAACATGTAAGAAGTGATGTCTTTCGAAAAGTCTAGACAACTAGTGTTTACAGTAAATGAAGACAGTCAGTTATTACACAAACAACCACCAGAATAAATAAGGCTAGATTTCAAAATTTGATTGTTAGGGTTACCTTAATGTTGTTGACATTGCGAATCAGATTCTTTTCCAGTTTCATTTTCAAGAGTTGATGAGTCTTGATTGGCCATTATCTTAAACACAAAAATTCGTTTCTTACAGATGAGTTTCCGTTTTAGAAGCACTATGTCTAAACGTTTCTAATCAGTTGAGAGTTACAGTTGAAGATCTCAGGAGAATTAATTTAGCAGCCGTCTATGACGATTGAAGAGCGATTTTAATATGTAGTCACTGGCCGAATCACATAATGTAGAAGAATATGAAATTCAACACAGGAAGTAAAAAACAGCATACGACAATGCTGGTCTTAAATTGTTTTATTTAGTTTTGAAAACTGGTGAGCCTTGTTGAATTAGAACTTTACAGAACATAATGAAATAAAAAGTATGACAAATTATTGTCTGTAACAACACCAAGAACTTTGTGAGGATCAATCATCTAATCATTTATACAAGAAGACAGGGTGTTACAGACAATTTTTTTATGCTTTCACAGATTTCACAGATGTACTGACATTACATATCAAATCATTTACAGGAGCGAATTCTTTTGGAACAGCAGAACTTGTAAACAACAGCAATTACTTCGGGAAAGTAAATAAACTGTATGTTGGTGATGATATAGAAACAACATACATGTAGATAGGCATTGATGATATGAATTTTAGTGCATATCTATATAACTAGTGAAAGTGTGCAAAATATGTAAACGCAATTTTCTTCCGTAAGATTCTGAGCTTTGATGGCATTTACTCTGAGGTAGAAGTGACTTCCACAGAAGCGGACCAAATAACAAAGACTTATAAATTGGTCAATTCTGGAAATGGGTGTCTTGTACAATTTCTAGAATTTTATGTTAAATTTGAAATTAGATACTTCGCAGGGCTGACCAGACACTTTGTTTGTTTCGCATGAACGTTCCTTCGTTTATCGCAAACATATCCTTTAATGGTAGAACTCCAGCTTGAATACAATCTGGTTCTATGAGGCTCAAGGATTTCAGGAGAACTGCTTTTTAAGGGCATGTTGGTAGATAATAAAAGGTTTCATTGAATTTGCGCTGGCTGAGTCAAATAGCGTCGAATACAAATTCACGGAAGAAAGTTTGCATTCAGGAATGATTTTATGGCATGAAAGTTTAAACAGTGCTCAACCCTGCATAACTGATGCATTTGTGTGGATGCTAGTTTGCATGATGCTTTTATGTGAGCAGTCCAGTAAAGATTGTGGGCTATTATGCCTAGAACACGGTAATTGTCTATGTCTTCAATTGTTACATTGTTGATTAAAAACAGAAGGAAACTGCTTTATATTTTACATTCTTTGACGTTGCTATGGGCATGACTTTCGTCTTAATGGGGCCTAGTGACATATGATTCACACTCCACCATTCACTCAAGTTACCAACAGATTTTTGTGATGATGCATACACAGAATTAAGGTTAGAAGAGTTTGTATGAATCGTGATATCATTACAGAACAGTTCACAGGATTCTTCAATATGAAGAGGGAGATCATTTACATAAATGAAACATAGAAGAGGATCTGAAACTGAACCATGAGGTACTTAATATCTGACAAGTAAAATAGTTGATGTTAAAAACTTAAGAGTGACAAATTGTTGCCGACTCGTAGAATGATGAAATCAGTCGGATTGCATTTCTGTTACGCCATAGAATGATATGTTTTTGCTTAATAACTTGTGGTCTGCGACATCAAAAGGCAAAAGAAACAAACTGCAGCGTTACTGGAACACGACAAAAAAGCAGAAGAGCACACAAAAACAAAAGTGTGAAGTAACGCAGTTTTAATGCACGACACAAAACAGGACAAGAAATTTTCGGCAATATGCCTTCCTCAGCGACAAAAAAATACAGACATAAACATGCACAATACTCCCCTTGTGAAGCCAAAGTGGTGAATGAAGTAGACAGAGGGACAGTGGGAGAGAGGGTGAGTAGAGTTCGAGGAATAGGGCACGAAGAAAGAGGGTAGAGTAAAGTGAGGAGGAGGAAAAGGAGAGAGAGAGAGAGAGGGGGGGGGGGAGGGGAGGGAAAAGAGAGGGGAGAGACAGAGAGAGAATGGAAGTAGAGGAAGAGTGGAGAATGAGAGAGAGAAGAGGAGGGGAAGGAGAGTGAGTGGAGGGGGAGGGTGTGATGGTATGTAGTGGGTGTGCTGCATATGAATGAAATGAACAAGAGAAAACACAATAAATAAAATACAATATGCTCAAAAAAGCATTTTAAATGACAAGGGGAGGGGGGGGGAGAGAGAGAAGCGGGTCAGCCGCCTAAAGCACCCGACCCAAGTCTGACCCAAGGGTAGGTTGCCCTACCCAAGCACCAAGGGGTGAGAGGGAAAACGAGAGAACCCCGAGAAAAAAACCCACTAGCCAGACGCAGCTAAGAGCTGCAAGGCTCACCCCCCCCCCCCCCCCCCCCCCCCCCCCACACACACACACAAAAGCACTTGCCCGCGGGCACAACCACACACACACACACACACACACACACACACACACACAACCACACACACACATACATACAAGTGCGCGCGCGCATGAACAACCACGCACGCACACATACACACGCCAATAAGCACACACACACAACCACACATATACCTAAAAAAAAAAAAAAAAGGATGGGGCGGTGGGTGGGTGGGTGGGGGGGTGTTACATTGGGGAATAAATAAATGTACAAACAAGGCATACATTAAGACATTTGGGTATAGCATAGGGAGGTAGGTGGTGCTATGGTGGCGCAACAGAAAAAAAGGCAAAAATAAGAGCATTAAAGCAAAAGATAGATATGAGGTCATGATGAGAGGCGCTAACAACACTCCCAATGACCACCAAAAAAAAAATTATCTATACATATATACACACACACACACACACACACACACACACACATATATATATATATATATATATATATATATATATATATTATATACAGATAGATAAATAAAGGGGGAAAAAAAGGGGGGGGAGGGAGGGGAAAGGGGAGGGAGCGGGGGGGAAAGAAGGAGAGACATAAAGAGAAGAAAAGAAGGACCTAAAGCAAGGGTGGAGGTATGTGGGAGGGCGAGAGGGAGGAGGGTGGGGGTGTGAGAGAGGAGAATAGTAGAGGTCAAAAGTAGAGAGAAAGGAAGTAAGAGGGAAAGTAAAGAGAAGGAACGAAAGGGGGAAGGAGCCCTTCAGAGGACGACAGAAAAGGAACAAGGACGGAGGAGGAGAGGGAGCAGAAGGGAAAGGGGGAGGAGGGGGTAGGGAGGGGTAGAAGGGGGGGTGAAAGGGGGGAGGGAAAAAAAAAGGAGGGGAGAGGGGGGAGAGAGAAGGGGGCCAAGGAAGGTAGGAAGGAGAGGATAGATACAAAAGTAAGTGAAAAGAAAAATAAATGAATAAATAAAATAAAAGAAAATAGAAAAAAAAAAAAAGACAGGAGACTGGGGAGCTAACCCTACTCAGAAACTCCTGGCAAAAGATATAGGCTCTCAAACGATCATTCCAGTAGGCGCTAGGCTCTACGGTCACGAAGAGGCCACTGATGCAGACCAACCATGCACAGGTAAGTACTAAAGGGGAAAGGGGAATGATAAGTCATTGCCCACCTGATTTGGCTCGGGAAAAAGTACACAGAATTGCTAAGCTTTTTCATTGATACCAGCTGGATTTCTGGTGCCCAGTTTTTGAATCAGGTGAGATTCCATATCCTTCCTGTCTCTAGAGTCACTAGTTTTCATGAGCCACAAGCCCTTCACTCTTGCATTGTGTGCGGAATGGCTGGGGAGGTTGAAGTGCTTGGCTACTGGTTTGTCCCTGTTGTATTTAATGTCAGCGAGGTGTTCCTTGAATCTGACAGTCAAAGTGCGTCCGGTCTCGCCGATGTAAAGTTTAGAGCAAACGGTGCAGTGGATGATGTAGATCAGGTTAGTGGTTTGGCAGCTGAAGAATTTGGAGACAGTCATGCGTGAACTGGGTCCTTTCACTTCAATGGCAGTACAGATGAAGGGGCAGGTCTCGCAGTTGGGCAGATTGCACGGGCTTGTGCCTACAGAAGATTGACGTCTGTGAGGCTGGAGACTGGAACGCACAAGCATGTCACGGATATTCTTGTCCCGTTTGTAGGCAACCAGGGGGGGGGGGCTGGGAAAAAATTCTAGCTGAGTGGGCACAAGACTGAAGGATGTTCCAGTTGGTTTGGCGCACCTGGTGGACAGAAGGGTGGTAGAGCAGGCTGACAAACAGGTCTGTCTCTGGTTGATTCCTGGGGTTTCGGTTCCAGAGCTTGTGGGCGGGCGATGAGCTGAACTTTCTGGAGAGCACGATCAATGATGTCTTCGGGGTAGTGGCGATCAAGGAAGAACTGTTTCATTTCAAGGGCTTTTACATCAAAGACAGAGTTCTCAGAGCAGAGTCTGCGGAGCCTCAAGAACTGAGAATAGGGTATGCTGGTTTTGGTACTGGGATTATGTGACGATCTGTAGTCGAGATCTGTAGGCTGACCCGCTTCTCCCCCCCCCCCCCCCCCCCCCCCCCTCCCCTTGTCATTTAAAATGCTTTTTTGAGCATATTGTATTTTATTTATTGTGTTTTCTCTTGTTCATTTCATTCATATGCAACACACCCACTACATACCATCACACCCTCCCCCTCCACTCACTCTCCTTCCCCTCCTCTTCTCTCTCTCATTCTCCACTCTTCCTCTACTTCCATTCTCTCTCTGTCTCTCCCCTCCTTTCTCCCTCCCCCCCCCCCCTCTCTCTCTCTCTCTCTCTCTCTCTCTCTTCTCTCTCTCTCCTTTTCCTCCTCCTCACTTTACTCTACCCTCTTTCCTCGTGCCCTATTCCTCGAACTCTACTCACCCTCTCTCCCACTGTCCCTCTGTCTACTTCATTCACCACTTTGGCTTCACAAGGGGAGTATTGTGCATGTTTATGTCTGTATTTTTTTGTCGCTGAGGAAGGCATACTGCCGAAAATTTCTTGTCCTGTTTTGTGTCGTGCATTAAAACTGCGTTACTTCACACTGTTTTGTGTGCTCTTCTGCTTTTTTTGTCGACATCAAAAGCCTTCGCAAAATCTACAAACAATGCTCCACAGAATTTATTTTCCATAATATTCATATGCCAGTGATCTACTAAGTTTGTTAGAGCAGTAGGACATGAATTATATTTCCTAAAACCATACTGACTATGAATCAGTAGATTATGTGGAGGATTTCGTGAATGTTTTTAATCGTAAATGTGCCTTTCTAAGGGCTTGGATAATACTGGAAAAATAGATATTGGTCTGTAATTAGTTGGTTCGGAATTGTCACCAGATCTGAAGATGGGAACGCCTTTTGCAAATTAAAACTGTGTTGGAAGGGGACTTTTTATGCACAAGCTGTAGATGTATGTAAGCGTATGACTGGAGATGAAAGTTTTAGAATTTCGCCATCAGTTCTAGTAAATTCACAGCCCCTGTCTCCTTCAAATGGCATAAGGAACAGTAAACATCAGTTACAGATACTTTGTGGACTGACAGTTGGGAATGAACATTCTTCGGATTGCAGAACATTTTCAATTGTTCAATTTTTTCAGTTCAGTATAATTTTGTTTTATGGCACTTTCTGCCATTCTTGTGAAATGTTTATGGAGTTCATTTGGTGTGATGTTGCTTATGTGACACATTTTATATTGGAATGTTTTATCTATAACTTCGTTTACAGCTTTCCATATTGATCTTTTAGTTTTGTTTGGAAGAAACAAGATCCTGGCAGCATTTCTTTTGTGGAGGTCGTTGAGTGAATTAACCTTATTTCGCTGATTCTTGAATTCGTCTGAATTCCTTCCTGTCTCAAAAATATTTTCGCAAAGGAATTTTGCAGCTTGTATTTCCTCAGTCATCCATTTAGATTGAGGAGCATGTTTAACTCTATGTATTTTGTTTGCAGCATGTGTATCAAAAACAGAACTGAACATTTGTAGTCAGTACTCTAGTGCTTCTCCTGGACTGGCATAATTGTAGACACTGGAAAATGGTGAGCGGAAGAGCTCAGCAAGAAAACTTTCTTCCTGAAATGTTGCAATGGAATTGTGGATCACAACTTTGTGACCTGTTCTGTTGATTTTAATTCCTTTTATTTTCATGTAACGCATCCTGGAAAATTGTCACTGTATCCATTCACAGGAAGATTTTGTTCGATGACATATTGTAAGTTAGTGGCATAAATTGTTGGCATCCGTCTGTCTCGAGAGACGATGGTGTTGCGCCATGGATCAGTCAGTTGTGGAGTTGCAGCGCCTGCTGTGGCTGAAGAGCCCGATCCTCGAGCGGCAGACTCTGTTGCAGTTGTATATGGGTGCCGACACAATTCTTTGCCGTCTGCGATCCTCCGTTCTTCCCACTGGGCCTCTCTCTTCTGCTCTGCTTGATATGCCGGCCTTGATGGTGGACCGCTAGCTGGCCCGGTCTGAAGCTGCTGTCTCCAGGTCTGCTGGGTCGAGGCTGCTTGTCATCAGGTCGCGCTTGCATACATCATTGTAGCGTAGGGCAGGCCGTCCTGTGGGTCTGGAGCCTATAGCCAGTTCCCCGTATAGCATGTCCTTTGGGATGCGACCATTGTCCATGCAGCTGACATGGCCAAACTAGCGCAGGCAAACATGCTAGGCATGCCTGCCTGGGTCAGAACGTCCTTGTCAGTAATGCGGTCCTGCCAAGTGATACCCAGGAGTCTTCTGAGTGGGTGGAAGACGTTCAGTCTGCATACTTGTCGAGAGTACAGGGTCCATGCTTCGCTTCCATATAGAAGAGTGCTGAGCCCGTAGGCTCGGTACACTTTCATTTTGGTATTTGACGTTAGCATAGTGTTGTCTCAGACTCTCTTCGCTAGACCTGCCATCGCTGTTTACATTTTCGCTGCACCTGTGTCGTCACCTATACATTTACCATCAGATCTATATTTTCACACTCTTGTTCTTACACAGTTCTGTTCATTCCACCAGCGCTACGTGTGTTAAGTTAGCTTACAAATTCAAATTCCAATGTGGATGTGCTGGTCAGTGCCATTTTATGTTCACGCAGTTTTACGAAAGCACATTTCAGCATCCGAAAGTTTTGTGATCTGATTTGTCTTCAGCTCGTTCAATATCGCAAAAAAAAAAGTAATTTATGTTAATTCTCATATCTAATTGCTTTCATGGCTGTACTAATTTAGAGTTAATGAAAATTGTGTATAGTCTTGCTTTAAGAAAAGGAAAACACTAAATAATCCGAAACTCATGTACTTGTTGTTCGGAAAACATAAATATACATGTAAAATCTATCCTGATACTAATTTCCACCAGGGAAGGGAGCAGGGTGTGTGCGCGTGATGATTAAACACCCAACCGTGCGTGCGTTCAGAGAGAGACAGACAGTCAAACGGACGGACCGACGGACGGACAGATGGATGGACGGACGGACGGACGGACGGACGGGCGGATAGACAGACAGACAGATAGAGTGCAATGACGCACACAAATTACACGCAGAGACAAGATGCTAGACTTTCTCAACGTCAGAATGAAATAATATACCCCACAATAACTTACACTTAACAAACAGACGACGAATCAAACAAACCGTTTTTGAGGTAGACTACGGTGATGAAGACCGTCGTTACAAATGCGAAGATGTCTAGGGCCAAAACGATGATACCTTTAGGGTGGTAGAAGAGAAGCGGGTAGGCTGGCTCTATGGGCAAGCATTGTGACCTTGTTTTTGCATCTGGCCAAGTGAAGTTGTCCTCAGTCGGACATGTCCTGCATTTGGGGCGTCCATAAGCATCCCGCGCTATTCGTTCATTTTCGTGGCACACTTCGCAGTAAAAGCAGCAGATAGATTGAGTGTGGATACGTTGATAACCGATTGGACATGGTTTACTGCATATTGACTCGGGTATGGTAGTACCATTGCCAGCTGCTGTTTCAGAAGACTTGGTGTTAAATATAATTTGGTCCTGCAAAACACCAAAGGTTATGACCTCAACAAATGTTCTGAGCATTAGCCTTTGTATAGTGACCATTTGCACAGTAACACACTTAAATGCACATAGATGTCGAGAAGGCTTCAAATACAAGAAACATGGAGACATGGGAAGATGGAGATATGCAAATCATTAAAGCCTGGGAAAGGGTGGACGGATGTAAACGGCAATGGGAAGATGTGTGCATGTTAGAGGGATCTAAACCCATAACCAAGTGGGGTGGGAGTTCGAGTGGGGAGAGGCAACAATAAAGACACATACAATATCAACGCGAACAAAGCCATAACAATGCCAAAGAACAGAAAGTCACCATCTTTCGACTTGAAATGTACAACGGGAAAGATGATAGGAGAAATGAATGGCAATGGACGGGTGAAGTAAACAGGAAGACAGACCTTTCAGATTGTATTTCCATTAAAAAAAAAAATCATGTAAAGCACTTAAAAAAAAAAAAAAAAGAAAAGCCAGTGCCTGCCTTAACGTGGTGAGATGCGATTTACGTCTCGGCGACACGTTTGTATGCTTGTCGTCTCTCGCGTTCAGCTCTCTCCGGTGGATAGCAGCGCTCTTTAATTAAACCAGCATAAAGAGAGAGCTGAGTATAAAAGTCCATTTCAGCTGTGCCTACTGCTCCACAACAAGATTTTAGCAGTATTTCTATGTCATGGTATATAATAAGTTGATATTACTAGGCCAAAGGTAAGACTCCAATGGTTTGAAGATTTGGCTCCCAGACACAGTAAGTAGCCTGGTGCTCACGGACTGGATACACAATTATGGGTCAGATAATTTGGGCAGGACGAGCGTGTGTTCCGTGAACGGCAATTTACCTTGGTGAGGAAAAACTTATATACAGCCCTTTCTGTATAAAGATCTGCGACTGTTGATAAAAAAAAGCTTGGGTTGGGGGGAGGGGGGGGGGTGCTGCTTTCATGCGTCTCCACTAGGTCGCTTCACTCTAAACAATGATGCATGTATCTTTATCTGTCTACATTTGGCAAGATATATTTCCATCTGATCTGTTTAGCTGCATAATTACTGAGATATTTCATTATAGCTACAATACTGTTCGGAGAGAATTATATTGATTTATCTTATCTTGACTGACTGACATTTTGTGTAAAAATAATAGGCAATAATTGCAACTGATGACTTTTCTGACAAAACAAATTCGATTCTTGATATTTAAGATATTTTCTTAAACGTTTACGGAAATGTACAATTTGGTAACATCTCTATGCAGGAAACGACTACGAATGCGCGCGCGTGCGTGCGTGCGTGCGTGCGTACGTGTGTGTGTGTGTGTGTGTGTGTGTGTGTGTGTGTGTGTGTGTGTATGCGTGTGTGTGTGTGTGTGTGTGTGTGTGTGTGTGTGTGTGTGTGTGTGTGTGTGTGTGTGTTTGAAAGGATGTATAATACACAACATTTTGCACACTTGAAACTTCCTCCCATTAAAAAAGTGCCCGGGGTGGGAATAATAATGAAGATAATGCTTGTCAGAAGCTTTTCCACTACAACATTTTAATGACAGGGAACTTTGGAATTTGAGAACAGTACAAGATTAGTGTTCAATCACTAATCCAACTTTTTCATCTACATAATATACAAAATGACCAAATATTGAGACAAAAGAAATAATACGTCCAATGTCGAAAAGAAACCAGGAAAATGCTTAACTTACGAATTTTTAATCTATGTGGTACAAAAAGTTGAGAGAACATGTGGATGTTATAATTTCTTGTCTGTGTACCTGTACAAATAGATTTACATTAATTATTGTCTTTTTTTTTTTTTGGGGGGGGGGGGGGGGGGCCGGAGTGGATACAAATTCCAGTCTTTTTTTCTAAGGACTTTTCAAATACACTGAAATAACTCACAACCCCCCCCCCCCCCCCCCCCCCCGCCCCCCCCCCCCCCCCCCCCCCCCCCCCCCCCCCCCACCCTACCCCCACCACCACCCCTACCACTTTTCTCCTGAATACCTCTGGTTTCTCAGCCACCTTTCTTTATTTGGGTTTCGTACAAATGCATGCATCATCTACACACACACACACACACACACACACACACACACACACACACACACACACAGTTGCAAGCTAGACTTCATTTGTTTTTTCATTTGCCTTTTTTCAATGCTCCCCTTCTCTTTTGCATGCTGAGACGAGAGGGCAAAGAAGACAAGAGTGCAAGGGGTGCAAAGGGAAATCATTCCACTGTTGCATTTTGCTGTCCTTTGTGAGTCAATCTTCACAAGATACAGTTGACCAACATTTTTATTTTGATTTACATCACTCTCAGCGAAACTTCAAATAATTTCACATGCTGTGGCATATGCTTCTGCGAACGTCTTTCTTTTTTTCTTTTTTTTCTAAGGTACACATGAAACGACTGACTGTCCACATCTTCAAAGAGCTTTAACTGAGTAGGTTACTACCTCGCCTGCTGTTACAGGTTGTGTTTCGCTTTGCTGAGTCAAGCGACTAATAGGTGATGTTAAGCAGTCACGCGCAGTGAAATCAGAACTTTAGAAATATCTTGAATGATCACACGCTTCTGTTGGGCAGAAAGGGTGTTTAAAAAATCTTGTGTCAACGAGTAAAACAACAGTTTCTGCGTTTAAAAAGAAACTGACAAAACAACGGGAGCCATTTTTGTTTGGCTACATGCAGGGCCGACGGGTCGCTTCGCCTTATAAACGGTTTAACTTTGACTGAAACTGTTTTTAATATTTAGCCAGATCCTCACTGAATATTCAGTACAGTGTTTAAGTGTACTTTTTCCCCACCTGTAAACTTTTCTGCCTATGATTTCCGACTTTGTTGCGTGATATGCCACCATTTTGAACATAATGTGAAGCCTTGTCAATGGTCCAAAATGACACATACTACTTTCCCAGAAACTAAATTTGTTCTCGTTTATCTCTCAATGATGAGGTGAAAAGTAAGACTTCTGAGCAATATCACGCTTTTTCAAAGGGTTGATGATGTATACAAAAGCACCAGAGTTGACTGTTGTCTATTCACATTTACAAGGGAATATCAGTTATTATCACATGAATACACACACACACACACACACACACACACACACACACACACACACACACGTGCGTGCGCACGAACACAACTTCCCTGAGAATGTCAGTGTAGCCATGTATGCCAGTGCCCGTGCGCGTGCGCGTGCGCGTGCACACACACACACACACACACACACACACACACACACACACACACACACACACACACATTATTGATAGTTTACTGTACAGCATACATGGAAATGAATGTACTGGCTTTATCTTCGTAGACTTTGAAAAAAAATTATTCAATTCAACATTCCTTGTTGCGTGAACTGGAATTCTCTAAATTATTTCTTGAATTTATTCGTCTCATGTTATTTTTTCTATCTGACTGGAAAGAAGCTGGAAAGAAGCAGTTACGGTAAATAATCAAACATCTAAACTTATGTCCGTTAGATATGGAGTACCAAAGGGATCTCTCTTATGACCCCTTTTGTTCTCCGTCTATGTAAATGACTTCCCTTGCTTTTTTAAAAGTAATTGTGAAAAGTTTGCAAATGATACATGTATGCATTTAAGTGATTCTGATGCCTGTAAACTTACTAGTGAACTCCAAGGTGACACTAAAAGACTCATTAATTGGACCCAGCTAAACCACATGTCCATAAATGCAAATAAAACCAGGTGCATGCACGTATGCTCGCGACATAAAAGACAAAGAATGATTTAACAATTCAACTCATTATTTCTATGTGATGATGAAATTGAAGAAGTCGACTCGCATAAAACGCTGGGCGTCATTACTGACAAAGATTTGTCATGGACTGACCGCGCCGAACCCTAGTTTAACGTCTTTCCAACAAAATATTTCAGTTGGCCAAAATCAAAACATTTTCTTGATGTACATTGCCGGATGCTTTTCTTTAATGCTCATGTTCTGTCAATTATGGATTATGCTTCAACCTTATGGGACAGCTGCAGTGACACAAACCTACAACTGATTCACTGTATATATAAAAGAGCATTAAAATTAGTATTGTTGAACTCAAGCTAACTGCTGAATACAATAAGTAACTCAAGATTTTAACTTTGAACGACAGGCTATCTACAGCAAAACAGTATGCTAGCATTATGTTATGAATGGGAATGCTCCTAAAAAGATTAGAGACACTTTCAAAATCAATCGTCACAGACATAAACACGCAATATCGCTTCCCAGACTCGAAAATAATCTATATAAATCCAGTTTGTTAAACTCTAATGGTGGTTTTTGGAACAGTTTACCAACAACACTAAAAAAAATATCAAGAGCAAGCTCCTCTTCATGAAAAATATGAAAGCTCCATCTAGTCAGCAAAACCGAGTACGCGGTGCAAAGCATATTATTGATACTTCTTTCTAATTTTCTACTTCACTTATCTATTATTCGTTCATACACACACACACACACACACACACACACACACACACACACACATATGTATATATATATATATATATACATATGTACATATATATATATTGTTTCTTGTTTATCCCGTAGCTGTGGTCGGGTATTGTGATCTGTGTTTTGATCAGTGAATAAAGTTTCTCTGAGGAAGGCAAGATTGCCGAAACGTAAGAGGAGAATGTACAACTTGTTGTTTTGTCTTTCTTTACTGTGATCGATATATTATATATATATATATATATATATAATTCCTGCATTGTTTCATTTTCAGTTTACTTATCACCTTTTATTACCTTATTTGTTCATTTATTTCAGCCATGTTTATATACATATATATATATATATATTGTGTGTGTGTGTGTGTGTGTGTGTGTGTGTGTGTGTCATGAACAATATAAAAGTGTCCTTAAAAAATCTGAAAATGCTCAACCCCTTGGGGAGCAACATCTGTTAAAAATATTTTTTTAAATGAAGTATTAAAATCTACAAGCTTGTTTCAAGCCTTGCTATCATCAGGATATCTTGGGGGGGGGGGGGGGGGGGGGGGGCACGCCAACGATCTTTTATGGCGTGCGGGACTTGATTTCAACTCTGTGTGTGCAGGCGGATCTCGTTTGCTGCACGTGCGGCCTGTGGTTCTTATTGGGGCCTGTTCAGATGGAATGTGCTAGCGAAGATTTCCACTTGTGCCTGCAATTGTTTACAATTTCTACTTTTGTGTTCAGAGTTGCTAAGTGTGGTTTACATAATATCAACCATTTTTCTGTGGAGCATAGATTGCATCTTTTTGAAATATTGTTGTATGGTGTTGCTCTTTTTATGATTTTCCATGATATGTTGTAGTCTATTTTTATTATCTTTGAGTCTCCAAATGTATTTACTCAGCTCTGTTTGATTTTTGTATTTTTCATTTTTGAATGACTGTTTGTGGTTTGCGTATCTGGTTTTGAAAGTGTTTTCAGTAATCCCTATATATGTTTCTTTTTCATTTTCTGATGTTACCGTAGCTTGGCATACAACGTTGCTGTGAAGACATTTGTTGCTTAGGGGGCACTGTTCTTGTTTAGTGCAGTTGCAAGATGTCCTTTCAGCACCCTTCTCTTTTGTGTTGCTTTTCTTTTTGTTAGAGGAATCAATTATGTTTTTGAGGTTAGGCATACATGAGTCTGATAGTTTAATGGTGTTTTTGTTGAATATATATATATATATATATATATATATATATATATATATATATATATATATACTAGCAGGGGCACCCGGCGTTGCCCGGGATATGAACATTCTTTGCGATACTCACGTGACGGCAAACATGTATTAATTGTTTTGATTTACAATCAATCCCCCCCCCCTCCCCCCCCCCCCCAACATCTTCCCACCCCTCCCCCCACACAAATACACATTCTCTCTCTCTCTCTCTCTCTCTCTCTCTCTCTCTCTCTCTCTTATACATTCTATTGTTTTCCGCCTGCCTCTGGCCCCTTTCCTCTGGATCTTCCCCAGCACGTCGAGATGCTTTTCTCGCTCGATTTTCCGCCTGCACTCACTGTTCCCATTCCCATTCTTCTGATTGCCCTTAATTTTGTAGGAATAGACTTTGTGCAGAAGTAGTTTATTTCAACGGGTCTGTGTCTAATGTAAAAATAGTGTATCAGGCTTTGCACTGTGCAATCATTTTTCTGGCCCCTCTCATTCCTCCCTTTTCATCCCCCTACCCTGTCCCATCCATGTTGCAAAATTACTTACCGTTACTGGACATACGCATACCGAATTTTATCAATAGCGGTGTAAATTTAGAAAATAACGGTTTTTAACGGTCAATGTTAAGTTTTGTATAGTAAAATTTGCATAACATTGTTCAGCGCTTAAAACTGTATGTGCATACGGAATGTTATCAAGAAGGGTGAAAATTTAGAAATTCAGAAAATAACGGTTTTTAACGGTCAATGTTAAGTTTCGGATCTTGAAAATTGTATATCATTGTTTAGCGTTCAAAACTGCACATGTATATCGAATTTCTTCAAGAATACTCTAAATTTATAAAATAACGTTTTTTAACGGTCAATTGTATATTTCGATTCGTAAAAGTTGTATATCATTTTTCGGCATGTAAAACTGCACATGTATACCGAATTTCATCAAGAACAGCCTAAATTTTGAAAATAACGGTTTTTAACGGTCAAATTTAATGGTCATAATGACTATCTAATGACCCTATGTTACCCGCTGGATGTTCCTGTAGGCTTATGTCAAGTTTGGTGGCGATCCGATGACTCTCGTGGCCGCCAACCTCAGAAGATCGGGTTTTAAACAGTTTTTCATAGGGTTTGGTGTTTTTAACGGTTTTTAACTGTTATAAATAACGTTTTTAACTGCCAAATAACGGTTCTAATTTTCGAGAAGTAGCCCGTACCTGTGCAATGTCACAATGGCCATTTGATGAAAAGCAGAGGAAAAAGATGTCTTTGAAACCGTTATAAGTTTTTTTTAACGGTTTTTAACGGTTTTATTTTTTTTAGAGATTAGCCCCAAACCATCCTCGGGTCACAACAGACGTACCTGCTAAACCATCCATGTTGCAAAATTACTTACCGTTACTGGATATACGCATACTGAATTTTATCAATAGCGGTGTAAATTTTGAAAATAACGGTTTTTAACGGTCAGTGTTATGTTTTGGTTCGTAAAATTTGCATAACATTGTTCAGCGCTTAAAACTGTATGTGCATACGGAATGTTATCAAGAAGGGTGAAAATTTAGAAATTCAGAAAATAACGGTTTTTAACGGTCAATGTTAAGTTTCGGATCTTGAAAATTGTATATCATTGTTTAGCGTTCAAAACTGCACATGTATATCGAATTTCTTCAAGAATACTCTAAATTTATAAAATAACATTTTTTAACGGTCAATTGTAAATTTCGGTTCATAAAAGTTGTATATTATTTTTCGGCATTTAAAACTGCACATGTATACCGAATTTCATCAAGAACAGCCTAAATTTTGAAAATAACGGTTTTTAACGGTCAAATTTAATGGTCATAATGACTATCTAATGACCCTATGTTACCCGCTGGATGTTCCTGTAGGCTTATGTCAAGTTTGGTGGCGATCCGATGACTCTCGTGGCCGCCAACCTCAGAAGATCGGGTTTTAAACAGTTTTCATAGGGTTTGGTGTTTTTAACGGTTTTTAACTGTTATAAATAAGTTTCTTAACTGCCAAATAACGGTTCTAATTTTCGAGAAGTAGCCCCGTACCTGTGCAATGTCACAATGGCCATTTGATGAAAAGCAGAGGAAAAAGATGTCTTTGAAACCGTTATAAGTTTTTTTTTTAACGGTTTTTAACGGTTTTATTTTTTAAGAGATTAGCCCAAAACCATCCTCGGGTCACAACAGACGTACCTGCTAAATTTCAAGAAGATCGGGTTTTAAACAGTTTCTTTTATAGGGTTTGGTGTTTTTAACGGTTTTTAACTGTTATAAATAACGTTTTTTAACTGCCAAATAACTGTTCTAATTTTAGAGAAGTAGTCCTGTACCTGTGCAATGTCACAACGGCTAGTTGAAGAAAAGCAGAGGAAAAAGATGACTTTGAAACCGTTATAACAGCTTTTTAACGGTTTTTAACGGTTTTATTTTTTTAGAGATTAGCCCAAAACCATCATCGGGTCACAACGGACGTACCTGCCAAATTTCATGACAATCGGTTGAGCCGTTTTTGAGTCTATAGCGTACACAGACACACACACACACACAGACAGAATTTGCCATTTATATATTAGATATATATATATATATATATATATATAACCTGTTTTCCCCACTATCTAATTGTTCAGCATTATAATCTCTCTCTCTCTCTCTCTCTCTCTCTGTCTCTCTCTCTCTCTCTCTCTCTCTCTCTCTTATATATATATATATATATTTGATAGAAAGAAACAGATACTGCTTATTCAATGTACCATCTCAAAATAAAATTTTGCCTTCACTAAACACACACACACACACACACACACACACACACGATCTATCAGTCTGAAATGCTGCAACTGATACCTGTCGCACGATTTACCTTATGGAAGTAGGAGAAGCTGTTTATCGAAGGATCCCATTGTCCAACGTCGTGGTGCGCTAGCTCCACCGTGTCATTGTAAACATAGTTACGAATCAAGTAACCCGTTCTTCCATTTCCTTTCTCATCAAAGCTGATGGGGTGTTTTTCGCCTTCAAAATGCACCCTCCTAAGAGTGTCTCTCAGTTCCTGTGGCTTCACACATTTCCTAACGTCGTCTTGAGTGCAATTCTTCAGCACGTCATGCAGAGCATACGCCCAGGCATATACAGAATCGACAGCCAAGGATTCCGTGTAGTCAGGTTTGTAATTCGCAAGAGTTCCAATCTCTTTGGCCGGGTCGCAAGTATTGTTATCAGTCGTATCTAAAGAGCAGCCAAAAGCCTTAGCCACAAACTCCCCAAACCATGGGTTTCGTGACCCTGTTCTCAAGGTCATGTGTCTGAATCGTTCCTCAAAACGCTCCACATAACCACCGATAAATCTGACCATAAGAGAACCGTGCATAATTTCTGCAAGAGCCTTGTAATTGGCTATACCCATACTTATTTCGTCGGATCCTATCCAAGTAAATTGGTTGGTCAAGTTCATTGTTGTCGCAGCAGTGAAGAATTGTATGGCATTTTGGATCGCTAAGTAGAGTACGACCACTCGGGCTTCAGGTTTGGTCAACAGTCTCTTCAGCACAACCTGTAATGCATTTAATGTAAAGGATTGAGGTTCACGAAATCAACACACACACACACGCGCGCGCACACGCATGCACGCACGCAGGCACACGGACACACATATACACACACGTGGGTGCGCTATATTTTTTCCCAACTTGCATGCGTTTTTTTTTTGCAGATAGTAGTTCGATAGAATTTTTGGTATAATTTTGTATTAGGAAGTTTTATAAGAATCAAGAACATAGTCCAGAACTGATGACATTTTGTAAACTTTGAAACAAAATACTTCGCTATGTTTACTGAAAGGATGCCTCAATGGAAAATTATCAAAAAGAATATGTTTCCATTTATGGTTTGATTGGTCAGTTTTACAAATCCAGGATAGTCTTAGTGATGTGACAAAGGTTTTTAGTCCCAAAAGACCAATACATACATTTTTTCACACTTTTATGTGCCGCTTTCGACAGATTTGTTTTCATCCTGTTCCATACAAATTTATAACAGATTTGCCGGCATGTCGGAAAAATATCTAGTAGATTTGACAAAGGTAGCCAAAGGTGGATCAGTTTAGAGAATATACTAGATTTTAAAATCGGTCTTCTACCTAGGTGTATTATTTAGCGTTAAACCCATAAATTTACATGAATATTATACGTCAGCTGATCTCTCTTCATAATTCATTTCAACAGAACTTTTTAAATCATTGGTAAACCACATATCGAGAATATGAAATTTTGGTGGATTCCAATCCATGCTTAAATGTTCCATAATTTATTACGAATTCCTAACCAGACTGCACTTATTTTACTCCGATTCACACGAAGACCTGAGACACGGCCAAATCTACAGAGAACTTGAATACAAGTTTCAAACTATTTCTTATCCCCTGCGGGTAGAAATTTCGAGTTATCGGCATACTGAGTCAGTTTACAGTCAGGTTTATCCTGCTCAGTTCATTGGAAAGCTCGATTTTCTCTAATTGTGCCAACTAATACTTCAACACAAAAATCAGTCAGATATGGGGACACTGGGTCTCCTTGTCGACAATCTTTCTTTGATTTTGATCCAGTCTGAAACTTGACCATCTACAGTAACGCAATATTTCAAACTTTTGTAGAAAGTACAAATCCAAAGACATTTTTTAATCAAATGTTTTTGGTATTTTGAACATAGAATTCCCAAAATAACAAATCAAAAGCTTTCTCAATATCTATATTTAGCAGCAAGACAGGAAGATTATATTTATGTAGATAGACTATAGCATCAAAAATCAGTCTTAGATTATTACCAATATATCTATTTCTGATATATCCGGTTTGATATTGACTTATAATATAAGTGGCACACATTCATTCTGTTTCCTGTGCAAGCCAATCCTATTTTACATATTACATTCAACAAGGAAATGGGTGTCCACTGTGATATAAATTGCCCTGGTTTGTCACGTTTTGAAATCCATATAAAATTTCCTAATACTGTACATAAGAGAGTTCCCCTCTCCTCCACCCCCATTCCTTTTTTTTCACCCTGTGTTTGGTGTTTTGTCAAGCTATGTGCTCATTTTTTTAAGCTGTTTGAACCCTAGCGTTTATTGTTTTTCATTATCTTAACATACGTGGTTTCTTCTTCTGTAATATCTCCCTGTAATTCTTTTCTACCATAGTGTTGCATTCTCATTTCATTTCAACCAGAATGTCCCAACTGACCTCTTAAAAAATGTATCTCTTTGTCCGCAGGTATCTCCATCCTTCTGTCTGTCTTTCGTTTTTTTTTTTTTTATATGCTTGTCCGCTGCTGTCCACTCCACTCCTTGTCCTTTTGTGTTGTTTTTATTTTCTTCAAAATTCCCAATATCATTATTCAAGAAAGTTATTATGGATACATGTTTTTCCTGCGTTGCACATGGATAAATTTGTTCTTTAATGTTCCCAGCTAATGAAAACGCTGTGAAGCAGCTTTTTTTTTAATCCGCCATTTCAGGAAGAGCATCGACCTTCTAATGTTCTTACGACTCTCGCTAGCTTAAGGAAGCTAATGTTAATGTTGCTGCTTATAGTTATAATGTTATAGTCACATCCAGCCATTCCAAGTAAAATCATTGTCAAAACCATCATGTCTTCACTGTTATGCATCATGTCACTGTAGGCATTATTAACAAAAACCTCATGTGGCTGACATTAGACCACACGTTCATCCTCATTTCCCTCACCATTCACCCTCAAAATCCCAATCATACTATCATAACCATCACCAGGCAACTAATGTCCAACCTCATAATCTGAAGAAGCGTCCACCATCTCGGTGATGGCAAGGCAATATCTGATCTTTTTTAGGTGGTCCCGAATCGATCGGAACCCAGCAGTCCCATAGCCACCTTTGGAGTAGACAAGCGAAACGTAGGACCAGTCGAATAGCTTCAGAATGTCCACTATTGCCTTAGCCTGCCGTACAGAGAGCAACAAAGCACCATGAAAGCATAGCGTGAACAGTGGTGATGGCCGTTTCATGTCTAACAGAACACAACCTCCATATAGGTAGAAGGTCAACAAGAGGCCAAAACCTTCACAAATCAAGTAGTCTCTTTTGTAACAGCCGGGCTTTCATTGTTCACGCATCAAAAATTCGTTTATGTAATTTCCATTGTTTACAAAATGTTCGTGGTTAATACATGGTCACATTACTATCCAGCCAGGCGTGCTCAAAGACGGTAAGTTTAACTGTTTTTATTTCGTCTAATAATTTACTTATTTTGGCATAGAAGATAGCAAAAAAAATGTCAACTTATATGACAGCTATTGCGAAATGACAGCACAAAAGTTCTTATAGGTGTGTGATCGGTTATTCAGAAATCAGTTTATTTCTTTACTTCAGAAGAATTGTTCTAAATAACATGATGAAAACATCAAAAGATGTAATTTCAAAGAAAACATATTTATATTGAGAAACTTCAGCTATTCAATATATTGTTCAGTGAAAAGTTGAGTGTGTGTGGATTTTTTTTGTCTTCGTTTTGACTGTCCACATATCCAGGTCCACAGGTCCAGATTTAACAAAACAGGTGAAGAATAATGAATCCGTTGGTGTCAACCCGATCACGAATGGAAATATACAACAAACGTTGAGTACAGAACAGTAAATGGAATCCCTGTATGTCTGTGTGTGTCAATCGTCAGAAAATCTGCTTACCGCCAACCAGTACAAAAGTTGAGGGGGAGCTGCTACATGAAAATTATTCTACAGATTGGAAGCATTGACAGGAAAGAGCACACTTGAACATAAACTAGCCACATTTGGAGACATTATATATGACACCTAAAGGAACATCTATGGAGTAAAACTATCCAAGCTGAAGGTATCTTCTAAGATATCCAAACGCCAGCATGAGACAGACAACTTCTGGAAGAGAAAAAAGTACGGTTCCTAAGAAACAGCTGCCTCAGCAGTTGAAAAGCAAGGCTAAAGAAGCTCCTTGATGACCTAAAAAAACAGAGCACAATGTCCTAAGTGAAGCAAACTCAACAAAGAAGGGGAGAAGCAAACAATCAGGCCTGAACTCGCCTCTTCTTAGATTCCAATTAGTTTTTACAAAACCATTAATCAGCCCAAATCTGGAACACTCAAAGTCAACATATAAAAAAAAAAACTCTAGACAGCATCTCTAGAAAACGCCTTCCGGCCCTCAGAAACGGGACAACTTGACATCCAGGATTCACTGTGACCTGCAACACCACTGAAAGTGACAAATCATCAATATTAGATGAACTGAAGAAAATTGTTTAGAAAGTCATGCCAAATCATGGACACTGGTAGAAGACCCTGATAGCTATATAAGAAATGTCCCAATGTCCTTGAGAGGCTCCACAAACTAATAAGATTAATGGAGAAAAACTCGCTGATCAACAATCCGTGGATGATAGCCGATGGAGTATACATCCCAAAAGAGGTGAACTTGACTTAAATCGACCAGTTTAGACCAAACTCAGTTTGAGTTTCATCAAAGAGATGTCACTGCGTGCAGAGTAATCCATATATATTACACCACATCCTCTAAGCTTCGAGACCACACTGCGCATGATTTAAAGCTGATGGATAAACGAATTAATGACTAAGATAAGAGCAGGGTATAAAAAGTTTTGACTGCCTGGGTTCTTTCACAAAGGATATAAAAAAAGGGTAGAGAAAACACTTGAACCCACTTGGGAGGAGAAGAGTTGAGTACTTCGGTTCGTGGAACCTTCAAAGCAACTGAAGAGAGCGGGTGCAGCTTCTGTGATTGTTGAATTGTGTTCACTCACTGGTTTCTTTAAACACAAATCACCGTCACTGCAGAAAAAAAGGGTGGTGGTGGCAGTTGGAAAAAGAGGTGAGAAAGAATCTAGATAGTGAGGGGAAGGGGGATTGGGGAAGATGTGGGGGGGAGAGGGGGAGCAAATAGAAAAAATGGGGAGGGGGGGGTAGGGATAGCTCTGATTTGATCTAGTCTTTAATGTTGAGGCCATCTGGCGCTGTAGTACCCAGATGGTGGATGGTCGTTTTCTCCATGTTTTTTTCTCTTCAAGAAGTCTCCCATACTGTTGCACCAAACCACTGCAATAGAGAAGTGGCTGATGCTGTGGAGGTCGGTGTTGAAGTGGGCTGCAACAGGGGTTTGTTTTCTCTGGAGGATGCTGTCCCTGTGCTCCTTGCAGCGCTCTTCCAGTGTGCGGTAGGTCTCACCTACATAGAGGCAGCCGCATAGGCTGCAGTGGACTATGTAGACCAAGTCACTGGTCTGGCATGTGAAGCTGCTCTTCATGGCGAACTGGCGTCCTGAGGGCCCCTTGAAGGTGAGTGTCTTTGTATTGAGAAAGGGGCAACACTTGCACTTCGGTTTATCACAGCAGCTGTTGCCCAGGGGGTGACGGTCCTGAGAGGCTGTAGGTTTGAAGGATGACCTAACTAGAAGGTCGCCTAGGTTTCGATCTCGTTTGAAGGCCATCCGGGGGGGAGGGGGGGGAGTTCTGGAAGGTCTTTCCAACTCTGGGGTCAGTCTGCAGGATGGGAAAGTGTCTTGAAGAGAATTTTCTTCACTTCCAGGTTGTGAGGGTGGTAGGTCAGCGTCAGGAGGGTGCGATCATTGTGATCTTCCCTCGTTTTGGTGTTAAGGCCTCCTCTCTGGGGATGTCCTTGGCCTGGTTCAGTGCCTGTTTGATCAGCTCATCAGGGTATCCTCTTCTTTTGAAGAAGCTGATCATCTGGGCTGCCTGGGTGTGGAAGTCTTCCTCGTTGCTGCACAAGTGTCTGAGACAGAGGAACTGGGAGAATGGAATGGCGCATTTGGTGGCAGTTGGATGGCTTGAAGAGTAGAGAAGGTAGGAATGAGAGTCTGTGTTCTTGTAGTGGACTGAGGTGGAGATGGTTTGGCTGCCAGGTGTGATCATGAGTTTGATATCCAGGAAGGGAAGAGAGCTTTCAGATATTTTGTACGTGAACTTTAGAGATGGGTGAAAGGCATCAACAAAGCTGATGAAGGACAGCAGTTCGCTTCTGTCCCCTGTCCACAGGCCCACACAGTCGTCAATGTAACGGCGAAAGAGGGCTGGCATGGGGCCACTGTATTGTCGGAAAATTTGGGACTCCAAGTAGCCGATGAACAGGCACGCGTAGCTGGGGCCCATGCGTGTTCCCATGGCCACTCCACTTGTCTGCTGATAGTGCAAGTGACCAAACTGGAACGAGTTCAGCGTGAGTACCAGTTCCGCCAGGCGAAGGATGGTGGGCACATGGACCTTGTAGGTGCTATGGTTCAGGAAGTGCTTTAGGGCAATGAGACCATCCTTGTGGGGAATGTTGGTATAGAGTGAGGTGATGTCCATGGTGAAGAGCAGAGGTTCTCGTTGATCTGGTAGACGGAAGTTACGGAAGAGATTCAGGGCATGGTTTGTGTCCTTGATGTATGTGGGAAGTTTCTCCACAAGTGGCTGGAAAAGCCGGTCCAGAAAGGCAGAGAGTTGAACGGTGGGGCAGGAATAAGCAGACACTATAGGCCTCCCTGGACTGCCTGGCTTGTGGATCTTAGGAAGCATGTAAAACCTGGATTCTTTCGGTTCTTTGGTGATGGCTCTTGTTGCCTCTGGGGGAAGGTGGTTCTTGGAGATCGCTTCCTTCACAGTTCGGCGTACAAGGGCATTGTCACTCTTGGTAGAGGATCCACTCATGGGGGTGTAGTAGGCTGTGTTTGACAGCTGTTTCAGGGCTTCTTCCTCATACAGATCCTTGTGCCAAACAACCAACGCGCCGCCTTTGCCTGTTTGATGACAATGTCTGTCCATTGTTTGAGTTCTGTGACAGCTTGCTGCTCTGCCTGGCTAATGTTGGATCTCGTCAGGAGTTCGGACTCACTTGAGCAATCTCGCGCTCGCACTGGTCAATGTAGTAGTCGAGGGCTGCTGACTGGCCTGGTTTGGGGGTCCACAAACTGGGTTCTCGAGGAAACAGGTTGGTCAAATCATGGGGGTCTGGGGCCAGTGACGTGTCCTTGAAGAAAGCAGCCAGGCGGAGGCATCTGAAGTACCTTTCACAATCAAAGAGCAATGCTGGATTTATTGGCTTGACGTTGGAGGGGGACGAATTTCAGTCCTCTCGAAAGGAGACGGCGCTGTGCCTCTGTTAGTAGAAGATCCGTGGGAATGGTGACGATGAGTTTAGGGTTGGGTGAAGGTGGTTCGGTGGCTGTTGCTGACTTGGTGGGGTGAGGTAGCAGCTTGGACAGGTTTTTGGTTTTGGTCTGCTTCAGCGTTGTATACAGTTCTTGGTTGACTCTCTGGGCATTGGTGACAATGTAGTGTGATGTGGACTTGTCGCAGAGAGAGCGAAGTTGGCTTTTCAAGTGGCATAGGCGATGGTCAATTGAGGCAATTCTCTTGTCATATGCTGTGAGCTCTGATTCCATCAATAAACGACTAGCCTTCGTGAGGATCTTTTTTGAAGAGTTTTCTGAACAGCCGCTTGCTGGATTGAAGTGCAGTTGAAAACCGTTTGGAACAATGCGGCGGTGGAGGCAGGTGCGGATGAAGACAGCTTGGCTTGAAAACCTTGTCTTGTCGAGTACAGTCTTCAGGTAGGACACAGCAAGGGACTGGGGAATGACTGGGAGTTGCCTAAAGCCGGAAAGGGCTTTGGAAAAGGGTAAGGAGGAAAGTGGCATACTGATGCAGTCTCAGGGATAAGTACAGGGTATAAAAAGTTTTGACTGCCTGGGTTCTTTCACAAAGGATATAAAAAAAAAAAGGTAGAGAAAACACTTGAACCCACTTGGGAGGAGAAGAGTTGAGTACTTCGGTTCGTAGAACCTTCAAAGCAACTGAAGAGAGCGGGTGCAGCTTCTGTGATTGTTGAATTGTGTTCACTCACTGATTTCTTTAAACACAAATCACTGTCACTGCAGAAAAAAAAAGGTGGTGTGGCAGTTGGAAAAAGAGGTGAGAAAGAATCTAGATAGTGAGGGGAAGGGGGATTGAGGAAGATGAGGGGGGGAGGGGGGAGCAATTAGGAAAAATGGGGAGGGGGGGTTAGGGATAGCTGTGATTTGATCTAGTCTTTAATGTTGAGGCCATCTGGCGCTGTAGTACCCAGATGGTGGATGATCTTTTTCTCCATGTTTTTTCTCTTCAAGAAGTCTCCCATGAAGAGATCCAACATTAGCCAGGCAGAGCAGCAAGCTCTCACAGAACTCAAACAATGGACAGACATTGTCATCAAACAGGCAGACAAAGGCGGCGAGTTGGTTGTTTGCCACAAGGATCTGTATGAGGAAGAAGCCCTGAAACAGCTGTCAAACACAGCCTACTACACCCCCATGAGTGGATCCTCTACCAAGAGTGACAATGCCCTCGTACGCCGAACTGTGAAGGAAGCGATCTCCAAGAACCACCTTCCCCCAGAGGCAACAAGAGCCATCACCAAAGAACCGAAAGAATCCAGGTTTTACATGCTTCCTAAGATCCACAAGCCAGGCAGTCCAGGGAGGCCTATTATGTCTGCTTGTTCCTGCCCCACCGTTCAACTCTGCCTTTCTCGACCGGCTTTTCCAGCCACTTGTGGAGAAACTTCCCACATACATCAAGGACACAAACCATGCCCTGAATCTCTTCCGTAACTTCCGTCTACCAGATCAACGAGAACCTCTGCTCTTCACCATGGACATCACCTCACTCTATACCAACATTCCCCACAAGGATGGTCTCATTGCCCTCAAGCACTTCCTGAACCATAGCACCTACAAGGTCCATGTGCCCACCATCCTTCGCCTGGCGGAACTGGTACTCACGCTGAACTCGTTCCAGTTTGGTCACTTGCACTATCAGCAGACAAGTGGAGTGGCCATGGGAACATGCATGGGCCCCAGCTACGCGTGCCTGTTCGTCAGCTACGTGGAGTCCCAAATTTTCCGACAATACAGTGGCCCCATGCCAGCCCTCTTTCGCCGTTACATTGACGACTGTGTGGGCCTGTGGACAGGGGACAGAAGCGAACTGCTGTCCTTCATCAGCTTTGTTGATGCCTTTCACCCATCTCTAAAGTTCACGTACGAAATATCTGAAAGCTCTCTTCCCTTCCTGGATATCAAACTCATGATCACACCTGGCAGCCAAACCATCTCCACCTCAGTCCACTACAAGAACACAGACTCTCATTCCTACCTTCTCTACTCTTCAAGCCATCCAACTGCCACCAAACGCGCCATTCCATTCTCCCAGTTCCTCTGCCTCAGACGCTTGTGCAGCAACGAGGAAGACTTCCACACCCAGGCAGCCCAGATGATCAGCTTCTTCAAAAGAAGAGGATACCCTGATGAGCTGATCAAACAGGCACTGAACCAGGCCAAGGACATCCCCAGAGAGGAGGCCTTAACACCAAAAACGAGGGAAGATCACAATGATCGCACCCTCCTGACGCTGACCTACCACCCTCACAACCTGGAAGTGAAGAAAATTCTCTTCAAGACACTTTCCCATCCTGCAGACTGACCCCAGAGTTGGAAAGACCTTCCAGAACTCCCCCCCCCCCCCCCCCCCCCCGGATGGCCTTCAAACGAGATCGAAACCTAGGCGACCTTCTAGTTAGGTCATCCTTCAAACCTACAGCCTCTCAGGACCGTCACCCCCTGGGCAACAGCTGCTGTGATAAACCGAAGTGCAAGTGTTGCCCCTTTCTCAATACAAAGACACTCACCTTCAAGGGGCCCTCAGGACGCCAGTTCGCCATGAAGAGCAGCTTCACATGCCAGACCAGTGACTTGGTCTACATAGTCCACTGCAGCCTATGCGGCTGCCTCTATGTAGGTGAGACCTACCGCACACTGGAAGAGCGCTGCAAGGAGCACAGGGACAGCATCCTCCAGAGAAAACAAACCCCTGTTGCACCCACTTCAACACCGACCTCCACAGCATCAGCCACTTCTCTATTGCAGTGGTTTGGTGCAACAGTATGGGAGACTTCTTGAAGAGAAAAAACATGGAGAAAACGATCATCCACCATCTGGGTACTACAGCGCCAGATGGCCTCAACATTAAAGACTAGATCAAATCACAGCTATCCCTAACCCCCCCCCCCTCCCCATTTTTCCTATTTGCTCCCCCCTTCCCCCCCCCCCCTCATCTTCCCCAATCCCCCTTCCCCTCACTATCTAGATTCTTTCTCACCTCTTTTTCCAACTGCCACCACCACCCTTTTTTTTTGCAGTGACAGTGATTTGTGTTTAAAGAAATCTGTGAGTGAACACAATTCAACAATCACAGAAGCTGCACCCGCTCTCTTCAGTTGCCTTGAAGGTTCTACGAACCGAAGTACTCAACTCTTCTCCTCCCAACGTGGGTTCAAGTGTTTTCTCTACCTTTTTTTATATCCTAAGATAAGAGCATTTAAGAAAAGGGTCTCATAGCTTCACCTTAGTAGATGTCTGACCTACGCAATTGCCCGACACACGCTGGTCAGAGCTTACATACCTACCTAACATTGCCTGTGCCATTATCATCATTGTATACATGTGCAGAAGAGTGTGCACGTGTGTGTGCGTATATATGGGTGTGCGCGGGTGTGTAGGCATGGGCCCATGTGTGTGTGCCATTACCAACATCACTTTTGACCTACATCACTTTTGAGCACTGAGGTGAAAATTTGTGTTATGGCAGCAAAGCTGACCAAATACTTCACAAAAAAATGAATACTTGGATGTGTCATTCCATACCATTCTCCTGGAAACTTCAGGGAGACCTTAGAACTTGAAGGGTTTGTATCTGTCACTGTAGACGTTCTTCATTGCACGAATCTTCAGGTGTGTCCAACAAACTAAATTCAGCTATGCCCGTCAGAGTCCGCCTCTACCCAGATCTACCCAGATCCGTTCCCTCAGAGAGATACTGTACTTTTTTAAGTGGAGGCTCTGCTACGTATAGATGTGATAGAAAAGTCCGTTTTCCCTTACTGCTCAGCAATTGTTCTTGTAAAAAGGATGGCATAGTCATATTAACAAAGTCACTATGTTCGGCACATTTATTATATGTTTGCCATGCTCGAGAAGATGTATTTCAGCCAGGTGTACCTCGTCAAAGGTATTGGCAAATGCACATGGTTAACCAGGCTGCTTTCCCTACTCCTGGAGGTTATTTTCAATGGAAGGTGATGCCGTTTATACTCTGCACCTCCAGAAGGTTGCTTCAGCCTCTACAGTCCTGTGACGTCGAGAACTTTATTGATGAGATCCTGATGTCAAGTCAGATGAAGGGGAAATAGCTCGAGGCCAGGAAGCACCCAGACCTGAGACCAAGAAGCAAGTCAGGAGCTCTCTTGCCCTAGTGAGTTACTATTTCCACACTTTGCTCACATTGCCAAACTGTTGATTGATTTGGTCCAGGCTTCCAAGCCGTGACAGGTGCCATGGTCCCAGGAGTGTGAGAATGCTTTCCATATGCTGACAGACCTCAATTTGTAAGTTTTCTATTCCTTAAAGACGATTAAGGGATAGGTAGGATTGGGAACAGTTTTGTGCCAGTAGCACCCCAATGGACGTCACCCTGTCGCGTGCAGCAGTAGGAATCTAAGTCCAGCTGTAAAGAGATATTCTGTTGTCGTAAAGGAGAGTCTTGCCGTGGTAGGGGGAAACCAGGACTTCCAATTACACTTGCTCTGCAGACGGTTAGGGGATAGGTAGGATTGGGAGCAGTTTCGTGCCAGCAGCACCCCAATGGACGTCAACCCTGTCGCATGCAGCAGTAGGAATCTGAGTCCAGCTGTAAAGAAATACTCTGTTGTCATAAATGAGAGTCTTGCCGTGGTAGGGGGAATCCGGAACTTCCAATTACACTTGTATGGTACTCCCCTCATCGTACAGTTGGATCACTCGCCGCCGTAGTTCTTGGAGAGGAGGAAGTCAGCCAGGTTGGAAGAGAGGGGCGAACTTCCCCAATCAGGCGGGTCCGTCGGTGGTAGTGAGGGGAATGGCCCCTGGCTATGAGGTCTAGCTGCAATACAGTCAGGCTTCCCTGGTCGAATAAGCAGTCCTGGACCATCTGGCGATGTTCCTAGCAGTATGGGGCGGGATAACAGGTGGCACTGTTATCTCTTCTGAAATATCCCGTATGTCCTATGATAGGAGCATCATGCGATCAAGAGTGGCGCTAAAAGCTCCTAGCCCTGGAGAAGGACACCTCAATAAACAAACCATCCTCAGCTCAGCTATGGACTACTCGGGTAGATTGGACTCGTCAGCCCAGTAAAAACAAGCAACCTAGGAGACCGTTCATTCAATACATAAACAAGTCAAAGTCCGATGTGCCGTGACTTTGTCAGGGCTATGAGGGTTGCATAATACACCACTAATATGACAGACAACCGTAGAGACTCTCAATGTGGTGCTCGTCCGTTGGAGATCCGCCAGGCTCTAGAAGATGCCAGAACCCGTGCCTCAGAGGGGCCCACCTCAAGCGACTGGTGGTCCCCGTGCCCCGTCTTGTGGTGGGGTCAGGGTGACATCTGGAATGCAACAGGCTACGCCAGGAGGAGGGAAGTGGAGCAAAGACCGTTGACAGTACAACAATGAAATGCAGAAGAAATCACCAAGAAGACGTTCCTCTTTGTTGAAAGGCTTTACAGAGAGGATACTGATGTTGCCTCAATCTGGGCGACGACCTTACAGAGAACCTTCCTTTCACAGTAAGAGGCTACCAGACTTACTGTGTGAACAGGAAGGGAGATAAAAGATGGAGTCCTCATCCTGGTACAGAATCAATATCAGCGAAGCATTTTGCTGTGGACACTGAAGAAAAAGTCGAAATAACTGGAGCAGCTATCATGCTGCAGGAGCACATTAGGACAGACACTGTATATTGCCTGCCAGATCAGGAAAAAAACACCTTTTTCTGCATGCCATGTATGTCCTTCAGATGGCTGCTTGATCGTCTGTGACTTCAATAGGTACTCACATAGCTGGGGATATAGTGAAACAATCTCAAGAGGAGAGGAGGTAAAGGACTAGCAGAGACTGACCATAAGCTACATCTACTGAAATTCCCAGACAACATTCTGGCATTCTACTCGCACAGGTGGCTAAGGTCAACAACACCAGACAGACTTTGCCACTTACAACTTTCTGGCAACTGCAAAAGCATTGGGCCAGCTAGCAGGTAGCGTCCACAGACCCGTGAAACTCTCTTTCAACCTCAGCCGACATCCTGTAGACTGCGAACTACTGCTTACGCGGAACACAGGAAAGCTAGAGGGAAACACCACTCCATCCTCACTGACGAATACACAGGCAACATCAACAGTTGACGAAAAGACGTGAACGACATGAGAAAGGCCTTCAATGCAGCAATACTATAAGCAGCTGCAGACAGCATCCCAAAAGGGGCCAGGAAGAACCGTAGACCCTAATGGATACTAACTCCAGCAGTTGGAAGACCATGTACATGCAGCAAGAAAAAGGGAAGAGAAGGAAACAACAATGGAAAACAACATCAGTTTAAAAGAAAAAAACGGCTTCTTATACAAAAGACTTCACTCATGCTGCGACAAACAACTGGAAAAGAAAAACTGAAAGTCTTAACGTAAAAGATGGTAGTAAACTGTGGAAATCTGCCAAACCCATGAACGATGAAATCCCATTAATAGCGTCCATTATTCTAGAAGAGAATGAAGAAATCCTCACCGGCATGCGAGCTGTAGACCACCTTAACAATAGCTTTGAAAAGATCAGCAACATCAAGATCCCAGAGGACAGAGAAAAGGAGCTACTTCAACAACAGAAAAAGTACAGGAACATGAAAGAACCCTTCACAGTGATAAAAATAAGCTCGAGAAGGGATAAAGCAGATGTAGAAAGAGAAAAATAAGCTCGAGAAGGGATAAAACAGATGTAGAAAGCGAAATCACCAGGACCTCTTGAGAAAAAAAGAGGAGTAGATACATGAACACTCGCAGTTGTGACCTTTATTGTTGGTTAAAAAAAAAGGGGGGGGGGGGTGTCCATCGAATAAATGTTTTGTCGTGTATAAATAATAGTTTGTGTTTCTGTCCTGTTGTTAGCTAGGTGGAGATTTGTGGAAGCTTAGCGTCTGTGATAAAACTGACTTGCAGTTTCACACCACGCACATTGTTATACAATGATTTCGCTGCTGGACAGCTAGTAATAAATACATAGCGAGTATACAATGTGTTTCGAACTAGAATTACACCACAAAGAGAAAAGTGTTATCTAGTGAGCAACAGATTGTTCGTTGGGGTGTCATTCTTTTGCGTCTACTCACGGTGGTATTGAAGTGTGGCATGGCGGAACTGCCAATGCATATCTCAAGCATACCAAAGCTTTAGCAGTAACTATACGAAATAAAAACGAATGGTCCACTATTGTGACATGAATGATGTCTGCCCTTTGCCGGCTTCCAGAGGACTTCAGAGAATCATGGCGGATGGAAGGAACTGGTGAGGATGCAATCAGCAGTGCCTCAAAAACCGTATGTCATGTGACGATTCAAACCAAGGTCAAGACGAGAAAGCAATTGAAAGTTAAAAAAAGGATAAATGGTACCTGCACATACCTACATATGCAAACATCCTTTGCTCCACCCGTCTTTCACTCCCGTCCCAAACTGCAGTCTCCTTTTCCTACACGCACGCACGCTCGTGCATGCATGCACACACACACACACACACACACACACACACACACACACACACACACACACACACTTCTCTTCTTTGGCACATGGATACTAGTTGTAAGTGAATTCACACCCACTTTAAATGTATCTACAAATCGTTATGTGTCATACTTGCTTATCATCAGACGGAATGATCCTGGAAAAGTACGAGTACAGTCTCGTATCGTCCAAAATGGTACTGGAAGCCGTGTAGCTGAGCTGGGGCACTTTGAAAATGGAGAACAGGTCAGCCATCGCCATCGTAAGTGGGCTCGATTCCGAACCTATCACTGCTACTGCTGATATAGCGGGCAGAGTTTTATTCCATGGCGGCTGGGTACCCTGTGATGAGCATAGCACATGCACATATTTTTACTGGGTATATCCATGTCATATCAAGCCATCTTTGTACGTTAAGTAAACGATCTTTTCGAGTCGACTGTAACGACCACAGACATATACAAAACTGATTAATTCGATCCTTATATTTGACTACATAAAGAGGGTGGCCTGTGCGTAATCGAGAATTACAGCCACTTAAGGTAGATGGTAGGAATCCTTAGACTTGGAAGGATCTGAAAAAGTTTACTATCCATTTGTATGTTCCAGTCCTCTTGCTCAAGGTCTTTGGGATGACTGTGAATGCTGGATTTCAGATCGATGTAGGGTGTGGATGACCTGGACGATTTGTTTTATTTGTAGCATTATTGGCCAGATTATCCTTAGCCTATTTACAAAAACAATAAATCTAAATCGTTCATTGTAGTGTCTTAGATTTCGGTCCAGTATTCCTAGGTGTTTGAAAAAGACCTTAGGGTCGATAGGTAACGCAGGCTTTCTCTTGTTTGTTTTTCGTCGTGTGTTTTCAGTGGGTTTTATTTCAGCGTTTCAACAGTACTGTATAGTCGAATTTTCATGTAAATCCAGTTACTCTATAAGCACATGTTTCATAGCGTGTGATATCATTATAACGTACGCATCATGGGGCTTCCCATTCTTTTAAACCTTTCGCTGCCAATCTGCATCAGTCCTCGATTTCTGTGTGACAGACTGCTTTCTGCAGTACTGTAATGCTGACCCGCCAAGGCGCACTCAAATGTGATATTGATTACTTTTCTAAATAGCTACATCTGACCAGTCAAGGCAAGAAACACCGACAGTAATATGTCTGTGGGGACCTGAACAGGAATTGAACAGAAAACAGAATAACGTAGTTATCACCAACAGCCTCGCATGAAGAGCAATGGCGTAAGAGGTATACACCAAAGTTAACAGGCAAGGGAAAAGGACCTGTAAGATAGACAAAAGAAGTAATATCAAAGGAGATGGAAGAAGAGCAGTCAAAGATACGAACATCTGTAGGACATCACCAGGAAACTCGTGGGACCAGTCAAATCAGCCAGAAAGATCTCTTACACAGAAGGAAAGAAGATCGTGGACAGAGAACAGCAAGTTGGCAGACAAACACATAGCCCAGATACCCCTTGTTCAAAGTTGCGGAGGATCTCCGTAAAAAGAAACAACGATTCCTATTAAGGAAGTGATGAAGAAACCCCTTAAGCAACAACAAAAGGATCAAACCAGGGCCAGACAAAATCCCTAATGAAGTACTGAAGACAGATGCAGGAACCACAGTAAAGATGTTCCATTTTTGTTCATTTGATAAGACTGGAAGGAGAGCCGAGCAATTGTTCCAATTAGAAAACGATAGTCTTAATTCAGTGCCTAGAAAGGTCTTCTACGGAATCATGGTGAAAACATACAACGGATATCAACAGGTATGCACTGAATGGACAGACTTCCAGCAGATACGATAGTGTATTCGTTCGTACGTCGAGTCGACAAGGACCACTTCGGTCATCTTGGGGTTGAGGGGGGAGGGAGGGGGAGAGGGATGAGATGATTTGTGGATACGCAAGTGGCTGGTCAATCCGATGCGTGCACGGAATGTGTGATGACAGCTCAGAAGGGAATCTGGGAGACGTCCACTTGACTGCTTGCGCAGTCTTTCCTTACCTGTCTCTTTTGCTGCACTGCAGCTGTCCTCCTTTCTTCACATAAATTGGCGCCTTTGTGGATAGAGTAGCGCCATCTCACTCGATCCAAAGCAATTTGTTCCTATGTATTAGGGTTAATGTTAAACTTTCATGGATGTTTTGAGAGTGTCTTTTAAGCGTTTCTTCCGATCTTCATGGCAACACACTCCTCGTTGCACCTCACCGTAGAAGAGTGGGGACGGATGATAATGATGATGATGACAGAAGTGACCTGCACCGTGACTTTGTTTAAGGTGAGAAGAAGTTGCGCAATTCGTCGACCTCACTCTCTCGTCCAAAACCATCTGAGTCCAGCAACAAGACTGGGTCAAGACGGCTGGAGACGGAGTCGAATGCAGTGGATGACCATGATGTCTTTCGTGTCTCACCATGTTCTATGCACTCCATGCTCTATGCATTTGTGGAGTAAGATAATGTACACACCAGAGAGCAACCCTCCACACTACAGCTGAACAGTCCTCGCAGTATAATTCTTCACTCTGCTAAAAAAATTCATAGATCGTGAGAAAGCATTTGACGGTGTAGACAGACGAACTACAGTGTCCCAGAGAACCTTGTCAACCTAGAAAGGCTGAACGTACCATGTGTTTTACAGAGAAGAGTTCACCGGAAGTTTTGAGATCAAGACAGTATTTCCCAGGGCTGTATCGTGAGTGCCAACAAGTACGGAAGCAAAGATTGTTTGTACGACAATTGGACACAGTTGGACAACATAGATTTCGCAGACGACCTGATTCTATTATTCTATAAAATGTCAGCGGCAAAATTTTGCATCCCCTTCATCAAGATTACGTCTCAAAATCCACAACGACAGATTAAGAGTCTCAAGGTCACCGCAAGCAAACACTAACCTTAAAAAAACTATCCATTTACATTTTATGAAGGAGCATTTAAAATCAAGGAAGCCTCTGCAGCTGCTCAGCGTCACGGACAGACAGGGAGGGACAGTACACAGCATATGAGCCACGGCCGATGAAGCACGAGTAGCATTTCAGCAACTTAAGAGGAACTAGATCTTTAAGATCCTAAATCACTAACAAAACAATCAGGATTTTGATTCCATAGTCAAATCTGAAACTCTTATATGAAACGGAAGCCTGAGAAATAACCATAGCATCCACAAAAGACTCTCTGGATAGAAACCTGGGAGAGATCCTCCACATCCACTTGCCAATTACAGTGTGTAACATGAAACCGTCGGAAGCAACAAATTAGTTACCTGCATAGGAGGACATAACGAAAATTTGGATTTAGATTAGTCACACACCAATTAAACCATCCACTGTTTCACAAGACAATCATTCACCTGGGACCTTAAAGACAAAAGAAAGACAGGTCACCCGAGATCAAGTGGCACCTGGCCTTGGAGGTGTCCATCAGCTAGTCACCTGGAACCAGTTGGAAAGGATGATACGGAACAATACTTTCTGACAGACAGTTGTTGGCTGCTTATGTCCCGGGAGAAGTTACACGCTGTAACATACTTTTGTTTCCATTAATTGTCACCATGTTTCATGAACAAATTGAACGATAGCCTTAATATGACCCCTCGCGAACGACATGAAATAAAATGAACAATGTTAGCAATGGTCTGAAGAACCTGATGCTATAGCTTGATTTCATGGGACACCTGGTTGTGGAAAACAATAAAACAAACACACAAGATAAGAAAGAAACTGAAGGATTGGAAGAAGGCAAAGAAAAAGTGCTAGCCCACTCTGATCAGAGAGAGACAGCTTGGAAGTGAAAAGGGACAGTTTGGACTGTGACACAGGGAAACACCCATGCCAAAAGATGAGTAGTCAGGAGATCACAAAACAGAATGAATTTCTTCACTACATCAGCTTTAAAAGACGTGTAATCTTCCCTTAAAGCAGGAGATGCTCGTCAAAAATTTTGGAGTTAAACAGCACACTTACTTTAAATACAACAAACAAAACTGCTAACATTTTTCTTTACATCCTGTGTCTAAAACCACATTAGGATCAACAGAAAACGGGAAATTGGACTTGTTTAGATCATTCACGTTTGGTATAGTGATAGCAGTTACTGTTCGGACTTCAGAAAAACAGTGGCAGACAGATTAGCTGAACTATGATTTGATTAAATTTTATCCACCAAAACTTTTGCCAGCTTTTCGAAAACGTGTAAATAGCTGTTTTCATTACGGATTCTACTATTCTGAAAGCGTTCATCATCGATTAATCCCAGCAGTCATAGTTACTGGGCTGATCAGAACAGGGCTCAGTGGTCAGACACACGTTTTGAAAATTAGCCCACTTGACAGTTGGTTAAGATCTTTTTCACATTATCTTTACTTTTATCCCAGATCTTATTCTTACCAGTCTCTTTTGTCGATGAAATTAATCAGTATACCTATGTCGTTTGCAGCTTACAACATTCTTTCTAGTCAATGCCATGGGCGTGGGAAATCGTGTCCGTCTATTTCTTAATGACTAAAGACACTCTGGTAGCATTAAACGATGTAAAATCACAAGACTTCAATCAAAATTAGACATTCCCGTATTTTTATTTCTGTAGCTTAGAACATTCAACATACAACACATAAAAGCAGCAGCAACGATTTTAATCAAGATCAAAGTCAGAGGCATACCCAGCTTGGAAAACTGTTAAACCTGCCGTCAAAGTCATTGCAGTAAATGTCCGCTGATCTAGCATATTCTTCAAGTCAAACAGACATGACAGGCCTCACGTGCCTTAGGAATAACAGAACTACCCCTAGCAGAAGTACTTAACAGGGAAGCAGTCAATATGGGAATGACTAGCGTTTGTTTTAACCATTTTGCGTCTTCTGCATAGATTAAGCAATAAATATTTAACTTAAAATCATTGCACGTATTAGTTTAGCGCAACACCCAATATTTGTATTTTCTTGGCAGTTGCAGGAGCAAATGGAAACAAACTTGGCGGAAAAAAAGTAAAATAGATTTTTTTTTTTTTAATCCCCTGCAGTAAGATGTCATTGACTGAATATATTTGAAAAACTTCTCCGTTGCAGCAATACTATCTCGCAAAAGCGCTGCAAATAACAGAAAACATTGAACGTGCGCCTAATATTAATATTTACGAAAATTCTGTCCTTAGAAGTGAAATTTTAAAGGGTGTTTAACTTCAACAAGATGATTGTGAAATTAGCATTGAAAATCCAGAGGATGCCAGACCAGACGTTGTGCCAAAATCGTTGACTGATGTATGATTTTGAAAAAAAAAAAAATGAAAGAAAAAAAAAAGGAGGGGGAGCGGGGGGGGGGGGGGGGGGGGGGGGGGGGGGGGGGGGGGGGGGGGGGCGTTTTAAAGCCTGAGGAGGCAATGATTGTGAAGCGGTCGCCCTTGTTTACTACACCGGAAACTGACAGTTATAGAATCCAAGCAACGCTACTAAAGTGCCGTCGTATCCTTCTGTCAATGGAAAGTCTCTATTATTTGCTAGACAAAAGTTTCCTGTTGCTCTCTTTCCAAATTAACTAATTGCATCGCGCAGTATCGAGTGCTATTCATGTCATAGTACGTAGAAAGGATAAACGTGTGTGTGGAACCCTCAGCTTTTATGGAACTCCCTTGTTAGTTCGCGATGATTTTTTTTCCATAGAAAATTTGTTGTGATTTTTTTTACACAAGGTGTTGGCCTACCTGCCAGCATGCCATCTTGTGTGAATATGAACGCAGTATGTAATAAAGAGGTATGTTGCGCATGGTAAGCGTACTCGTGGCATACACATAAAGCGAACAAAAATCAAATCATAACAGCTGCGTCTTTACCATTTATCCCTCCCTCCCCCCCCCCCCCCCCCCCCCCCCCCCCCGCCCTTACAACTGACTCAACGCTAATCAACTACAATTCTTCTATGTTAACATACAACCATAGGCCAGAGGAGAATGAATGGTAGTCGAAAAGGTGTAGCCCGCCGAACAAAGACTCTGAGTCAGATAGAAAACAGTACATGATGTTATGCGTTTTGACTCCGAGGTCTGAACAGACGAGACAAAATAAAAACAGAGAGAAATACACCAAAATCACATGCCTTTTAGCTCAACAAATCAAGCGTTCATTTCGAATGTTTATTAACTTGCCAATTCCAGTCATGAAATGAACTTACATTAACGCCAGCGGTGAGCTGGATGAAATGTAGGGCTCTGCTGGCCGCGACCAGTTCGCTGCTACAGTCGTCAATTATGACGAATCCCAGAGTGACGTTGGGGAGGATATCGCTCCGGTTGTTGATTTCCTCCACAGCAAAAACCATGGACTCCATTCGTTGCAGAGCGTCTATCCCTCTGATGTGATGTCCGCAGAGCATTTCAGGTTCAGACCTGTGGGATAACCAATTCGTTTGAACGTTGAAGACAAAAATATAGTTGTTTTGTAGCGACTTCCTCTGATTTAGAAGTTATTTTCCCTTTGCTTGCGTTAATAATTAAAACTGAGATTAGTGTCCCTTGGGTTAGCTTTTTTTAATCGCTGTGTTTGTAAAATCATTGTAGAAGTAATCAAAATCTCAGACACTGCACTTCAGTATGTGTCTTTCTTTTGAGTTGTACGCAGCTAATTATTGCAGCTCTACACTGGTGACACCAACTTCGAACACCGTCAATAACGGCTGATGGAAAATCCTCTGAATCTATTCTTGCTGGCCCAGCAACTTAGCTTGAAGCTCTAACTGCCCGGTCTAACCAGATCAGCATAACATATGTCAAACAAACTGAATTCAGGACAAGAGCATCAGAAGTTTAGTTTGCAAGGGTGGAAGCCCAGTATAGCACCTAGGGCATAAATGAAGACCGGTCAAAACAGACCACACTGTCAGCGCTCTTGACATCAACGCAGCAGAGGAAGTTCAGTTCAGTTTCACCAACCCACCAGCTGCTGACACATATCACGCCTTGAAGACAGACCCAATCAAGACTGTTGGCAAGTCTCAGGTCCAAAAAGATGCCTAACTCCTCAACGTAAATGGCTTTGGTGACAACGCTCTACTGCTCTCATGCTCAAGATTAACGCTCTCAACGATGTTCTTTACAAACACAACATGGTGGAATGTATCTTGATAATCAGTTGTGCACAGTGTGAGTCAAATGGACGTACTAGATATATTCAGTGCTCTCAGGCTTGTTTCATTCAGGTTTCATTCCTACCTTTTGACAGAACACCAATATTAAGATAAATCGTTATCTGCAGTGTTACAATACAGTGTTCTACCGGGTTCTTTAGATCCGGTGCGTTTCTTTTCTACACTCATCCTACCTCTGAGCTTGAATCTGGTCATATTTCATCAAAACTTCTCAAATAATTATCGATACGGTACTGGTAAGATCCATGGGCTGCGATGTTATTTCAGTCCACACAGTCCTATATTTCTACTACAAAAGTACAGAAGACAAATCGCAAATGACCTGAACTCAGTAAGACTGAAATGGTCTTTATTGTTTTAAACAAATATCTTGAATCTGTTTATCTTGATTGATGTAACATTGGTGCAGCACATCTAGGCATCACTGACGACGAAGACTCTTCTCTGCAACACGATCTCCTGTGAAAGCTATATTTGTTATTTCGACCTCACATCTTTGAACAGGCCACCAAAACTTAAATCTGTACTTTATGTTCTTTTGACTTGATCGTTGCAGCTCTTTCCTTTCACGCTGTCAGGCATGTCAAAACATCAAACATTCAAAACAAGAAAATTTGTTTCCATACCACTTTGATCAGATCTACGCGTCATCCCTGGGCTTAATTTGGCTTCCAATTCACGAACGAATTTCGGTCACGGAATTTTTGTATTCGCATGCGTAACATGCCAATCTGTGTAATCATGCTGGTTTTCTGGTGTGCGTTGTGTGTGTGTGTGTGTGTGTGTGTGTGTGTGTGTGTGTGTGTGTGTGTGTGTGTGTGTGTGTGCGTGCGTTTGTGCGTGCGTGCGTGCGTGTGTGTGTGTTGTTGTTGTTGTTGTAAACTTTAACGTTGGCATTTCCCAGCAACTATATTCTTTGCAGGAATGACACACCTCTCGGCGAGTATAGTCTCGAAAGAATGACACATATTATTTAGAACTTTCCAGTCACCCCATACGGTATGTAATTGAATACAGCAAACTTAAACTTGCCTTGAAAACTTTGAATAGCAAAATCAACATAAGAAAGAAAAAAACCGCCATTTTCGTTCATGTGCATAACAAGTGAGTCTATGTAAACATACTCTTTCAGTTTTATGTGTGTGCGTGCGCACGATCTGGTCTGTATAAAATGTTTAACAGGCATTGCAGACCAATTGCTCAGATGATGATAATGTATTATCAATGACAAACAACATAGAGAAAAAGATCAGTATTTAAGTGAGCACCGCTATGACCACTATAACGTACTTCAAGGGCTACTCTCTTTAAGCAAAAAAGAAGAATATATATATGTATATATAATATATATATATATATATATATATATACAGATGTATACTCTACATACATCTCCCTGCTTTACGCTGCATATGCAATTTTTACACACAAAAAAAACTGAAAGTTTGATACTACATCTAGCCGTAACTTTGAAGGTCTACTTTCGTGGTTGGCAATAGTTTCTTGAAAACAGGCCCGTTACATAACTACAGTGTGGGGAGTTATTTCTCAATTTTAAAAAATCGCTGTATAAGTCTAATCGGTTAAAAAAAAAAATTCGGTTACCTGTTTAAAAGCCATCGCCGTGGGCAGAAAACGGCGACTTCACTCAAGGGGCTGCCTGCATTCTTGTAGCAAAATTTTGACTAAAACTGTTATTGCTGTACGATGTGTTAATCACAGGTATTCAAGCCACTGAGAGGTGTTAGTGACTGAACTTAGACCTTAAGCACTTGCCTTTTGTCAGGTTTGTCCAGAATGCGCATCATGAAAAGAAAGAAAGAAGGCACAAACAATAATGTCATGTGTGTACTGCGATAGACAGCCTCCCCAACTCAGCACAGGTGGGGAGCAGACGACAACAACTGAAAACGTCTTTGTCTTTTTGCCGAAATCTCCCCGCTGACTCGGTCCACAGGTTTCTTGTGTCGGTATGTGTACTTAATAGTCACTACAGGGTCGTGTTGAAAGCTGACGCGCGGCGAGCAGCCAACTTGTTCAAAGACATTTCTGACGTAAGCCTATTCAAGAGAAGTTAAGTAATGCCAAGATTTGGCTGATTGATTCCTTTAGCTCTGCTTACAGGTGAAAATGTCCACCTTGATGGATTACATTGGTTTGATGAGAATCAATTCAGTCCTCGTTATCTATTTGTCAAACACTTGGGGTATCCCGTCAAGTTCATAAATTATTGCCAATGTCGAGAACAGGTTTTTAAGGTATCAAGCATGCTTCTTATACATTTACATAGGTTACTGTTTATATTTTTTTGTGAAGAACTGGACACAAGAAGTATCCTTATGCAGAATGAAATGCTACCTCCTGAAGTTGATTTTAGGCTACGCATAGTTTTCTATTTAAACAAAATTGTTTTCGAATCATGACGAACAGTGTAAACACGTGACCGACAGCACAACCCATCTTCCTGTGATATTATTCTGATCAACCCATTCTTGTAATCCCTCATATATCATGAAAATATAAAGCTAACATCATTCACAAATATTCCGCTGTAATCTTTGTGGTCATCTTTGTTACCCTTTTGAAATAGTGGGATGGCAACATTTTCTAACCACTTATCTGGATATTCTTATTAACAAAATATAAAATAAACGGACAAGAAAAGTGATAACTGCGTTCCCAGAAAACTTTTGCTTTTCACCAGTTACGCCAACAATTCTAGCGGCTTTTCCCGTTTTCATTTTTCTGAATGCTCACAATACTTTTTCTCCAGAAATACATCTGCTGGAAAAAGTATCATCACTGCCTGAAATGTCAGAGAACCGTAGAATTCTTCCCTTTCTGTTTCTTCTTTTTTTTCCAATACATTTTGAAAATGTTGAAACGGTTGGTCTACGTTCAAATTATTTCAGATTTTCTGCACTGTGACTTGCAGAAATGTGCATTTTGTCAGAAGCTTTTTTTTTTTTTTTTTTTTTAGTCTGACCCTGCTTTTCATAAGACTGTCAAAAATACTTCTCTCGACATCACCTTTTTTTCGCTTTCAGCAAATGTCAAAATACTCTCTTCCAGATTTACAGTGACATAAACTATCCTCTTTCTTGTTTGTTCGGATTTTTTTTTTTTTTTTTTTTTTTTTGTAATTTCCCCACACATCTCTCATTTTTGCATTCCAAACCATACTATTCGTCTGGCTTTTTATTGTCTAACATTATGTATAATTTCAAACCACATGTTTTTCACGCTTTCTTTTAGCAAGTCACGAAAGACTATGTTTTACAACAATTTTGAAACGACAGAGAATGGGTATGGGGGGTGGGGGGTGGGGGGGGGGAAGGGCGGGGTTGGGGACACGCGCACACGCGCACGCGCACACACACACACAAAACACACGCACGCACGCACGCACGCACGCACGCACGCACACACACACACACACACACACACACACACACACACACACACACACACACACACACAACACTTGCGTGGAGAAAGACAGGAGAATAGACAGAGTCAGACAGAGAGAGGAGGAGAAGGAGGAGGAAGAAGAAGAAGAAGAGAGAAAGACAGAGAGACAGACAGACAGACATACAGACAGACAGAGAGAGAGAGACAGAGACAGAGACAGACATAGGCAGGCAGACAGACAGAGAGCGTAGTACAGAGCAATGAAGAAAGAGAAAATGGACAGACAGACAGAGACAAATTCAGACAAACCAATTAAGACGCAATAAGACAAAGATACACACTGAATGACAAACTGACAACACAGACACATATAAGACCGCCAGATAGTCCGAATGACTGACTGACAGACAGATCCCTAGGCAAACAGAAGGTGAATGACCAGTGATTTGAGATGATGATGCCAAGGATCAGATCACCAGAACGGCTGAACATGGTAGAAGGAAGGTCTGGAATAGGTCGAATCCATCCACAGTGGGACCGGAGGAACTGGCACCAGACCAGCAGGCCTCCCAGAATAAGAGAAGACAGGTGACGGCTACTGTGCCGCTTCATGGCGCCTCTATGAGGGCAGTAGCAATATCTGGGCACAACAGTTGTAAACAAAGCAGGCTGTCCTTAATGATAGTTGTGGTTTAGGCACACGTGCACACGCACGCATACACACGCGCAGAGAGAGAGAGAGAGAGAGAGAGAGAGAGAAGAGAGAGAGAAGACAGACAGCAGACAGACAGAAGAGACAGAGAGAGAGAGAGAGACAGAGACAGAGAGAGAGAGAGAGAGAGAGAGAGAGAGAGAGAGAGCACAATCGTCACAATCACATTCGCACATTGTTTATGCTTATTTAGTCAATATATAGTTCAGGCACAGGGCATGACAAAAGTGTGTAGCGAATATGAATTAGTCCACCTAAGATGTTGCTTCCATTGACACTACCCGACTCATCCTTCCATATAAATGTATCCTCTTTCGAATGCTTGTTAACTTGTTTTATCCTTCAACTGTACCAGCAAGCACTTGCTATATCAATGGAAAGATACTGTAAGTTTTTGTTTGTTTGTTTGTTTCAAAACGAAGAGTAACATTGAGCTGTATGAAGAGTTTGCTTTTGCAGAAGAGGTATGGCGAAGGGGAGACGAAGATGAAAGGGGGGGGGGGGGGGGGCGGAGGGGAGGGATAACGATGCTTTTTTTTTTCCAAACCAGTTACCAGACGCAAAGGAGTGGACGTTTGTTGCTGTCGAGATTCGCACGGACTTTGTCGGGACGCATTAAACAAACCTGGTACCAATGGACATCATCACGGGAGATACAACAACGGCCCATCCGGTAGTGGCTGCTTCGAAGAATTGTCAAGGATACAGAGAATACAACAACTATAATCACATTGTTACTAAAAGTGGTAGTAATCCTCTCTTTACTATTATTTTTTCTTTTCTTTTTCTAATAATCATCATCATCATCATCACTATTATCATTATCATTTTATTATTATTATTATTATCATTATTATTATTATTATCATTAGTAGTCGACTCCCTCCCCATACTGATAAACACCACAATGTCAGAGCAAAGACAGTCCTACATTTTCAGGGCTTCAAATTCAAATTCCAGTTGTATATCTTCCAGCCATGGCCTCTTTCCAAAACGTTTTAAGACCGAATTAACTGAAACATGCAGAGGTGGGCAACCCTGGAGTTCAGACACCTTCTGTTAAATTCCCACGAGGTAATTTCTTTAAAATATAGCTTTGTTCTGTTCTATATAAAGACCTGATTAGCAAAAACATGCCAGCTTGCATGATAGATAGTATTTAAGCGGCAGTCGTTTAACATCCACCAATTTCAGTACATTTTCTAGCTTTTTCTGGACACTTGATGCTTTACAGGGGGCAAAACTTAACGGAAAGAACATTTCAAATCTTCGATTTTCAAAGCCAGTTATCACAACTGACATTATTATATCTCCATAACGTGCTCGATGATGGAGGAACAAAGAGAGAGAGAGAGAGAGAGAGAGAGAGGTGTGTGTGTGTGTGTGTGTGTGTGTGTGTGTGTGTGTGTGTGTGTGTGTGTGTGTGTGGATGAGAGAAAGGGAAGAGTAGAGAGAGGTAAACACATATCAGTTTTTAAGACGATTGCACTAGTTTTCAAGCCAGCGTCCAGTCCAGTATGTTTACCGTGGCAACCTCTAAGTTATGGCCCCGTGAGGTACAGGCCTGAATCTTACCAGTCCTACTTTTGTGTAAAAACCTGGGATATCTACCATTAAAACGCTTTTTACAGTTCCCTTTCATCTGATCTAAGATTTTACGGAGGAAAGATTTTTAACAAAATTCCCGGTGTGTTTGGGGAAGGTATGTTTTATAGAATTCTGTGAATTAATTTCTTTCTTTTGTTTTTTTTAAATGACTTGTGAGTTAACTTCAACGCGGTGAGAGCCCTGATACGGCACTTTTGCGATCGGCTGGGCTTTAAGCAACATTACCATTACCATTACCCTTCGAAGGATATCAAGGTGGGAGCCTCTGCCATTGTTGCTGGCATGGTGTGTTCCAGACCGAGATTGTTCCTGGAAAGAAACTAAATTATGCTGGTTCTGGTGGAAAATTGAGTGGCCGCGACGGGTTCTGAAGTGGCCAGGGGACAGGTGGGAATCGAGGGGACGGATGTCTAGAAAGAATATGCCTGAAGGCAAGCCAGTGTCGAAAGTAGCACGCTACTAAACTCCATTCTCCACGTTGGCCGATTAAAACACAGTGAAAAATAAAAATAAATTTGAAAGCAAGCAAGGGTCAAAAGGAGGGGTCTTTAAATCCCAATTTGTCCGAATACAGCTCCGTTTTATAAAGCCAGTAGTGTACTTCATGAAAGTCATCTTGGATGAAATATCTCAGTATCTTCGGTAGGCTACGTGACAAAAAAAGGTGGTTTTCAAAGGGATATAAAATATGAATCATATCAAAGAGCAAAAATGTTGCAGTCCAGCGGTATTGGAATGCATCTGATCGATTGTGTGTGATAGGGATTACAAATTTTTCAGTTTG
>CM065715.1:96861019-96866019 GCA_033310375.1 Conus canariensis
TGGCCGCAGACGCGGACGACCAGCAAAGAACTGGATGGATAACATCAAAGAGTGGACCCGAATGGACAGCCCCTCCCTGATCAGAGCGGCAGAAGACAGACCTGGCTGGCGCTCTCTGGCCCGCAAGACGTCCATCATGTCTCCCCCACGACCATCCGGTCAAGGGAGACAGTGAGAGTGAGAGTGAACATTCTGACAAATCCAAATCTATACTGAATGAAGTTGTGCCTTCAATGTTGCGAGCTGCTCTTCGAGCAGCTTGGTCAACTCTCTCATTGGATGAAATGCCGCAGTGAGAGGGCACCCAACAAAAAGTAGTATTGACTCTCTTCATTGATAGAAGATGCGTTACGTAATTTATTTCCGTTATTATCTCATTACGAATCTTTAAATTTGGAGATTGTAAAGCAGAAAGCGCTGATCTAGAATCACTACAAAGTAGAAGTTGACAATTTTCAGTGGAAGAATTTAGAATATACTTTAGAGGCATTAGAATTGCTACTAGTTCTGCGTTAAAAATCGACAAGTTTTTCCCAAGATGATACAATTTCTCCACTTTTAAGGTTGGTATGATAAAAGCTGCGCCAGTGTTACGATCATCTAGTACTGAACCATCCGTAAAAACTTTCAAGTGATCTTTATACACATTTTCCAAATGGCAATTTACATCGCTTTTAAGAAGGTTTGGAGAATCGTTTTTACTTAGTACAGCGTAATTTGTATCAAATTTAACTTTGATTTGTTCCCATTTGGGAATGGATGTATATAAGGGGCTCGAGGCGATTTTAGTTTGATTTATATTTGATTCTTTCAATAGAGTAGAAGTATATGTCTGAATGGATAAAGTTGATTTTATGCTTCTAGCTCTTTTTGCGAAATCTGTTTCTGAATTTAAGAATACTTCTTTGGCACAAAAAATATTTTGTGAAGGGTTCTTTAAAACAAATTTAGATGCAGACGCTTTTCGAAACTCATTGAGAGGCAAAACTCCGATTTCATGGTATGTTCCCATGTTACATGTATGTATAGGAACTCCAAGTGCCAGTTTATACGATTTGCAGTCTATACTTTGTAATTTATTGAGTAAGTATTGTGGGGCGCTAAAGAATACTTCTTGGGCATAAATTAATCTAGACCGCACAAGCGCAGAAGATAGTAATGTTAAGGTATCTTTGTCTTGTCCCCACTTTTGTTTGCTTATGATTTTTAAAAAGTTAAAACTTTTCCTCGCTTTATTCAAAATGTATTCAATATGTAATTTCCATGAAAGCTTTGAAGTTAGATAAACGCCTAGAAATTTTACAGAACTAGCGTATTGTAGTACTGACCCGTTCAGAGTAAATTGAGAAAGTTTCTCAGGGTCATGTCCAGAGTTAAAAAGCATTAAATTCGTTTTTTCTGCTGAAAGTGAAAGTCCATTTTCATGTAAAAAGTAACTGATTTTGTTTAGTTCATGTTGATATTTTATTTTTATGTAATTGACAGATCCTGTGTGTGTGTGAGTGTGTGTGAGTGTGTGTGTGTGTGTGTGTGTGTGTGTGTGTGTGTGTGTGTGTGTGTGTGTGTGTCTGTCTGTCTGTCTGTCTGTCTGTCTGTCTTTCTGTCTGTCTGTCAGTCTGTCTGTCTGTGTCTGTGTACGCCTGTATTCATATGACCTTTTCGGATTCGTGTAACTGGTATTTCTAAATGCAACGTTGCAAAACTCTGCATTTTCCTACATTTCAAGAATTCGAGAGCGTGCCTGCAAAATTTTGATAATGAGATACAGGTCTACACTTCTTGGGTTATCATGTTTTACAGAAAATCGGTGATGACGCTGTTTCGTGTGAATTGGTGTGAGTTTGTAAACAGACAAAATTCGTAGGTTTGTTACTTAGTTGTAACGTATAGTCCAAAATGGTTACCCTTTAACATAATTTGCAATAATTATGTCAAGATCATCATATGAGGACTCGTACCATTAGCGTCCTAAGCAAACAGGAAGCAGTGCAGTATCCTCTTTTCATATCTCCGGGAAGCTGGTTGTTGCCTGCGGAGCAATGGACCCACGTCGCCTCGGACCTGATGACTTCACCCTCTGTCTCTGTGTCACTGCAGAAAGGCCACCAGACCCAGGTATAACGGAAGAATGTCATTAGGTCCCACTCCACAGTCTGATGACTTCACCCTCTGTCTGTGTCACTGCAGAAAGGCCACCAGACCAGGTATAACGGAAGAATGTCATTAGGTCCCACTCCACAGTCTGATGACTTCACCCTCTGTCTCTGTGTCACTGCAGAAAGGCCACCAGACCCAGGTATAACGGAAGAATGTCATTAGGTCCCACTCCACAGTCTGATGACTTCACCCTCTGTCTCTGTGTCACTGCAGAAAGGCCACCAGACCCAGGTATAACGGAAGAATGTCATTAGGTCCCACTCCACAGTTCATGTCAAAGACCTCTGGCAAGAGGGAAGGAATTCGCACACATATTACAGACTCTTCCGAATCTGTCCGAACCTGGAAGAGTTTTGACCGTGTTCTACGGGCGGCCGTAAAGAAGAAACGGTCTTGTGCCATTTGCACATGATGCATAGGTCACACCTATTACACCCATTCTTGTCTTTTAAAAGGCAAAGGAGTCTGTGGTGCATTCCATGTGATGTATCACACTAAAAATGTTCTTATACAGTGTTTGCGAGTTACAGGTTGTCAGATATAAGCACTTTACAGTAGACTCCATGAAAATCTTGTTCAGAGATGTCCCACCTGATGTGATTTTTTTTTAATTTCTGAAAGACATCAAAATTTTTCATCTGATCTACGATTTCATGAAAGAAAGATTTTAACGAAATTCTGTTGTGTTTTCAGAAAATGTTTTAATGAGTTGAGAGTGTATGGATTTTTAGTCCATTTTGAGATACGAGTTCATCGGGATGACGGCCCTGAAGCGACTCTTTGCGGTTGGTCGGCTATAGGCGACATTGTTTATCTCTCAGTCTCTACCAATCACAAACTAATCATGGTAACAGTTGACTTTGTAGAGAATAAGACTTATTTCTCAGAAATCTTAGAAGTACACAAAATGTAATATCACGGTGATATAGCATTTGATGTCCGTGCGATCCTCGTTTTGATGTCGAATCAATTCTTGTGTTGACGAATATAAATGAAATACATTTTACTCTGAAGTAACATTTTTTTTCTTTCTTTCTTTCTTTCTGCGTACGCAGGCTGATACTCCTGCGGACACTGCTTATATAGACAGGCAATAGAGTTTTGTGTGTAAGACCGTTTTTTATCTCGCCATTAAGGCAGCCATACTCCATCTTCGGGGAAGGTGCATGTTTTGTGTAACGTGTCATCCATACCAACGGCCAAACTGGCCTTCTCTTCCGAAAGTTGGTGATGGGATTTTACGTGTGTGCAAACTGTTGTGCGTGCGTTCACACAAGGAACCTCGGTTTATAGTCTCATTCGAAAGACTGTATGGGAAATGGAGTCAGAACCAATGTTAACTCCGAGGGAAAAGTCCCCCTGTACCGAAATTCGAACCCGCAACCCCAGGATCACGGGTCCGGCGCTCTACCAACTGAACTATTCCGGTCCCCTCTGAAGTAACATTATTCAAGATAATAAAATTGTTCGCTGAGCCATGGGACGGTATTCATACGAGCAAAAAGGGTACATTGTTAAGGGCCCAATCATTAAATAGCGTACAAGATTCTTTTTTTTCTTCTGCACTTTTGCCTTATGCTCGCCCTTACTCTAATCTTAGCCTGACCCCAATTATTCCTACCAGTCAGTCTAACCCTATACATTACCCAACTCGAGAAAACCGTTAGGAAACCTTATAAAAACATTTCTATTTGTGATACTTGTAAGAATGACCTCCTTCGATCATGACATCTGCGCCTCTGATAAGACTGTGCCATTTTCCTGTTTACTGCTTTGTCGTCTGTATCAGCTGAACGGGGGTATTTTTTGAAAGGATGTGAGTGGGGTAGACGTGGAAAAGTGCTGCACCTCGTTGGTCACAGAGTTCTTTGGTGTCTCCAGTCTTTCTTTACTGGCATGTTGTAAGTTTCGAACCGAAGGCTGTGGACGTGCCGTTCTTCTTGACACCAACAGACGCTAATACCTCTACCAATGCGACCCAAGTATGACCAGCGTAACGTTGGATTGCGCGGAGGTGCGGTGTGTGTGTGTGTGTGGTGTGTGTGTGTGTGTGTGTGTGTGTGTGTGTGTGTGAGAGAGAGAGAGAGAGGGGGGAGGTGCGGGGTTCGGGGGAGGGGGGGAGGACAAAACAGAATGAAGAGAACACTAGACTTCCTCGCTTTTACATCTCCAATCAGACTAATCCGGCTATCTTATGGTCCCTACGGTCAAGCCGCCTCCCCCCTCCCCCCTCCCCTCCTCCTCCTCCTCCTCCTATGACCACCGTAGAATTTCATTAATGTTGTTTTCAGTTTAGGGGGTTTTTTTTCTGCCAGGTCTGTCACCATAAACTGACTTTCGCGGGACAGTAGATTAAAGGACAGCAGTCGTGATATATCAATATGAATTGTTGATTGTTAAAAAAAAAAAAAAAACAACCGTAAACCCACAAGGAAAGTGTGAGTTGTGGGTATGTCACTGTCTCGCTTTGGGAGAAAAATTTATCCTTGTTTTTGTTTGTTTGTTTTCGTTTATATATATATATATAAGAGAGAGAGAGAGAGAGAGAGAGAGAGAGAGAGAGAGAGAGAGAGGAGAGAGATTAGATCGATACATCCCCATCCTCTCCCTCCCCACCCCCTCCTGTCCCCTTTTGGAAACCTTTTCCTCTCATGTAACTGATCCAGCTCTAGATTCATTTCAAGATAACGGGAACCAGTAACATCACTGTGCTGCCTCGGTGCTGCCTCGCTGACTGACAGGAGGCAGGCAGCTGCAATCCCTAGCTGTAGGTTTAAAGGAGTGGACCACCGTGACCTGAAGAGAGCAGGGACATCCATTTCTTTCTTTTTTCATATTGGTCA
>CM065715.1:96871019-96873519 GCA_033310375.1 Conus canariensis
ACACACACACACACACACACACCATCCCAACCATACTGCAACATGCCAAACAATACAAACTTACTCTTATCGATCAAAAACCAAAAGGCGAGTACAAATAGTCGCAGATGTTTCGCGTTGTGTTTCACCACACAGAAAACCGTACAACACTGTATACCATTTTTCCTCAAGAAAATAAAATAAATAATAATAATAATAATAATCACTCAGCTAACAGCATAGCAGGGAAAGGCTACTCAGACACGGCAACAACCAAGTCACATAGCACTGCATAGTTCCAGTGCGCTGCGCATATGTGCTTGGAGATGATTCGAAGATGTGCTCGTCCAAGAGCCATACAAACTTTACAGAGCGGAGAAAATTTGGTTATTAAACAGAATGTCATTTCATACACATGACCAATGTATCCAAAGTGTCGGAAATCAGCTTTAGATTTAATATATAGGATATGTCCTTATGTAGAAGATGATGAAGGAAACACACACATGCAAGCACGCACGCACGCACACACACATGCACACACACACACACACGCACGCACGCACGCACACACGCGCGCGCGCGCACACACACACACACACACACACACACACACACACACACACACACACACACACACACACACATACCAATAAACCGTGAAGTTCGTGAGAAAAGGACAGCTAAACATACCAGCGATCTTCTTCGTGATGTAGTGAAATATTCTATTACGTATGTTCATCTATTCCTATGACGATTTAACACACCTGGTGTCATTCATATGTATCAACATGTGCTGGAAGCTTTTTCCTTTCAAGTTAGTGATTACCAAAGGTTATTTTCTGAATTTCATGGTAGAGCTTGTTAGCTGTGGACATATGGAACAGTCGGTTAATCGGAACAGTCAGGTTAATAAGAACACCTTCGTTTGGGTGTGATGAAGACAAAGGCAGTCCATGTGATAGTTTGCCTTGTTACAGTGCCTTCATTCGACAGATTGGACGATGTTTCAAAAGGTTTGTGACACCCAAACTGCTTGTTAAGTTTTGCGAGAATTGCGCGAAAGATGATGTGAAGACTATCCATCATTTATAGGACACACACACACACACACACACACACACACACACTGTTCACGGAATGCGTTCTCATAGCTTTTAAAGATTATCAGACCTCTTTTAATTAAAAAAAAAAAAAGCGGTGGCGTCAACCGAAAATGTGGAGTTTTAGTTTTACGTTAAGCCAATTGTGCAAACAGAATTAGCAGAAGGTTATAAAAAAAAATTGATCACGCTGAAGTACCAGTGCAACTCATTATCTATTTGTACCCGCAGGGAAGAGAGAGAGACAGAGACAGAGACAGAGAGAGAGCAATGCAAACAAAAAAAGAGCACATTATACATAGAAGAGTACAAAACGTCCATACAGTCACAGAATACAAGCTACACAGAATAATAAGTAAAACAGCCAATTTCGTGGATGACTCTGACCTTGCAACAACAAAAAAGGTACATTTTAAAAAACCAGCAAAAGAAAAAGTAATGTAAGAAACCTATCGGAAAACAAACACATTCAAGGGAAGAAAATTAACAACAACATAAATTCCTGAAACATTAAAAAAAAAATCTGACTATCCTGCGAAAAAAAATTTGGAACTACCAGAGACTGATCAGAAGCGGGAGGCGGGGGCATGAGAAATAAGACGAAATGGGGGAAAAAACCATAATGAAAAGTAGGAGGAAAAGGCAAAGAGAGTAGTCCCGTTCAAGGTACATATTCACAGCATCAGAATCACCAGAGAGCTTAAGAAAAGTCAGAACCAGAGCCACAAGAACAAAATACCAGTGAACTCTTAGCACAGAGATAAAGGGCAAAAAGGAGATGACACATCAGGGTGAATGAGGGTGAAGAGGAGAGGTGCGAGAGGGAGATGGGTGGGCCGACAGATGGATTCCATGGATGTTACGTGCTTGATAAAGACCAACTATAATATTTTTTCTTATGGTGGAGAAATATGGTGGTGCAAGAAATGGGCCTTTCACTTTTTTTTCTTGATATCATTCGAATATGCTCAAAACACATAAGAAAAACGAACAAGAATCAAGAAAAGTCAGGCGTAGGTTAGACCTTACTATCAAGATGAAATTATCATAACTGGCCAAAAAAAAAAAAAAATCGACAGAAAAAAATGGCGTTGGAAGAAAGATGCAACATTTTACCTTTTGAAACGTCAGTTTTCTTCACGGATGTCAAAAAAAGAAAAAAAATTCAGACATCTATCGAATGTTATCAGAAATCTGGACAAACATTTCCCCGATGATAAGGAGAGAAAACAATTCCTACAAGCCACTTCCAGATTCCTTGACCTTCAAAATAGGTCAAGGTGACTTCTGTGTTAGGGAAAACTTACTTAGGCAGTAGACGGATGTTACATAAAGCCTACCTAGACACTCCATTGATACAAACTTCAAAGAAAAATTACTGTTCCGCCGAACGAAAGAGACAAACCAATCACAAAACG
>CM065715.1:96878519-96883519 GCA_033310375.1 Conus canariensis
GACAGTGGTGTGCACATTAAAACCAGTCTGGACAGGAGACTGGACACTGACTGACCTCTGGCCACTTCATGTAGAAGCCAGGGTCGGACAGCTTGTTCCGTTCCAGATACTCGGCTCCGTGGAAGAAAGCGATGGCTGCTGCCGTGCTGAATGCTGTGGCCACGAAGAAGAGACAATGGATAACAACAACAACAACCAAACAGCAACAATAACTGGTTAACAACAACAACAAAAACAGCAACAACAACTGGTTAACAACAACAACAACGAAAACAGCAACAACTGGATAACAACAAGAACAACCAAACAGCAACAACAACTGGATAACAACAAGAACAACCAAACAGCAACAACAACTGGATAACAACAGCAACAACCAAAACAGCAACAACAACTGGTTAACAACAAGAACAACCAAACAGCAACAACAACTGGATAACAACAAGAACAACCAAACAGCAACAACAACTGGATAACAACAAGAACAACCAAACAGCAACAACAACTGGTTAACAACAAGAACAACCAAACAGCAACAACAACAACTGGATCACAATAACAACAACAACCAAAGAGCACGTTGGTTAACAAGAAGAAAAAACAAACAGCAACAACAAGAACCGGTTAACAACGAGAACAACCAAACGGCAACAATAACATCTGGTTAACAACGAGAACAAACAGCAGCAATAACTGGTTAACAACAACAACCCAACAGCAACAACCGGTTAACAACAAGAACAACCAAACAGCTACAGCAACAACTGGTTAACAACAAAAACTACCTACCAGCAACAACAACTGGTAAACAACAAGAACAACCAAACAGCTACAGCAGCAACTGGTTAACAACAAAAACTACCTACCAGCAACAACAACTGGTTAACAACAAGAACAACCAAACAGCAATAAAAACATTGGTTAACAACACAAAAAGACAAACAGCAACAACACTAGCAACCGTATAACAACAAGAACTACCAACCAGCAACAACAACAACAGCTTGTTAACAAAAAGAAGGACCGAACAGCAACTATAAAAACTGGTTAACAACAAGAACAACCAAAACAGCAAAACAACAGCTCGTTAACAGAAAGAAGGGCCAAATGGCAACAATAAAAACGGGTTAACAACAAGAACAACCAAAACAACAACAATGGTAACAACTGGTCAACAACAAGAACTACTAAACAGCAACAACAACAACAACTGGATAACAACAAATGAAATCTTAAATGAGGCAGTGAACGGTAAACAGTGGTCCTCCGCTCTGGGCTAGGGGCGTTTCCTTGTTAGTTCTGTGTGCTCTGTGCTGTCATTTAGAGTGTTTCCTTGTTAGTTCTGTGTGCTCTGTGCTGTCATTTAGAGTGTTTCCTTGTTAGTTCTGTGTGCTCTGTGCTGTCATTTGGGGTGTTTCCTTGTTAGTTCTGTGTGCTCTGTGCTGTCATTTGGGGTGTTTCCTTGTTAGTTCTGTGTGCTCTGTGCTGTCATTTAGAGTGTTTCCTTGTTAGTTCTGTGTGCTCTGTGCTGTCATTTGGGGTGTTTCCTTGTTAGTTCTGTGTGCTCTGTGCTGTCATTTGGGGTGTTTCCTTGTTAGTTCTGTGTGCTCTGTGCTGTCATTTAGAGTGTTTCCTTGTTAGTTCTGTGTGCTCTGTGCTGTCATTTAGAGTGTTTCCTTGTTAGTTCTGTGTGCTCTGTGCTGTCATTTAGAGTGTTTCCTTGTTAGTTCTGTGTGCTCTGTGCTGTCATTCCGGGTGTTTCCTTGTTAGTTCTGTGTGCTCTGTGCTGTCATTTGGGGTGTTTCCTTGTTTTGTCTGTGTGCTCTGTGTGGCCATTTCTGTCAGGCGATTCGGTGCCGTCAGCAGCATTCGTTTGAGGTTATGGGCGTGTATCCATTCCATCATGGGAGCAAGAGTTACCCTACTTGTTTGTGAATTACTGACAACAACAAGAACAACCAAAACAGCAACAATAACAACAACACTGGCATTAAAAGGAAGAACAATAACACTGACAACGGCGACGACGACAATGACGACGATGACAATGATGACGTAGGGTTTTGCCATGGCCATTTACAAAGTGGTGATGATGATGAAGAGAGTAACATTAAGCATTAAGAGAGTTGTACAAAGGATACCAGCTACATGACGCCAATGGCACACTGATAACGAAGGCGACAACAACAGCGAAATATGTGCTGAAGATGCTGACAAGAAGGCCGGCCAGCAATATAATGTTAATTATAAACTGAGAGTGATTGTAACAGTACTTGCGACGTAGACTCCCCCCAGTCGATATAGAAGAATGATAATAAACGCAATATGTCCCCGCCTGTTTTCATACCCCTCGCAGGAAGTCTCGATAATGCGCGCGCAGTTTGAATCGGTCAGAACCAGTCTTAACTTGTTTTATCGGAGTGGCTTTTTTCCCGCCACAATTCGATTCAAAGTCATGACGGGTCCTGATTGGTCCGTACTAGTCTACCGCTTGGCGCCCCTGGTCACAGTTCGTCTGCACTGGTAAGGGTATTACAAAACAACATACAGCCTCCTTATCTATGAAACTAGTGCAGACGAATGCAAACTTTTTCCACCGATTAGTTAATAATAGATAGGAATAGATAGGACTACATAGGTGTAGATAGGAACAACATGACTAATCGAGACTAATCGAGACTGTGACCTAAAAAAACAGTCGGAGTGGTCGTGAAAAATATTTTGAACCATCCAAAGGCTCGACTGGTGCCAGACTAGCTACAGAACTAATCGAGACTAAAAGGGGTTTACCGGACCCCAGCAGACATGTTTATCCGACTTGTTAAAACCAACAGGACTCCAACCTACATTTGAGTCCTGCCAAGACTAGGACTAGTGTGAACCTTATATACAAAGCTAGCGATAATCACTGTAAAGCTAGCAGGCTACAAGAGATGCAGACGAGGAGGCCAACAAAGCTGTGCCAATAGTAAATCAGCAATAAAGTGCAAAAAAAAAAAAAAAAAACCGCTGAGAATGATAGCGACAATAACAGTGAGGCGAGCAGGCTACCAGAGATGTAGATGTGGGAGGCCAGCATTTTGGTGCCAATCGTAAACTGAAAATGATCACAACAGTAAGCCTAGGTAGGCTATCAGAGACATAGACAAAAAAAGGCCAGCACTGAAGTGCCAATAATGAACTAAGAACGACAGCGATAATAACAGTAAGACAAGGAGGCTGCAAGAGATTTAGATAAAGAGGCCAGCAAGAAGGTGCCAATAACAAACTGAGAATGACAGCGACAATCATAGTAATGCTAGATATAGAGTGCCAGAGATGTAGATGAGGAGGCCGGCAAAGTAGTGCCAGTAATAAATACACTGAGAATTATTGCGACAATGCCTGTAACACTTGGTAGGCAACAAGAGATATAGAAATCGAAGCCAGCAATAAAGTGCCATTAATACACCGAGAATGACGGTGACAGTAACAGTAAGGCTAGGTAGACCAACAGAGATGTAGACAAAAGAGGAAAGCAATATAGTGCCAATAATACACTGAGAATGACAGCGACAGTAACAAAAAGGCTAGGCAGGCTACGAGAGATGTAGACAAAGAAGCCAGCAACCGAGTGCCAATATAAACTGAGAATGATAGCGACAATAAGAGTAAGGCTAGGTAGATTATAAGAGATTTAGACAAAGAGGCCAGCAAAATAGTGCCAATGATACACTGAGAGTGATAACGACGACAACAGTAAGGCTAGCTAGGTAGGCTACCAGAGATTTAGACAAATAGGCCAGCAAGACAGTGCCATTAACAGACTGAGAATGACAACGACAACAATAATAAGGCGAGACAGGGTGCCAGACATGGTAAACGAAGAGGCCAACAAGATGCAGGCCAGGAAGGCAGCAATGTATGACAACACCAATGTATGACAACACCAGTGCATGACAACACCAATGTATGACAACACCAATGGATGACAACACCAATGTATGACAACACCAACGTATGACGACACCAATGTACGACGACACCAACATATGACAACACCAACACCAGCAGCTGTACCAGAGATGTAGGCCAGGAGGGCAGCTATGTAGCCCCAGCGGGACACACGCCAACAGCACAGGATCAGGCCGAAGACGAAAGCGGCGAGGAAGAAGACGAGGGCGATGATGTAGAAAGCCAGGAACAGCCGCAGGAGATCTGGGGACATGACGAGAGAAAGACACAGGCAATTAGAGACACAAAGACCGAGAACGAAGAGAGAGAGAGAGAAGAAAAGAGAGAGAGAAGACAGACAGACAGACAGAGAGACAGAGAGAGAGGAAGACAGCCAGGAGCATACTCTGTCCTACAGTAGAACAAAACTGGCGACGTTACCGGCTGTGCCAGGACGATTATTCTGAAAATATTGGTGCATGACATAATAGAAAAAAGTATCTCTCTCTCTCTCTCTCTCTCTCTCTCTCTCTCTCTCTCTCTCACTCTCTCTCACTCTCTCTCTCTCACACACACACCACAACACACACACACACACACACACACACACACCGATAACCAGGACATCGCCTAGGGGAAGCAATTCCTCCTTTAAAAAAAAATCATCTGTGATGAGTCACAGTTCTTTCCCTTGGAACAGTCAGCCGCCGAGCACTATGTTCGACCCACCACTCGCCAGCTTGAGCGCACTTTCTGAGGGCTGGCTCTGGGGGAACGTCCCAGAAAATGGCCTCCTGGTGGAGAGGGTGTGGTGGGGTGGGGGTGGAGAAGGTGGTTCGGTGGAAGAAGGATATGAGAAGAGTTTAGGTGAGGGTGGTGGGAGGGGGGGGGGGGGGGGGGGGGGGGGGGGATAGGGGCAGCTAGCTACTACCCAACTGACGTCGGTTACAGGTTCAGTTAAGTCGACTTCCACCCAGTGTGTGTCAAGGGATGAGTACCTCAGAGTATTGCTCAAGTTTTTTTCTGACCAAGCTGCAGGTGACTGTATCTCCCGGCCTGCTTGATGA
>CM065715.1:96893519-96896019 GCA_033310375.1 Conus canariensis
CTCTCTCTCTCTTACACACACTCATCTCTCCCCCCCCCCCCCTCTCCCTCTCTCTCTCTATCTGTCTCTCTGTCCCCTTAGTGTCCTCGATTCAGCATCAACTGTGCAGAGAAGGTTCCCACGAAGGGGCGGGGGGGGGGGGGGGGGGGGGGGGGGGGGGAGAGAACAGAAATAAGAGACGGAAAAGAATTCTGAGATGAAAAGGTCCCTTTGTTTGACTGACATGTGTACCTGAGTACAGTATGGGTGAGTGTACAACACGAGGGTCGATTGGTGGGGAGGAAGATAGTTAGTTGGGGGGGGGGGGGGAGGGGGGGGAAGGAAAGGGCTGTAGGGGAAGAGATCTGCAATTTAGTGGGAATGGCACGACAACTGTAGGTATTTACTGACTGTACGTTTGCTCTGTGAATGCTCTCTCTCTCTCTCTCTCTCTCTCTCTCTCTCTCTCTCTCTTACACATAAACACACACACACACACTCTCTCTCTCTCTCTCCTTTCTCTCTTCACTCCACACACACACACACCACAACACACACACACACGCACTCACACACACTCTCTCTTCTCTCTCTCTCTCTCTCCTCTCTCTCTCTCTCTCTCTCTCAAACATACCCCCTTCTCTACAGTTCTTAACTGTTGAATGGACAATAAAACATTTGTCAATGTCATTGTCATAATCATTGTCATTTATTCTCTCTCTCTCTCTCTCTCTCTCTCTCTCTCTCTTCTCTCTCTCTCTCTCACACACACACACACACACACACACACACACACACACACACACACACCACACACACACATTGTGGACTTAGAACTGAATATTTTACGTGAATGAAAACCCGGTTAAAACTGCATTTGAATATCCAAAGAACCCACTTTGGAGGGAGGAGGGAGCGGGGGGGGGGGGGGAGGTAGGCGGATGGGGAAGAAGGGGTGAAAGCGCGCGTGCTCGTGTGTGTGGTGTGTGTGTGTGTGTGTGTGTGTGTGTGTGTGTGTATGTGTGTGTGTGTGTATTAGAGAGAGAGAGATGTGTGGGGGGGGGGGTGGTGGTGTGTGCTGGTGCGTGCGTGTGCGCGCGCGCATGTGTGTGTGCTGTGATGTGTGCGTCGGCACGCGGCGCGCATGTGTGTGTGTGCGTGCGGTGTGAGTGGTTGTGGCGTACGTGCGCGCGCGCGCGCGTTGTGTGTGGTGTGGCGTGTGTGTGTGTGTGTGTGTGTGTGTGTGTGTGCGTGCGCGTGTGTGTGTGTGCGGCGCGCACGCGGCGGTGTGTGTGTGTGTGTGTGTGTGTGTGTGTGTGGTGTGTGTGTGTGTGTTAGTGTGTGTGTGTATTAGAGAGAGAGAGAGAGAGGGTGGGGGTGCGTGCGTGTGTGCATGTGTGAGTGTGTGCGTGCGTGTGCGCGCGCGCATGTGTGTGTGTGTGGTGTGGTGCGCGTGAGTGTGTGCGTTCGTGCACGCGCGCGCGCGCGTGTTTGTGTGTGTGTGTGTGCCGCGCGTGTGTGTGTGTGTTGGGTAGCGTGATTCATGGAATTCTGCAAACTTCCTCCTGAAGACCAGTAGCAGAGCAATAGTAGAAGCGCTTGGCCTTCACCTCTTGGTATTGTTCACCACCAACCCACCAGGTGAATGGCGGTCGTATCATGCACCAGTCGCACGGAAGCTTATAGTATACAACACTGAACGAGCAGTCCCAAATATGTACCAGTGTTTGTGAATAACAGAGACAGAAATGAAAACAACTTTCTTCTTCTTCTTCTTCTTCTTCTGCGTACACAGGCTGATACTCCTGCGGACAGTCCCTATATGGACAGACAAGTATTAATCCCATCTACCCAACAAAGGGAGTGGAGTTTTGTGTGTATGACCGTTTTTTTTTTTTATTCCGCCATTAAGGCAGCCGTACTCCATCTTCGGGAAAGGTGCAATGCTGTTTGTAATATGTCATCCATACCAACGGTCAAACTGGCCTCTTCCGAAAGTCGACGATGGGACCCTACGCGTGTGCAAGATGTTATGCGTGCGTTCACACACGGAACCTCGATTTATAGTCTCATTCGAAGGACTGTATGGGAAATGGAGTCAGAACTAATGTTAACTCTGAGGGAAAAATCCCCCTGTACTGAAACAGCCCGGCGGAGATTCGAACCCGCAACCCCTTGGATTACCAGTCCGGCGCTCTACCAATTGAGCTATTCCGGCCCCTGAAAACAAAAAACAAAGACGGAGTTTATCCAACCCAGTCCCGGATTCCGCTTCCTTTCGTTCAAAATCGACCTCATCGTGTTGTCTTTAAAGAGCTGTATGTCCGAAAGGAAATGGCTGCACACCAAACATCGATGCGCCACGGCCTTGCTTAAGGGCTCGAGTATTTATAGACTGGCGCAATTAGGTTGTTTTGAGAATTTTCATTGTGTCTGAAAGTTGATTCTCCTCGTTTTATTTCATATGGCCGTCAAGGTACATGCCAGGTGGTTCCAAGCAGACAGATTCAAATCAAAGGAA
>CM065715.1:96921019-96926019 GCA_033310375.1 Conus canariensis
AATACATCACCTTCCTATATTGTCTGCTGTCCAATCGAAAAATAAAAACAAAACAACAACAACAACAACAACAACAAGTATCAGCCTAGCAGCAACAATTCACAAAAGAGGAAAACTTCATGCGCATATTCTGTTTCAAAGTAGATCTTCTTAGTGTGTTTAACCTCTCCCTCTGTTCAGGTTTACCCTACATGATATATTGCAGACAGCCCTTCATGAGGCCCCACAGGGTGGGCGAAATACTGGGAGGGGGGAAAAAAGAAACAGGAAAAAAAAAACGAGAAAAGAACAGAAGTGGCTGTACAACAGGCACTTGACTCTGATTTCTTTTTTACTTTATCGAACCTTCATACTTGGGACAACACTGAAAAATTAACAGACGTGAAAAGCCAGGTAAATGCTAATTTGCAATACTGATTGTTGTCTTTATCCCCCCCCCCCCCCCCCCCCCCCCGGTTTGTAACATTACGGGAGACCTCTTAGTTCTTCCATCTTTATTACCGTGGGCAAAAAAAAAAGGTGCACTCCCTTGGCTGGCGAACGTGGCTGACGCAACGTTGTGACTAAACTAGATTAGCACATCTCGCTTTGTACAATCATTATACACTATCCAACGTAACGTTCTCTGAGAAACGAGCAACGGAATACTTTTCCATCTATCACAGACATTGTCTTAATCTAAAATAGCCAAACAACAGTTGCATCCAATTCAGCTTTGACGCAAAACCTGAATCCTCAATGAGAAATTGAGGGGGGGGGGGGGGGGGGGGGGGGGGGGGATTCAACCAATATCGCAAGCTCATTTTTTAAGGACTTCTTAATCAAGAGTGCCAGCCAAGAGGATTACACAGCTTACCTCTTCATTTTGGATAAATCAGAGAGGAAGTACGACTCTGGATGTATGGCGACCCTCAGAAGAACTGGTAAACCCCAGACACTGCTAATATCATGTCCGAGTTGAGAGAGACAAGAAAAAAAAACCTTCGGTGTCTTTGTCACTGATCTGTGAGGTTGGGTCAAGGACTGTGGCTCTGGTCAAGGGAAATGACAAGGAACAGAACCGTGGCACGTGAGTTGTCAGCACTGGAATATTTCAGGGGAAGTTACCCAGCGAAATGGGCAACCTGACCATGGAGCCGCCTGCCAACATCTTTATCACAGACTAATTAGCATACCAACATCTGGCATCGATCGGAGGCCCGGCCCACATCCTCGTCAAACGTCGACTTCTAACTCAAAACCAGAAACCGGCCTTACGAAAAGCTTCTCCCAAAGCAAAGCCACCTACCCGGACCAAACACTGGCAAAACTGCGCTGGTTTACACGCAAAAAAAAAAAAAGAAAAGAAAAAGTCATACCCTGCCCTTTTCCCCAACAGTGCCACTAATTCAAGAAGATCATCCACGAAGAAAAAGTGTGCTTTTAGGAAAACAAAGAAAGAACCAAAAGAGAAAGGCTCAGCCGTAGTGAACAGCCAGACACAGCCTTCTCTGAAACACTGTTGGCCAAGAATGACTGCCCTTTTTTCACAGGAGCACAGAACGGCGTCGCTCCACCGTCTGCTTTCTCACTGCCCAAGGACCCCCCCCCCCCCCCCCCCCCCACACACACACACAACCCCATCATTCAGACAAACAAGCAACTTTTCCGCTACACAGGGGAAGGACTAACTGTCAGAAGGTCTGTAAACCTAAAATGCACCTGAAAAGAGGGGACTCTCAAGCATTCCAGCCAGCCAGTTTGTGGGCCCACTGGTATCACTCGACCTGAACCTCGTCAAGCTTGTTCTGTCCGTCAACCCTACAAAGGAGTCGGCTCTTCAAACACTACAAACAAGTTTTCAGTGCATTGGGATCCCTTGTGATAAACACACTTCGCTGCTTACTGCACGCCTTAAGAGATGAACTGTAGACAGAGTTTAAAGAAGCGGAGAATCTGGATGTCATTCAGCCAGAGAGTCGCTGAGTCTACAGACTGGGTAAACTCACTTGCAATCATTGAGAAACCCAACGGGAAAAGTTAGAGCCTGCTTTGATCGTAGAGACAGACCCCAATACAGTCGTCAGGTGACACGCTACGCAAGGCCTACCCTGGATAGTACTATACGAAAGATGACGGAACCCAAGTTCTTCACTAGCCTCGACGCTTCATCAGGCTACTGGCAACTGAAGCTAGAAGAACAGCCCTCTTTCCTTACAACTTTCAACTCTCCCTTCAGGCCGTACCTGTTTCAACGCCTTTTAAATGTCTTTGATCCTAATGCCAGTTGTTTCGGACTTGGAGGAACTCTCGTTCAGGACGGTTAGCCCATCGCTTTCGTTTCAAATTCGCTGAACAATACTAAACAGCATCACATCCAAACTGAGAAGGAGTTACACGGCATTCTGATGGGATGCCAGCGTTTCCACCGGCGGTGCATCGTACAGCCATCACAAATCGCTGGAAATCACCACAAATAGGTCCCTGGCATACGTTGTACAACCTCACCAATACAGGCTACTCCAGCTCTGGAAATGTGACCTGGACATCGTCCACGTCCATGGAAAGAGCATCCCTGTGGTCAACACCTTGCCGAGGAGATGCCCCCTGATCCAGCACACCGTTCTGGCCAACGACCTTGACAGCACCATCCTTGCTCAGACGAGAAGTGCCCATCCAGTGTTCCCTAAGTGCTGGAGTTTTCCTGACAAATTGTCCATCATCACTGGCATTACGCTGTAAAGCAAAGAAGATGCGAGTGTCCAAAACCCTGCCAACGGACATGAGGGTCAAAGTTCACTGCAGCCACGTGGTCATCGAGAAAGAAAAACAGAAGGTAAGAGGAGTCTTCTTCTGGATACCCATGGTGATCCACCTCAACCAGTATGTTGCGTCATGCCCGATCTGTGCTTGACAAGTCCCATCCCCTCCTATAGAATCTCTTTGGCCTCACGACTCTAGCACCTGACCTCGGCTGACAGTCGGTACGACCATTTTCACCTGGAAGAACAAAGTGTTCCTCATGACCGTCAACTCCAACAGTCGGTTCTTTGAAGCCGATAAGCTACCCATCAACACCTCCACGACTGCCACTTTCGCTACAACCGGGTACTTGAATTGTGTAATATCAAGTCCCTGTCACCCCAATCCGATAGACATTCTGAGAGGACCGTGCAGTGAGTGAAGCGCATCTTGTAACGGCGAAGTATGATAGACAAGGTGCTTTACTGGCAACATCCTTGAATACTCTACTGGCAGCATCCTTGAATACTCTACTGGCAACATCCTTGCATACACTACTGGCAACATCCTTGAATACTCCAGCACGTCTGCTAACAGTACTGCCTTGCCCAGTCTAGTCCTCAATGGCCGACAATTTTGCACAGTAATGCCCGCTACAGCGGGCGATTGAAACCCAAATCCGCGAGTCATGATGACCTCGCATCCAGACGTGGACGTCTACGTGCAACTGTCCAAGGGATACCTCTAGCAGACTGTCCAGGTCACTACTGACAGCGACGCGCGCACGTGCGCGCGCTGATCAATCTGACAGAGAGAGAGAGAGAGAGAGGGGGGGGGGGGGTCCTATATATGAAAAGAGAGAGAGAGAGAGAGAGAGAGTCAGAGAGGCCTTTGTATGAAGAGACAGACTGACAGACAGAGAGACAGACAGACAGACAGACACGCAGGCAGACAGGCAGGCAGACAGGCAGGCACACAGACATCGACCTAGACAGACAGACAGGCGGACAGAGATATAGACAGACAGGCAGACAGGAGTGTGGTGAATGCCAGTGACAACCAGTTTTACAGACGAAAACCACCCTTTCCTGCGGTCCTGTACACACCAGCCAGACCATCTCCCCACACAGCCGCCTATGCACACTGAAAACACCCAGCAAGTGCCAGCTCCAGTCCAAACTATGCAGCAGCTCACTTCCTCCCTGACAGAGGCTGCATATTCTGCAAAGCTCGGCCACGTTGCGATGCCATCCCAGTCATGGGATCTTCAGAAGACGACTTCAACTGCAATCAAAGCATAGTGCACAACGTAACAGGTTGCGACTCATCAGCTCAGCTGAAACTGGGATCATTAGGGCTTGACCAATCCTCGTCTGTATAAAGCATGTCTATGAACTGAGATGAAAGACCCTGGAAGGTGCGACCCCTCCTGGTCCTCTGGTGGAAGACCCAGCTCACATCTTTATAATATGTGTTGTTTGTTGTCCGTCGAGACGACGAAGACCATCTAGTCATCCTGGGATCGGGGGTGAGTGCGTAGATGGCTGGTCAGGCCGATCTGCGCCCGGAAAGACCTATCACAGTACGGACAGGGGATGGTGGCAGCAGCTGGAGATCTGTTGACACTGGTCTTCCTGATCATCCTGCGCTGCTCAGCTGCAGCAATTCTGTTGCTTTCACAGGTCTCTGCACCTTTGCGGACAACTGATCGCCACCGATCTCTGTCCTGGGCAGTCTGCTCCCATGTTGTGTGGCTGATGTTGAAGGCCTTCAGGGAGGATTTGAGGCTGTCTTTGAAACGTTTCCTCTGGCCTCCATGAGAGCGTTTGCCCTGTTGCAGTTCGCCAAAGTTTCTTTGGCAGCCGATGGTCTGGCATGCGAACTACTTGATAATAATATTCATTCATATTATTAATTATAATAATTATGTATTCAGATGATTAAAACCCTTCAGAGTGTGTCCAGCCCAAACCAACAAACCCGTAATATTCTGGTCCTTCATGCTGCCTCTACATTATCCGCCTGAGGATACACACCCGTAATTTTCTGGTCCTTCATGCTGCCTCTACATTATCAGCCTGAGGATAAACTACAACCACTAATTTATCTGCACACTGACGTGTGAAATTTTACACACGATCCCATCCAAGGTCCATTTAGCGGTACATGGCAGACAAACCGCTTAGTTCTACCATCCCTATTACCTTTGAGTGAATAGGGATGCTCCCCCTTGGATGCTTTACATGGCTTAAAACACATGCTTGATTTGATTCCAGTTG
>CM065715.1:96933519-96963519 GCA_033310375.1 Conus canariensis
CTGCGACCTTGTTGTACGTTGCATCCTCGACCCCGTACGCATGGCATACCCTGTATTCGCTTCTCTCCACCCCAACCCTCCATCCCCCCTTCCACGTGCACCCATCCTTGTCACGACCAGCCCATGTCACGCCCTGCATCTGTGCCTCACCGTGCGCCCGCCGACTGAACGAAAGAACGACCGACTGAACGAGTGGATGACTAAACGACCGATTAACAAACCGAACGAACGAATGACTGAACGACCAACTGAGCGAATGAAAGACTGAACGACCGACCGACTGACTGAACGAATGATTGACTGAACGGCCGACTGAATGACCGAACGACTGAACGAATAGATGACCGAACGACCGATTGACCGACTGAACGAATGAATGACTGAACGATCGACTGACCGAATGAATGGCTGCACGATCGACTGACCGAATGAATGGCTGAACGATCGATTGACCGACTGAACGAATAAATGACTGAAGGACCGACTGAATGAATGTGCGGATCGATTGACCGACTGAACGAACGAATGACTGAACGACCGACTGACCGACTGAATGACTGAACGACCGACTGACCGACTGAATGAATGAACGACCGACTGCCCGACTGAATGAATGAACGATCGACTGCCCGACTGAATGAACGAACGACCGACTGCCCGACTGAATGAATGAACGATCGACTGCCCGACTGAATGAATGAACGACCGACTGCCCGACTGAATGAATGAACGATCGACTGATCAACTGAACGAACGAATGACTGAACGGCCGACTGACCGACCGAACAAATGAATAAATGAATGATCGACTGACCGACTGAAAGAATGAATGACTTGACCAACTGACTGAAAAAATGCATGAACAACCGACTGACCGACTGCACGAATAACTGAATGATCGAGTGAGCGAATAAGTGAATGAACGATCGACTGATTGACCGAAGGAATGAATGACTTGACGACCGACTGACCGAATGAATCACTGAATGACAGACAGAACGAATGACTGACTGAACGACCGACTGAACGAATGAATGACTGAACGACTTATTGGCCGACTGGACGAATGAATGACAGAATGACCGACTGACCGACCGAACGAATGACTGACCGACAGAACGAATGAATGACTGAACGCCTGACTGAACGTATAAATGACTAAACGACCGACTGACCGACTCAACGTTTAAATGACTGAACAACCGACTGACCGATTAATAGAGTGAATTACTGTGCGACCGACTGACCGACAGAATGAACGAACGATCGACTGGCCGATGGAATGAATGAATGAATGAAAGACCGACTGACCGAATGAACGATTGAATGGATGAACGATCGACTGACCGATTGTACGAATGAATGACTCAACGGCCAACTGACCAACTGAACGAATGAATGACTTGACGACCGACTGACCGACTGAATGATTGAAAGACCAACTGACCAACTGAACGAATGAATGAATGAACGATCGACTGACCGACTGAAAAAATGAATAACTTGATGACCGAGGGAATGTTTGACAGACCGACAGACCAACTAAACAAGTGAATAACTGAACGACCAACTGACCAATTGAATGAATTGATAATTGAATGACCGACCGACTAACTGAACGAATGAATGACTGAACGGCCGACTGACCCAATGAATGAATGAACGATCGACTGTCTGACTGAACAAATGAATGTCTGCACGATCAACTGACCGACTGAACGAATGAAGGACTGAACGACTGACTGACCGAATGTATGACTAAGAAACCGACTGACCGACTGAGAGAATAAATGACTAAATAAGCGATCGACCGAACAGATGCACGAACGAATTGCTGAACGACCGACTAAACGATTAAACGAATGAATGTGTGAACGACCGATTGACCGACTGGACGAATGAATGACTGAATGAGCGACCGACCGAACAAATTCACGAACGAATGACTGAACGATCAACTGACCGACTAAACGAATGATTGACTAAACAAGCGACCGAACGACTGACTGACCGACCGAACACAACACACACACACACACACACACACACACACACACACACACACACACACACACACGAAAACGATGAACGAACGAACAAACTGCTGTAAGAAAGAAAGAACAGAATGAAGAAAGAAAAAAACCGGAAAAAAGCCAGTGTACAACGAATAGAAAGAATATAAACGATTGTAAAACAAACTCATCTAAAAACAAAGCGGGGGATGGGCGGGGAGTTGGGGGGGGGGGGGAGAGAAAAGAAAAACAAACCTGTTGTTGCAACTCCATGCGCCACTAATTTTAATGTAAAACATTTAAACTGTAGACGTAAAAGCAGAAAACCTCAAACTTTCCATTGCTAATACTGTGGTTACCACATCACAGGGCATTCACAGCAAAACATTGCTTAGAGATTTAAATACATGAATGAATGAATAAATCAATCCATCCATCAATCAATCAGTTAATCCATCAATCAAGAAATAAATACAGTAATCAAATAATATATCAATTACGGATAAAGTAACTATCTAACTAAATAAATAGATAAATGAATGAACGAATGCTCTCTCTCTCTTTCTTCCTCCCCCCCCCCCTCTCTCTCTCTCTCTCTCTCTCTCTCTCTCTCTCATTAAATCCAAACTTTTTGTTTCATTATATAATCGAAGCCATCCACTCTACTTATCTACTTAATGAACATTTTGCTTTAGTTACTTTACAGTTCTGTCATTATTTTTCCTGAAATGTACAAGTTTTGACAAAACAGTTTTCTTCCAATGAATAATCTCTCTCTCTCTCTCTCTCTCTCTCTCTCTCTCTCTCTCTCTCTCTCTCTCTCTCTCTCTCTCTCTCCGGAATGAATCGTGGGCGAGGGGTGGCGGGAGGGATAATGGAGGGGTGAGGTGAGCGATTGAGTTTGCCGAGTTATCTTCAAACATGCTTAACCTCTCTCTCTCTCTCTCTCTCTCTCTCTCTCTCTCTCTCTCTCTCTCTCTCTCTCTCTGAATAAAGACTGAGAAGAAGACACCTCGAGAATGATGAATGACAGACGGGTTGGCACGAGAAGAAGTTGAGAAGGATGAATGACAGACAGGAACGGGATGTGCAAAAGGTCAAACCGATGAACGGTAGACTGGAGAAACAGAGGAGAACGTGGTAATGAACGATGAAGGTCGAGAAGAGCCGACGATAACGACTGGGGAACAATCAATGATGGACAGTAGGGGAAGACGAGAACGCCAGAACGATAAATGAATGATGGGCCTGGGAGAAAAGAAAAGATCGTGAGGCTGATGACTGATGGAGAGAACTCGAAAATGATGAATGGTTAACGGCAGAACTTTAAGCATGACGGGTGGAATGAGAATAGGAAAACGTGGTGATTGTGAAAGGCAGACGGGAGAGAAAAGTAGAAAGCAAATGTGATGAATGAGGAGGAGTGGCAATGTGATCAAAAGAATGATGGATGGTATGACGGGTGAAGAGCGTGCTGATGGTGAATGTTGAAGACGGGATGAAGACAAAGAGTGACAACTTTGAGAAACACCTGGACAACAACAACAACATATAAAAGCCTTAACATTTGTGAAGAACTGACCAGCGCAAATTCAAGTCACCACCACTCAGGACAAAAACGTTAACTGTCTCATACAGAAAGAAAACATCATAAGAAGATAGAGGAACTTTGCTTTGACCTCTACAACAAACAGAGCAAAAGAGATCCACGTATGCTAACAGTTCAGGATTCATCAAATGGAGATGATTTTCCAACACTCTGTCGAAGGAGTCGCAGAAGCGGTGAAGTCGCTGAAACATGACAAGGCTGCAAGCATTGACAACATCCCTGCAGACCACTTGAATATGACGGAAAAGCAGTAGCTGATGCAGGAACTGCCATCTGCAATAAAACCTTGCGCACGAGCGAGTGGCTAACGCCAAAGAGACTCGATCACTAATCGTCACTCTGCCAAAGAGAGGAAATCCTCAACACTGCCAGAACAACCCCGCATGATCAGTTAGATCAGCAATGTAAACAATATAATGTTCAAATTCAATCTGAATAGATTATAGTTGCAGACAGACACCCATTGTATCTGAAAGACTCAAGTATCATCAAACTGATCTTCAACCCTTCCCCAAAACACCTGCAACACCTAAAGTTCGATCATGTCTTCACAGACTTCAAAGAGGCGTTTGACAGTCAGTCCAGAGGTGCTGTACGCCATTATGAAGAAACGGATCTCGGGACAAAGTTAATCAACAATATCAAGCAAGTATACGCCAAAGTGACCATCGCAGTCCTCACAAAGGGCGCGACTGGAGAGTGGTCCACGTATCAGTTAGGATTCGTCAGGGCCTCTTTTCTCTCCAATACTTTTCAACATAGTCCTGGAATGCATCATGAATGATCCACTTGAAGATCATGTCAACAGAATCAGCACTGTCAACAGAATCAGCACTGCAAGAGTATCTATCACGAACCTTCACTTTGCAGATCATTTCGGTGGCCTGGCGGGCACGGAACAAGACTCACTAAGCTTATTAAAACACTGGATGGAACATCTGCGAGAATATATTCTATGGATATCAGCACCGAGAAGACCAAGCTAATGGCCAGCCACAACATCACCTCCAGTACTGACTTAACCATGGTTAGAAGCTAGGAACTGTTAAACAAATTATATATCTGGGATTTATTTCAGCTAGGACTTGTTAATTCTAATATCTGGGATTTATTTTCAGTGATGGGGGAATTTAAATCAGACATCCTCTCAAAAGCAGCAATGACATCAGTTCTGAGCAGACTGAACCCTGTATGGCAAGACAAGAACATCTCAGTGAAATACAAATCTGGCTCCTGCATGCACAGGTGTATTTCACTGCCCTTTATACAGACGCGACATGAACTTGGAAGAACGAACCCAATCATAGAAACAAGATGTCATTGCAAGATACCACACATCAGATATAATGATCATATCGCCATTGAACAAATGCGCCAGACCATCAAAAAGCACATCTGGCCATATAAAGATGTGCTAACACCAGCCAATCAAAGAAACTAAGTTGGCATTGTCATGAAGATCCAACGGCCCCGCTAAAATTATCATCCAGAAAAGCGTTGAATGAGCGAGACCAAGGGGAAGACAAAAAAAAGGACTGACAACATTGCAGAATGCACTGGGAAACCATCTGTAGAACCCAAAGCCTCAGAACACAAGCGACAGAATTGGAGGAATCTGGTGAACAGTTCTTCAGTGCGATGCCCCAGTGGCTTCGCCCGGACCTAGGGAAAGAAAGGTTGGATATTAGCGATACCAAGCCAAAATTATTCTTGTCTTTTAAAATGATTTTTTTAATCCAGAACATGTGCGTGATTCTAGGATTGAACCATCTGTTAACATTTTTTTTTTAATAATTTGAATACACGGCTTTGAACTGTCCTTGAGTTTTGGAAAATAAAATGTTTACGTGATCATCTTTCTCTGATAATAAAATGTGAATGTTTTCACCTGTCTCCAGTATAATACAATCATTATCATTGACCTATGTTAATGTTTTCACCTGTCTCCAGTATGATATAATCATTATCATTGACCTATGTTAATGTTTTCACCTGTCTCCAGTGTAATATAATCATTATCATTGACCTATGTTAATGTTTTCACCTGTCTCCAGTATGATATAATCATTATCATTGACCTATGTTAATGTTTTCACCTGTCTCCAGTATGATATAATCATTATCATTGACCTATGTTAATGTTTTCACCTGTCTCCAGTATGATATAATCATTATCATTGACCTATGTTAATGTTTTCACCTGTCTCCAGTGTAATATAATCATTATCATTGACCTATGTTAATGTTTTCACCTGTCTCCAGTATGATATAATCATTATCATTGACCTATGTTAATGTTTTCACCTGTCTCCAGTATGATATAATCATTACCATTGACCTGTCGGTTCTCTCTGCCAGGCATGATAGGCATTGCTGATGAAACAAATGAAAGAAAAAAAACTGCATTTTTTTGTCAAGTTCATTTACAAAATTTCTTACCGGCTGGGGAGAGACAACGTGTGTCTAGCTCTTTTCAGATACTTGTTCTCAGTATCTAAGAATACTTTGTTTCTGAATACAAGACAAAAAGACTTCGAATGAAAATGCTTACCTTATTCTGAGACAGTAAGCCAGCTTCATGGTATGAATTCAATAAATTTGTATGTGCCGGATTGCCAAGAGCTAATTCAATAGCTCTACTGTCCGTAGGTTGTATCTTATTCAGCAAGCTGTGCAGGGTTGATAAATAAACTTCTTAATGATAAATCAGTTTTGATCAGGCGGGTCTGGTGACTTTTTATTGTTGTTGCACCTTGATCTCATGATTAAGCATCATTTGCTGTAAAAAAAAAAAAATTGACATTTTCCTTGCTGTCATTATCAAATTCTCAGTATGAAACTGCCAATGTTATAACTAGTCAAGTAAGTATCCAAAAACTTCGTCTTGTGAATGCTGTAATTTTAAAGTTTTGTCATCTAATACTTGATGTTGTAGCAATGATGTCGGATTCTCCCCGTTAAAAATCGTTATTCACGTTTTCTCTCCTGAATATGCAAACCCATTTCATTCCGTGTACATGTTTAATGTATCTACTTCCAGTTCATAAATGTGCTGTGCATTCTTAGATTTACATTTGTCCACATGGAAATATCGTCTGAATATCATACATATGCATGTCTTTTGATGGTAACTTACGTAGGTCATAAGTACGCGTAGTACACACAACAACAGAAGTAAAAATGACACATTGTAGGGTATGGATGGTTTGAAAAGATGACTAAATTTTGCCGACTCTTACACATTCAGATTCTCCAAGTTTTAAAAAAAAGTGCTCTTACAAAACTTCGCTGATTCTACTGATTTTCACATTTTAGAGCAATTTTGCAAATTATTTGTTATTGTGAGCTTTTAACGATAAACACGACACTGTATTTTTATAATACAATAGAAAGCAGTGAAAGCAAGCTATATGACTTTGACAGTCAATGCCATAAAACACTAAAGCATCAATGAAGAAAAATACTACACATAAGAGAAAAGGGTATAAGTACACACAGAGACATACACACAGGCACACAGAGAGAGAGAGAGAGAGAGAGAGAGAGAGAGAGAGACACACACACACACACACACACACACGAAGTTAAACCGTATTTCCAGCAATGTTGCCAGACACTACAAGAAAAGAAAATATGGTTAAGCCATATGTTTATCAAAGTCATTCAAAAACAGAACAATTCGTCAACACAACAGAAACATTATTTCATTTGAAAAGTTACATACCCATACTCTTCCCGCCTCCTTTCCTCTACACCTCTCCACAAACACATCAGTTTACATGCTTGCGCGAAAACACACTTATGCGCCCCTCCCTCCTCCTCCGCGCGTGTGCACGCACACACACACACACACACACACACACACACACACACACACACACACACACACTTGCAAGCAAGCAAGCAAGCAAGCGCACAGACACACGCGCGCGCGCGCGCGCTCGCACGCACGCACATACATACACAAACACTACAACGGACACCCAAATACATACACGCGCACACATATACACACAAGCGAAAGCGTGCGCTCGCGCCCACAGACATGTACAACGATGCGTGCGCACACGCACTAATATACATCCACGTGCACGCAGAACGCGCAAATAATCATACGCACAACACATACACACAACGCACGCGTATATACAAACACAAACACGCATGTTCGCGCGCGCACGCGCACACACACACACACACACACACACACACACACACACACACACACACACACGCACACACACGCATGCGCGCGCGCCCGCACACATATACAACCATGCACGCGCGCGCACGCACACATATACATATTCAACAATGCGCGCGCGCACGCAAAACGTACATATTACGCACACGCACGCGCGCACGCGCGCGCGCGCACACACACACACACACACACACACACACACACACACACACACACACACACACACACACACACACACACGTGCGTGTCCTCATAGGAAGCCGGTACAGAGTGTTAAGCAGTTCACTGGCACTTCACCGCTTGCTCGAGTCTTGCAGCATGAATTTGAATTGATAGGGCTTCTGAAGTTTTTAAAAAAAAATAATAATACTGTTGTTTTTTTTTCTTCGAACATATTATCGTACGTGCGCATCAGCACTTTGTTTTTAACCCGTCTGATGTACTAGGACTATAATTTTTTTTTTCCCAAGGCTTTTTAAAACAATCTTCTGGCATTTTCTCTTTTTTTTACGACAGATCAAATACTATCAATACTTTTACACGAGAGTAAAGACGTCAAATGTTCTTTAAATTCCTTGTATGTAACAGAAGAATTTGGACTTTGATAAACCGATAAAAGTCTCATCTTTCTGTTTTCCACTTATGATGTCAGAAGTGAGGCTCGACGATAAATTGGCCTCTACGAATGCCTCATAAAATAAAATTTTAAAAAAAACGTCTGTGCTTTGTGAAAAGATCTCTTGACAACAATGCTTCCTAATAGATACAATAGGAGTTTATAATTATTCTTAATTTCTTTTATTTTTCCACATGTTGTGCACATTTTTTTTTAATTCAGATATTTCACAATGACGAAAATCAGAACATAACAAAATTTTGTTTTCAGTAACAAAGCTGTTGCTATGATTTAACGTAAAAATGATGAATGACAAAAGCGAGAATGTGAAAATGATGAATAATTGACGGTAGTAGAATGAGGAAACGACGAATGAATGAACGACTGGATAGGAACGTGAAAGGGATAAATGAATGCCTACAGACAGACGAATGTTAAAACGATAAGTGACTAACTGGACAAGAACATGGAAAGGAGGAATGACCGACTGGAGAAGACACTGAAACAACGAATGACTGAGGAGTTTGAAAACGATGACTGACTGGCTGAAGAAGAACGTGAAAACGATGACTGACTGGCTGAAGAAGAACGTGAAAACGATGACTGACTGGCTGAAGAAGAACGTGAAAACGATGACTGACTGGCTGAAGAAGAACGTGAAAACGATGACTGACTGGCTAAAGAAGAACGTGAAAACGATGACTGATTGGCTGAAGAAGAACGTGAAAACGATGACTGACTGGCTGAAGAAGAACGTGAAAACGATGACTGACTGGCTGAAGAAGAACGTGAAAACGATGACTGACTGGCTGAAGAAGAACGTGAAAACGATGACTGACTGGCTGAAGAAGAACGTGAAAACGATGACTGATTGGCTGAAGAAGAACGTGAAAACGATGACTGATTGGCTGAAGAAGAACGTGAAAACGATGACTGACTGGCTGAAGAAGAACGTGAAAACGATGACTGACTGGCTGAAGAAGAACGTGAAAACGATGACTGATTGGCTGAAGAAGAACGTGAAAACGATGACTGACTGGCTGAAGAAGAACGTGAAAACGATGACTGATTGGCTGAAGAAGAACGTGAAAACGATGACTGATTGGCTGAAGAAGAACGTGAAAACGATGACTGATTGGCTGAAGAAGAACGTGAAAACGATGACTGACTGGCTGAAGAAGAACGTGAAAACGATGACTGATTGGCTGAAGAAGAACGTGAAAACGATGACTGATTGGCTGAAGAAGAACGTGAAAACGATGACTGACTGGCTGAAGAAGAACGTGAAAATAATGACTGACTGACTGGAGGAGAATGGGAAAACAATGCACGACTGACGGGACCAGAGCGTGAGAATGACGGATGATGAACGGGACGTAGAGATACTGTGAGAATGAAAAGAGAAAACGATGAATAAATGATGAAAACAAGGACAGCAAGATGAAAGCGGGACAGGAGAAGGACAGAATGATGGAAAATAGTTCGGACGAGACGAGAAGAACGTAAGAAGAATGCACGATGGGATAAGAACGGAACGTCAGAATAGTGAACGAAGTATGAAAGGAGAAAACGTGAAATGATAAATAACAGACAATTACGAATGAGAGGTAGGATGAGGTGACATAATATCCGTGAAGGAAAGGCGAAGAGAAGAATATGAAAAAGGATGTACGGTGGACAGGACTGGAGCCTGAGACTGACCAAAAGAAGGTTCAGGCGAAGGAAAAGACGAGGGCGGCAGGAGAGTGACAGATTACACGAAACACAACAGCCTGAGAACGATCCCGTGATGGACAAATTAGAGGAAAACGAAACAAGAGGACAATCCATCTTTCACGAGGTGAACAGAAGAAGAGATGAAAATGATGAACAGGGGACGGGACAAAGAAGAGAGAAAGAGAGGACAGAGCGTCAGGACCATGGACTACATGAAAAGTAAGATACTGTCAGATTGATTCAATCAAGGAAGAAACGGATGACGTGATAAGGAGAACGGTGAATGATGGACGCAGCGAGGAGAGAAAAACGCCCAACGGATGAGATGAACAGAGAGGAACGTGAAAGTAATGAATGATGGACAGAGGAAGCACGTCACATATTTCAGTGATGGATAGGGCAAGAAGTAGCGAATATCAGACGGGATTAGAAGAATGAGAAGACGTTCAAGGAATGATTTACGAAGAACAAGACCAGGAGAACATAAATATGACGAGGAAAAGAAGGAATATAAATTACAGACACAATGAGAACAAGAAACCATGATGGTCATGACTGACTGACAAGAACGAGAATGTGGTGAATGATCGACGGGACAAGAATATGATAGTATGAACGGACTGAGAAAACAGCGTGAGAACAGAGAGATGGGAGAAGAACGTGAAAATGATTAGACAGAAATGGGAGACTAACGTGAGAGTGATGAAGGGCAGAAAATCGAGGATGACGCGTTTGGCCCCGACTGGATGAAAACCGGCAAACGTGAAAATGACAAAAGGATAGACGAAAGGAGGACATGAGATGACTCATGATCGAGATATTATTAAAGCGTCAGAATCATGAATGAGGGGTGGGATGAACAGAGAATGTGGTATCTATGAACAGGAGGTGAACAGAAGAATGTGAGAACGATAAATGATGTACGAAAGATGACGGACAGAACTGTGAGTGGGAAAGTAACGTGAGAACGATGAAGGACGGGATCATATGGAAGAGAAGAGAGGAGTGTGAGACAATGGATACATGAACACTGCACAGCGTGGGAATGATGAAGGACGGGATCAGAAGGAAGAGAAGAGAGGAGTGTGAGACAATGGATACATGAACACTGCACAGCGTGGGAATGATGATAGACGGGATCAGAAGGAAGAGAAGAGAGGAGTGTGAGACAATGGATACATGAACACTGCACAGCGTGGGAATGGTGAAGGACGGGATCAGAAGGAAAAGAAGAGAGAAGTGTGAGACAATGGATACATGAACACTGCACAGCGTGGGAATGATGAAGGACGGGATCAGAAGGAAAAGAAGAGAGGAGTGTGAGACAATGGATACATGAACACTGCACAGCGTGGGAATGGTGAAGGACGGGATCAGAAGGAAGAGAAGAGAGGAGTGTGAGACAATGGATACATGAACACTGCACAGCGTGGGAATGATGAAGGACGGGATCAGAAGGAAGAGAAGAGAGGAGTGTGAGACAATGGATACATGAACACTGCACAGCGTGGGAATGATGAAGGACGGGATCAGAAGGAAGAGAAGAGAGGAGTGTGAGAGACAATGGATACATGAACACTGCACAGCGTGGGAATGATGAAGGACGGGATTAGAAGGAAAAGAAGAGAGAAGTGTGAGACAATGGATACATGAACACTGCACAGCGTGGGAATGGTGAAGGACGGGATCAGAAGGAAGAGAAGAGAGGAGTGTGAGACAATGGATACATGAACACTGCACAGCGTGGGAATGGTGAAGGACGGGATCAGAAGGAAGAGAAGAGAGGAGTGTGAGACAATGGATACATGAACACTGCACAGCGGGGGAATGGTGAAGGACGGGATCAGAAGGAAGAGAAGAGAGGAGTGTGAGACAATGGATACATGAACACTGCACAGCGGGGGAATGATGAAGGACGGGATCAGAAGGAAGAGAAGAGAGGAGTGTGAGACAATGGATACATGAACACTGCACAGCGGGGGAATGATGAAGGACGGGATCAGAAGGAAGAGACGAGAGGAGTGTGAGACAATGGATACATGAACACTGCACAGCGTGGGAATGATGAAGGACGGGATCAGAAGGAAGAGACGAGAGGAGTGTGAGACAATGGATACATGAACACTGCACAGCGGGGGAATGATGAAGGACGGGATCAGAAGGAAGAGAAGAGAGGAGTGTGAGACAATGGATACATGAACACTGCACAGCGGGGGAATGATGAAGGACGGGATCAGAAGGAAGAGAAGAGAGGAGTGTGAGACAATGGATACATGAACACTGCACAGCGGGGGAATGATGAAGGACGGGATCAGAAGGAAGAGAAGAGAGGAGTGTGAGACAATGGATACATGAACACTGCACAGCGTGGGAATGATGAAGGACGGGATCAGAAGGAAGAGAAGAGAGGAGTGTGAGACAATGGATACATGAACACTGCACAGCGTGGGAATGATGAAGGACGGGATCAGAAGGAAAAGAAGAGAGGAGTGTGAGACAATGGATACATGAACACTGCACAGCGTGGGAATGATGAAGGACGGGATCAGAAGGAAAAGAAGAGAGGAGTGTGAGACAATGGATACATGAACACTGCACAGCGGGGGAATGATGAAGGACGGGATCAGAAGGAAGAGAAGAGAGGAGTGTGAGACAATGGATACATGAACACTGCACAGCGTGGGAATGATGAAGGACGGGATCAGAAGGAAGAGAAGAGAGGAGTGTGAGACAATGGATACATGAACACTGCACAGCGTGGGAATGATGAAGGATGGGATCAGAAGGAAGAGAAGAGAGGAGTGTGAGACAATGGATACATGAACATGCACAGCGTGGGAATGATGAAGGACGGGATCAGAAGGAAGAGAAGAGAGGAGTGTGAGACAATGGATACATGAACACTGCACAGCGGGGAATGGTGAAGGACGGGATCAGAAGGAAAAGAAGGAGGAGTGTGAGACAATGGATACATGAACACTGCACAGGGGGGAATGATGAGGACGGGATCAGAAGAAGAGAAGAGAGGAGTGTGACATGATCATGAACGCACACGGATTGAAGACGGACAGAAGAAAGAAGAGATGGACAAGATCATACAGCCGCGGGAGAAGACGCAGAGAAAGAAGAGGGTGTGAGACAATGGATACAGAACACGCACGCGGGAAGAGAAGGACGGGATAGAGGAAGAAGATGTAAAATGGATACTGACACTGCAAGCGGAAGAGAAGGATCAAAGGAAGAAGAGAGAGTGTGAATGGTAATACACTGACAGGGAATATGAAGGACGGATCAAGGAAGAAGAGGAGGTGAGACAATGGACATAACATGACACGTGGAAGTGAGACGATCAGAGGAAAGAGAAGGTGAGCATGGACTACCGCACGGAGGGTCAGAAGAGAGGTGTGAGACAATGGAACATGAACACTGCACACGGGAGAGAAGGACGGGACAAAGAAGAAAAGGAGTGTGAGACAATGATACATGAACACTGCACGCGGGAATGATGAAGACGATAAAGGAAGAAGAGAGAGTGTGAGCAATGGATACATGAACACTGCACGCGGGAAGATGAAGACGATCAGAAGGAAGAGAAGGGAGTTGAGACAATGGATACATGAAACTGCAAGGGGAATGATAAGGCGGATCAAAGGAAAGAAGAGAGAGTGTGAGACAATGGATACATGAACACTCACGGGAATGTGAAGCGGGACAGAAGGAAGAGAAGAGAGGGAGACAAGGATACATGAACACTGCACAGCGGGATGATGAAGGCGGGATCAGAAGGAAAGAAGAGAGGAGTGTGAGACATGGATACATGAACACTGCACAGCGGGAATGATGAAGGACGGGATCAGAGAAGAGAAGAGAGGATGTGAGACAATGGATACATGAACACTGCACAGCGGGGAAGATGAAGGACGGATCAGAAGAAGAAAGAGAGGAGTGTGAGACAATGGATACATGAACACTGCACAGCGGGGAATGATAAGGACGGATCAGAAGAAGAAGAGAGATGTGAGACAATGGTACATGACACTGCACAGCGGGAATGAGAAGACGGATCAGAAGAAAGAAAAGAGTGTGAGACAATGGATACATGAACATGCACAGCGGGGGAATGATGAAGGACGGATCAGAAGAAAGAAAAGGAGTTGAGACAATGGATACAGAACATGCACGGGGGAATGAGAAGCGGGATAGAGGAAGAAAGAAGGATGTGAGACAATGGAACTGAACACGCCAGCGGGGATGAGAAGACGGGATCAGAAGAGAGAGAGGAGTGTGAGACAAGATACATGACACTGCACAGCGGGAATGATGAAGGACGGGATGAAGAAGAAAAGAGGATGTGAACAATGGATAATAACACTGCAAGGGGGGAAGTGAAGACGGATCAGAAGGAAGAGAAGGAGGAGTGTGAACAAGGATACATGAACACTGCACAGCGGGGAATGAAAGGACGATCAAGGAAAGAAGAGAGGATTGAGACAATGGATACATGAACACTGCACACGGAATGATGAACGGATCAGAAGGAAAGAAGAGAGAGTGTGAGACATGGATACATGACACTGCACACGGGAAGATGAAGGACGGATCAGAAGGAAAGAAGGAGGAGTGTGAGCAATGATACATGAACACTCACGCGGGAAATGAAGGACGATCAGAGGAAGAAAGAGAGAGTGTGAGACAATGGATACATGAACACGCACAGCGGGGGAAGGACGGATCAGAAGAAGAGAGGAGTTGCATGATACATGACACTGCACAGGGGAATGATGAAGGACGATCAAGAGAGAAGAGGGAGTGTACAATGGATACAGACACGCACCGGAATTAAGCGGAAGAAGAGAGAGGGTGGACATGATACATGACATGCACGGGGGATGTGAAGGAGATCAAAGAAGAGAGAGGACAATGGATACATGAACACTGCACAGCGGGAAGAAGGAAGAGAAAGAGATGGAGAAAGGATACAGAACACGCACAGCGGGAATGTGAAGGACGGGATCAAAGGAAAGAAGAGGGAGTGTGAGACAAGGTACATGAACAGCACGCGGGAAGAGAAGGACGGATCAGAAGAGAGAAGGAGATGTGAAATGATAATGACACGCACAGCGGGAAGAAGAGATCGAGGAAAGAGAGGTGGACAATGGAACATGACACTCAACGGGAATGAAGGACGGATCAGAAAGAAAAGATGTGAGACAATGGATACATGAACACTGCACGCGGGGAATGATGAGGACGGATCAGAAGAAGAAGAGAGATGTGAGACAATGGATACATGACACTGCACAGCGGGGGAATGTGAAGGACGGGATCAGAAGGAAAGAAGAGAGGAGTGTGAGACAATGGATACATGAACACTGCACAGCGGGGAGATGAAGGACGGATCAGAAGGAAGAAAGAGAGGAGTGTGAGACAATGGATACATGAACATGCACAGCGGGGAATGAAGGACGGGATCAGAAGGAAGAGAGAGAGGAGTGTGAGACAATGGATAATGAACACTGCACAGCGGGGGAAGAGGGACGGATCAGAAGGAAGAGAAGAGAGGAGTGTGAACAATGGATCATACATGCCGCGGGGAAGGAAGGACGGATCAGAAGGAAAAAGAGGAGTGTGAGACAATGGATACATGAACATGCACAGCGGGGATGTGAAGGACGGGATAGAAGGAAGAGAAGAGAGGAGTGTGAGACATGGATACATGAACATGCACAGCGGAAGGAAGGCGGGCGAGAAGAGAGAGAGGGGTGAGACAATGGTACATGAACACTGCACAGCGGGGAATGATGAAGGACGGGATCAGAAGGAAGAGAAGAGAGATGTGAGACAATGGATACTGAACACGCACAGCGGGAATGATGAAGGCGGGATCAGAGGAAGAAAGAGGAGTTGAGACAATGGTCATGAACATGCACAGCGGGAAGTGAAGGAGGGATCAGAAGAAGAAAGAGAGGAGTGTGAGACAATGGATACATGAACACTGCACACGGAGTGAGGACGGGATAGAAGGAAGAAGAGAGGAGTGTGAGACAATGATACATGAACACTGCAGCGGGGGAATGTGAAGGACGGGTCAGAAGAAGAAAGAGAGGAGTGTGAGACAATGGATACATGAACACTGCACAGCGGGGAATGATGAAGGACGGGATCAGAAGGAAGAGAAGAGAGGAGTGTGAGACAATGGATACATGAACACTGCACAGCGGGGGAATGATGAAGGACGGGATCAGAAGGAAAGAAGAGAGGAGTGTGAGACAATGGATACATGAACACTGCACAGCGGGGAATGATGAAGGACGGGATCAGAAGGAAGAGAAGAGAGGAGTGTGAGACAATGGATACATGAACACTGCACAGCGTGGGAATGATGAAGGACGGGATCAGAAGGAAGAGAAGAGAGGAGTGTGAGACAATGGATACATGAACACTGCACAGCGGGGAATGATGAAGGACGGGATCAGAAGGAAGAGAAGAGAGGAGTGTGAGACAATGGATACATGAACACTGCACAGCGGGGGAATGATGAAGGACGGGATCAGAAGGAAGAGAAGAGAGGAGTGTGAGACAATGGATACATGAACACTGCACAGCGGGGGAATGATGAAGGACGGGATCAAAGGAAGAGAAGAGAGGAGTGTGAGACAATGGATACATGAACACTGCACAGCGTGGGAATGATGAAGGACGGGATCAGAAGGAAGAGAAGAGAGGAGTGTGAGACAATGGATACATGAACACTGCACAGCGTGGGAATGATGAAGGACGGGATCAGAAGGAAAGAAGAGAGGAGTGTGAGACAATGGATACATGAACACTGCACAGCGGGGAATGATGAAGGACGGGATCAGAAGGAAAGAAGAGAGGAGTGTGAGACAATGGATACATGAACACTGCACAGGGGAATGATGAAGGACGGATCAGAAGGAAGAGAGAGAGGAGTGTGAGACAATGGATACATGAACACTGCACAGCGTGGGAATGATGAAGGACGGGATCAGAAGGAAGAGAAGAGAGGAGTGTGAGACAATGGATACATGAACACTGCACAGCGGGGAATGATGAAGGACGGGATCAGAAGGAAGAGAAAGAGAGTGTGAGACAATGGATACATGAACACTGCACGGGGAATGATGAAGGACGGATCAGAAGGAAGAAAGAGAGGAGTGTGAGACAATGGATACATGAACACTGCACAGCGGGAATGATGAAGGAGGGATCAGAAGGAAGACAAAGAGGAGTGTGAGACAATGGATACATGAACACTGCACAGCGGGAATGATGAAGGACGGGATCAGAAGGAAGACAAGAGAGGAGTGTGAGACAATGGATACATGAACACTGCCAGCGGGGGAACGATGAAGGACGGGATTAGAAGGAAGAGAAGAGAGTAGTGTGAGACAATGGATACATGAACATGCACAGCGGGGAACGATGAAGGACGGGATCAGAAGGAAGAGAGAGAGGATGTGAGACAATGGAACATGAACACTGCACAGCGGGAAGGGAAGGACGGGATCAGAAGGAAAGAAGAGAGGATGTGAGACAATGATACATGAACATGCACAGCGGGAACGATGAAGGACGGGATCAGAAGGAAGAGAAGAGAGGAGTGTGAGACAATGGATACATGAACACTGCACAGCGTGGGAATGATGAAGGACGGGATCAGAAGGAAGAGAAGAGAGGAGTGTGAGACAATGGATACATGAACACTGCACAGCGTGGGAATGATGAAGGACGGGATCAGAAGGAAGAGAAGAGAGGAGTGTGAGACAATGGATACATGAACACTGCACAGCGTGGGAATGATGAAGGACGGGATCAGAAGGAAGAGAAGAGAGGAGTGTGAGACAATGGATACATGAACACTGCACAGCGTGGGAATGATGAAGGACGGATCAAGAAGAGAAGAGAGGAGTGTGAGACAATGGATACATGAACACTGCACAGCGTGGGAATGATGAAGGACGGGATCAGAAAGAGAAGAGAGGAGTGTGAGACAATGGATACATGAACACTGCACAGCGGGGAATGATGAAGGACGGGATCAGAAGGAAAGAAGAGAGGAGTGTGAGACAATGGATACATGAACACTGCACAGCGGGGGAATGGGAAGGACGGGATCAGAAGGAAAAGAAGAGAGGAGTGTGAGACAATGGATACATGAACACTGCACAGCGGAGGGATCAGAAGGGAAGAGAGGAAGTGTGAGACAATGGATACATGAACACTGCACAGCGGGAATGGGACGGATCAGAAGGAAGAGAAGAGGAGTGTGAGACAATGGATACATGAACACTGCACAGCGGGGAATGATGAAGGACGGGATCAGAAGGAAGAGAAGAGAGGAGTGTGAGACAATGGATACATGAACACTGCACAGGGGGAATGATGAAGGACGGGATCAGAAGGAAGAGAAGAGAGGAGTGTGAGACAATGGATACATGAACACTGCACAGCGGGGAATGTGAAGGACGGGATCAGAAGGAAAGAGAAGAGAGGAGTGTGAGACAATGGATACATGAACACTGCACAGCGGGGGAATGATGAAGGACGGGATCAGAAGGAAGAGAAGAGAGGAGTGTGAGACAATGGATACATGAACACTGCACAGCGGGGGAATGTGAAGGACGGGATCAGAAGGAAAGAAGAGAGGAGTGTGAGAGACAATGGATACATGAACACTGCACAGCGTGGGAATGATGAAGGACGGGATCAGAAGGAAAAGAAGAGAGGAGTGTGAGACAATGGATACATGAACACTGCACAGCGGGGAATGATGAAGGACGGGATCAGAAGGAAGAGAAGAGAGGAGTGTGAGAGACAATGGATACATGAACACTGCACAGCGGGGAATGATGAAGGACGGGATCAGAAGGAAGAGAAGAGAGGAGTGTGAGAGACAATGGATACATGAACACTGCACAGCGTGGGAATGATGCGGTGACGGCCAGGGTGAAACAAAGGAAGGAAGGGAATGAGGAGTGTTTGCAAACACAGAAAAGAAGGTGAGAATGATGAACGGGAGACTGATGAGAGAAGGGGGATAACAGTGAAGGACGTGGGAATCATGGAGTACATGAAAATCGGACATCATCAGAGTCATCCATGAATGAAATGAGAAGGGAACGAAAGAAGAATGAATGTTGAACGCGATCAGAAAAGAAGAACGACAGAATGACGACTGACAGACGAAATTAATGAAGAGAGAATGGGAAAGGTGTACGAGAAACGTGATGAAGAGAATGACGTGAAAATGATGAATGCTGGAAGGAGGGAAACGTGATGATGATGAATGTTGGACTTGGGAGGAAGTTGTAAATAATGAATGTCGGACATGGATGACGTGAGAATAAAGCATATAGGAGAGGGGGTAAACGTGAGAATGATGAATGTTGGATGGAGGAAACGTGAAAAAGAAGCATTCTGGAGTGACAAAAACCGTGAGAATGACGAATGTATGACGAAGGAAACGTTTGAATAATGAATGTAGACAAGGGAAAATGTGAAAATGATTAATGTTAGACTGGGGTGAAATATGAGAATAATGAAAGTAGGACAGGGAAAACCTGAAACTGATTAATGTTGGACTTGGGAAAATGTGAGAACGATGAATGTTTGAGTGGGAGGAATGCGAAAATGATAAATGTTTAAATAGGTAAAAACACGAGAGTGATGAATGTTGAATAGGAAGGGAGAGGGGGGCATGAAAATGAATAATGCTGGACTGAGGGAAAAATGTAAGAATGATGAAAACTGGACAGCACGAAAAGGTGAATGACTGAGTAGAGTAACGCATGCGAACGGTGAATGTTGGACGGGAGGTGTGCGAGTTGGAAGGAAAAAGGAGGGGGGGGGGTGTGAAAATGATGAATATTGGACTGGGTGGAAAACGTGAGAACGACCAGTGTTGGACTGTGGGAAAAGATGAGAACAATAAATGTTGAACTGAGGAAAACGTGAAAATGATGAATATTGGACCCTTGGGGTGGAGAAGGGGGGGGGGGGGGGGTGGATGCGAGAATGGTGAAAGCTTGACGGGAGGAGTTTGTGACAATGATAAATGTTGAACTGGCGGGAAAGAAAAGAACTCACGGAAGATGAACAACAGATGGAAGGGTGGTGTGCGACGCTGATGAACGAAAGATGGATGAGAAAAGCGAAGGAAAGGGAAGAGCGTGAGAAGGATGGCCTCAATACAAAAAAAAAATTCAAAAAACCAGGACAGCAACAGAACAGTATTGGACATAATCAGCACAGAATGAGACAAAAGAAGAGGTCGGGGACGCGTTGATAATAAATAGTTGACACGATGAGACGAAGAGAACATAAAAATACCGAGTGTAGGACGGGGGCAGACCATGACGATATGGAATGAAGATGAGAACATGAATAATAACTGAGAGACGGAACGGGGACGTGAGAAGGATGAATGACGGACGAGTGAAGAAGAGGAGAACAAAGATCAATGGATGTGAGGAGGAGACAACGTGAAACAGATGAGTGATGCTCTGGTGGAGCCTCTGAAAGCAGTCTGTGAGCATGAATGATGGATGGGAGAAGAACAACAGACTGATAAATGACGGGCGAGATAGGAAGGGGGAAAACTGGATGGAGTCGAATTCGGTACGTCCATCCTACTGTTCAATACCGCCGACAGAAAAGTAAAGGGGTAACAATGGAGATGACTGTATTCTAAGTTTGTAGCAATCCAGAAGAATAGGTCAGCAGTGTATAAAAGGAACTGTTCATGACAGAGAAGAATGAAAAGGGAGGGAGGGGGGAGACTGCAGAACTTCAAAGGCTGGAGGCGTAGTGGGGAAAGACCAAATATGACATAAGAGAATGGGATAGGAAATAATTAAAGTATACAGGGATAAAGAATGATATGAATAAGAAGTATAACAGGGGATGAGACAAGGAAATGGAAAGAGAATGATGGGAATAGAGAATGGATATGAATATGAGTAATGTATAACAGGGGATATGAGAATGGGGAATATGGAAATATGAGTAATGTATAACAGGGGATATGAGGGAATGGGGAATATGAAAATGATAATGTATAACAGGGAATGAGGAATGGGAATATGGAATATGATAATGTATAGCAGGGGATATGAGAGAATGGGGAATATGGAAATATGATTAATGTATAACAGGGGATATGAGAGAATGGGGAATATGGAAATATGATTAATGTATAACAGGGGATATGAGAGAATGGGGAATATGGAAATATGATAAATGTACAACAGGGGATATGAGGGAATGGGGAATATGGAAATATGATAAATGTACAACAGGGGATATGAGGGAATGGGGAATATGGAAATATGATTAATGTATAACAGGGGATATGAGGGAATGGGGAATATGGAAATATGATAAATGTATAACAGGGGATATGAGGGAATGGGGAATATGGAAATATGATAAATGTATAACAGGGGATATGAGGGAATGGGGAATATGGAAATATGATAAATGTATAACAGGGGATATGAGGGAATGGGGAATATGGAAATATGATTAATGTATAACAGGGGATATGAGAGAATGGGGAATATGGAAATATGATAAATGTATAACAGGGGATATGAGGGAATGGGGAATATGGAAATATGATTAATGTATAACAGGGGATATGAGGGAATGGGGAATATGGAAATATGATTAATGTATAACAGGGGATATGAGGGAATGGGGAATATGGAAATATGATTAATGTATAACAGGGGGTATGAGGGAATGGGGAATATGGAAATATGATTAATGTATAACAGGGGGTATGAGGGAATGGGGAATATGGAAATATGATTAATGTATAACAGGGGATATGAGAGAATGGGGAATATGGAAATATGATTAATGTATAACAGGGGATATGGGCGGTAATGCAAGGGCTAAAGAATGAAAGGGGGTGGGGGGTGGGGGGGGGGGGGGCTGAAGAGCCTCAGATTCAAATCCATGAAATATTCAAGAAGACAACTGTGGTGGAAAAGCGAGAAAATACCACTGGACGAAGACGGAAAGTGATGGTGGTGTGTCCAATCCTCTCAGCATGTCCACAAGATGGTTATACGATAAAGTGAAGGACCTCTGGAGAACATCAGGGAGTGAACTTGAAGGTCAGGGAGTGGAGAGAACACTGGACTGAAAAGTGCAATATCCTAGTGTGAAAGAATGCACGTGAGAAACAGGAAAGTTTTTTTTAAGTCTTCTAATAAGCATCAGAAAATCCTACTTAGTGGGAACAGCGGCAAAAGCAGCATATCTTTAAAGAGTTATATGCGGTATCTATCTAAATTGATACATTTTGAGTGGATCAGACGTAAACCATATCAGGGCTGTAAGTATTTATTAAAAAAAAAAAAATAGCATGCCAGTTAATGTCGAGATCACTCGTAACTCGCATGGATCAAAATAATTGATAATAAAGGCCAAGAGTTTTGTTTTTTTATCAAAGTAATTCAGCATGGTTGCTCCAAGAACCCCACCCCACCCTTTCCCATCAATACCCATACCCATTCCACCGAACAGAAAGCTCAGGGTAAAGCACCCAGGCCGATGGAGTTCACATATGCCTGCGGCTTCATGTTTTGATGTTCTGGTGGTATCGGTGTAGTGCTGCATAAACCCTCTACCATCCCTCTCTTTCCCTCCATCCCCCACCCCCTCCGACCGGCTTTCCTGTTGCGGTTATCCCGTCTGCCCTACCACCTTGGTGAGTGTCGACGCTCAACCTGATATGACCTCACACCGAACCTGGCTCGGGTGTCACTTCTCTGCACAGGGTCTACACTCAATCAGCTTTGATACTACTTTGACGGATGCGCAAGAAATCTCAGGAACGAAATATCGCTGGATACTACCAGCGGTATCACGAAAGAAATCGCAGCGATGAACAACTGTTGAATACTAAGAGCGGTATCACAAGCGAAGTGTTTCACGTAACGGCAACGAAATAACCTTGAGCTGCACCTTGATTACACTCAGAAAGAGTGAACGCCATAAAGCCTGGAGAACTCAGAAACAAAGGCTTACTCAACCAGGTGCAGGAACTTGGTCATTGAAAAAGAAAAGAAAAACATACAGTGTAGACCACTTCCAGAAATGAAACGGTGAATCAGGGGGCACTTGTGTGCCCGCCTGTCTGTTGACCTATAGTACGGGGAGGTAACCCTTTGGCAAAAATGTCACGCAAGACGTCAACATAGCGCGTGGAACATGAACGGAGAAAACGGTCATGAAATTCTGTGTGTGTGTGTGTGTGTGTGTGTGTGTGTGTGTGTGTGTGTGTGTGTGTGTGTGTGCACGCGCGCGCGCACAAGTGTTTCATAAATTTCATTTCAAGATGAATGTGTCTTTTACAAACGTTAAACAACAGCTGCAGACATCATCGGACTTTGGACGGCTGGATTCAAATGAAGGAAGGTCTTGTCAGACCGTGCTCGTCCGGATTTGTGGTGAAATACAACAGTCTTGGCATACCGGCTCCACGATCACCAAGCGAAGAATGTTAGGGCTTTGAGGAGAAACGAATTACTCAAAGCTGAAAGCGTTATCAGAAACAAAACTGAAACGGCAGTATCGGAGATGGGCACGGACAATGTCTGTTTCAGTACAGCTCGATTAGACCACAGAGAACATTTTCAAGGCTGTCAACACTTACCCCCCCCCCCCCCCCCCCCAAAAAAAAAAGAAAGAAAACGCAAGCAAACAAACAAGCAAAACAAAAACAAACCACAAAACCGTTCTCGTCAAGTGAAAACTCACGATTACATACGGTTTACAGATACACTTTATCTAAAACGTCAATTTCGATGCTGCAGTCCCTCACTCGGATAAAACAAAGCCATGTTAAGTGTACCAATCACTCTGATCATTTCGCTCAGATTATTCTTTTAAAAAAATGATTTTTTTAAAATCCTGTTGAGAACATTCCAATGAAACGAAAGTACATCAAAAAGCCTAATTGATGAACAGCACCGCAAAATAAACAGCAAGTGTCGGTTCTGGTGGTTAAACTTTCACCACATAGTCACCAGATTACAAGGAAGAACTTGCATGTTACAAAGTTCACCCCCCCCCCCCCCCAAAAAAAAAAAAAAAGGAGAGAAAAGAAATTGCTTTCCAGGCCATAGGAAGATGAACCGACCACAAATACAGAAAAGCGGTTGGCAATAGTACAGAGAGAGAAAAGAAAGCATAAAACCCACACTGAAAAAGAAAGCAAAGTCAAAGACAGTGACACAAAAGAAATTACAAGCACCGGATTTCTAGAACACAGGGGCACAATTTACACTGAAAGATCCTCACCCCTACCCCCCCCCCCCCCCACACCACACCACCCCTCTCTCTCTCTCTCTCTCTCTCTCTCTCTCTCTCTCTCTCTCTCTTACCTAAGGGGTGAATGAAAAACTATGCAGAGTGTTTAAAAGACACATTAAACACTGGGCCACAGAGGCAGAAAAAACGGCAGTGAAGAAACGGAGACAAAAAAGTCAAAAAAGCGAAAGAAAAAGGAAGTTACCAACACAATATTGCAAGAAGACTGGAATACAGTTTTATATATATATATATATATATATATATATATATATATATATTATATATAATGTATATATCAAAAGAGCCCTACTCCCTCCCCATCCACCCTTCTTTTTTTGTCATGGGGTTTCCACTGTGCAAGGTGAGTTCTAGGTGAGAGGTGTGCTGCAGATGGGCTCACAGTAGGAACCAATACGATCAAGGTGAAAAAATAAACACATTAAAGGGAGGGTGAAGCAGGTTCAGAAAAGTATCTTCCAGAAAATCCTTAATGAAGAACTGTGTTCACACGTTGGCAACACTGGACAGATGCTTCAGGACACTCGGAGAATGTAAGCCAGTGCAGGAATGAGTGTCGTGGGACCTCTAATGTCCTTTCCTTCAGGATGTTGTGAACTTCCGTTTCACCCATAGAAAGAAAGGAAGCGGGGTGCATCTGTGAAAGAGGAGCCATGAAGGCACTGAGGGGAAGGGGGGGAGGGAGGGAACAGACGTTCGGGAGGAATTAAGTGGGCTCTTAGATAATGAGAGAGAAATGCTAGTAGCATCAAAAGTAAATATGAAATGAGGCAGGGATCAGTAAACAATAAACAACAAACAAGTTGGGTACTGTTTACTGTTCTCTGTCTCATTTTATATTTACTTTCGCTTCAATTAAATCGAGGTTATTTGTGTTTGTTTCTGTTCGTCCTTGTACTTGTCTGACTATATTCAAGTTTTAAAAGGCTGTGCCAGTTCTGAATAAAAGTGAATGTATATTTGTTCATTTCTCCAGTTCTTGTTGCTGTGTAGATGTGTTCGGTACAGGGTATATGGGCAAGCTTGGAACATCCATTTTGGGGGATGTTTCCTTGTTTGTGCTGTGTGCTCTGTGCTGTCATGTCTGCTAGGCGTTTCGGTGTCGTAAGCAGCATTCCTTTGGAGTTGTGTTTTCTTGCGGGAGCAAGAGTTACCCTACTTGTTTGTTGCTAGTAGCATCAGTTCAACGACAGGTAGGATGAAGACGAAAGACCAAGAACGTTCGACACGACAGGACACAGTGATCAGGAAGGAATGATATAACATGTAGATGGAGAACATATGACGTCTAAGACTTGAAAACACCTCGCTTCGTAGGGGGAAAAAATCGGTAATTCTGTGAATCCGCTTACAGTCCAGCCGCTTGCACACCACCATTGTTCCTTGTGTTGTCAGACAATGGGAGTGCCCGCGCGGTCTCTGCATCTGTGTGTGTGTGTGTGTGTGTGTGTGTGTGTGTGTGTGTGTGAGGAGTCGGGGTAGAGAGGATGCAGGGGAGTACAAAAGGAGAAGTAAGCCACGTGACATCCCCAATTTCCGAAAAGGCAAGACGGGTGGAAGGGGAAGAGGGTGGGGTGGAAAGTTAAGGAAGTAGCAGTTGAGGAAGTAGCAGTTGAGGAAGTAGCAGTTGAGGAAGTAGCAGTAAAGGGTGGGAGAGGTGTTGGCAGATGTCTTCAATGAAATATCTTAACAGATAACTGCGTGGTTCTTAATCACATCGGCTACTGGCACTACGGACACAAGTTTGTTATCATTGTTATCATTATTAAATTAATCACTATTGAAATGATCGTCATCACCGGTAGCAAGAGCAACAGTAGTAGTAGTAGTATATTCTATAGTTATTTTTGTCATCCGTCCATTACCCCTCTGACGTCATCCTAGCCTGATTTTTTTTAATCTACATCGACTGTGCGACAGTTAAAAAGAATATGCTGAGGAAGAGAGGTATTCCCTTTTTTCTTAAGAAAAGACGAACCCGATGATTCAATCAGATGTAGGACACATGGTTGTGGGATCGATCGCGTTGACGTGGCTTTCGTAGTCTGATGGAAATAATGCAACAACGATCAAGAAGTTTTGACCATACAACCTGCACTCTACATACTGTTACAACTTGAAAAAAAAAACTTTCGAAGCAAATTCTCTTCCATCCCACCCAACGCACCACCCCAACACCCCCAACCTCGCCCCTCCATCCTTGGTGAACGCGAAATCATTTGTCGCCAAGACCGACCTTGCCTCAAGCAGCGGATATGGACTACAGCTGGGGAAAAAAATGTAATTAATAAAAAAAAAAAAAAATTTAAACACAACAGTGTTTTCACCAGTTGTGCACAAAGAATTCAAGATGTTTAAACGTAAAAGAACATCTGAAGTAGGGGACGGGGGGGGGGGGGGGGGGGAGGTAGGATGATGGGGAATTGAAACTGGAGTTGCCTTACAGCTGAATTTATTTGTAATGTACTCACGAAATGAAGCGGGAAGAGGAAGGGGAAGCAAGCTAGCGGAGAAAAGTAAAATGTTTCGCCTGAATTCACCGTCGCAAATGCGGGTCCTGCATTTTTCTCTCTCTATGCGTGTGTGTGTGTGTGTGTGTGTGTGTGTGTGTGTGTGTGTGTGTGTGTGTGTGTGTGTGTGTGTGAAGTACATTCCTTTTTCTTTTAAAAAAAAAAAGTGTTGGTATTCTTTTCATGTTGTTTTCTTAAATGTAATTGCAACTTTCAGTTGATCTGACAATTAATTGGTTTCAGTCAGTCAGTCAGTCAGGGTGCGTGCGTGCGTGCGTGCGTGCGTGCGTACGAGTGTGCGCGCGTGCGCGCGCTATGTGTGTGTGTTGTATGTGAATGTGTGTGTGTGTGTGTGTGTGTGTGTGTGTGTGTGTGTGCGCGCGCGCGCGCGCGCATGTGTGTGCGTTCATGTGTGTTCGTGTGTGTGTGTGTGTGTGTGTGTGTGTGTGTGTGTGTGTGTGGTGTGTGTGTGGCGGACTGGAAGAGAGGGGATGGAGGGGGGTTGTAGGGTGAAGGGAAGAGGAGTGAAACAGGAGGGGGAAAGTTATTCTGTATGACTCTTGCAGTGCAGGTGCGGTGTGTCCGTCTCTCTCTGTCACGGTGTGCCCGTCTCTCTGTCACGGTGTGTCCGTCTCTCTCTGTCACGATGTGTCCGTCTCTCTGTCACGGTGTGCCCGTCTCCCTGTCACGGTGTGTCCGTCTCTCTGTCACGGTGTGTCCTTCTCTCTCTGTCACGGTGTGCCCGTCTCTCTGTCACGGTGTGTCCGTCTCTCTCTGTCACGATGTGTCCGTCTCTCTGTCACGGTGTGCCCGTCTCCCTGTCACGGTGTGTCCGTCTCTATGTCACGGTGTGTCCTTCTCTCTCTGTCACGGTGTGCCCGTCTCTCTGTCACGGTGTGTCCGTCTCTCTCTGTCACGATGTGTCCGTCTCTCTGTCACGGTGTGCCCGTCTCCCTGTCACGGTGTGTCCGTCTCTCTGTCACGGTGTGTCCTCTCTCTCTGTCACGGTGTGTCCGTCTCTCTGTCACGGTGTGTCCGTCTCTGTCACGGTGTGTCCGTCTCTCTCTGTCACGATGTGTCCGTCTCTCTGTCACGGTGTGCCCGTCTCTCTGTCACGGTGTGTCCGTCTCTCTGTCACGGCGTGTCCGTCTCTCTGTCACGGCGTGTCCGTCTCTATGTCACGGTGTGTCCGTCTCTCTGTCACAGTGTGCCCGTCTCTCTGTCACGGTCTGTCCGTCTCTCTGTCACGGTGTGTCCGTCTCTCTGTCACGGGGTGTCCATCTCTCTGTCACGGTGTGTTACGTCTCTCTGTCACGGAGTGCCCGTCTCTCTGTCACGGTGTGCCCGTCTCTGTCACGGTGTGTCCGTCTCTCTGTCACGGTGTGCCCGTCTCTCTGTCACGGTGTGTCCGTCTCTTTGTCACGGTGTGCCCGTCTCTCTGTCACGGTGTGCCCGTCTCTCTGTCACGGTATGTCCGTCTCTCTGTCACGGTGTGCCCGTCTCTCTGTCACGGGGTGCCCGTCTCTCTGTCACGGTGTGTTCGTCTCTCTGTCACAGTGTGTCCGTCTCTTACTCACTCCTATACACTCAGTTTAGGGGTGTATGCAGAAGTGATGTGTGTGTGTGTGTGTGTGTGTGTGTGTGTGTGTGTGTGTGTGTGTGTGTGTGTCTGTGTCTGTGTCTGTGTCTGTATGCAAGAGCGCGCGCGTGTGTGTAAGAGTATGTGTGTCAAAATATGTGTTTGTATGTGAGTGCATATGTGTGTCTTCGTGCGTGCATGTGTCTGTGCGTTTGTGTGCATCCGTTGTGTGTGTGTGTGTGTGTGTGTGTGTGTGTGTGTGTGTGTGTGTGCGTGCGTGCGTGCGTGCGTGCGTGCGCGTGCGTGTGTGTGGTGAAGAGAGAGAGAGAGAGAGAGAGAGAGAGAGAGAGTGTGTGTGTGTGTGTGTGTGTGTGTGTGTGTGTGTGTGTGTGTGTGTGTGTGTGTAAGTACGCTCACGTGCATTTGTGTGTGCATATGTTTGCATATGTTTGTGTGCGTGTTAGTGCATGCGTGCGCGCGTGTGTATGTGCGCGAGTGTCCGAACGCGCGTGCATGTGTGTGTGCGCACGCGTGCATGCGTGTGCGCGTGTGCATGTATGTGTGTGTATATATTGTACGTGTGTGTACATATATATATATATATATATATGTGTGTGTGTGTGTGTGTGTGTGTGTGTGTGTGTGTGTGTGTGTGTGTGTGTGTGTGTGTGTCCGTCCGTCCGTCCGTCCATTTCTGTCTCGGCATGTTCATGTGTGTGTGTGTGTGTGTGTGTGTGTGTGTGTGTGTGTGGGTATATATGTGTGTGTGTGTGTGTGTGTGTGTGTGTGTGTGTGTGTGTGTGTGTGTGTGTGTGTGTGTACTGTGTGTACCTACGTCCATGCACTCACAGATTCTATTTCAGTACCACCAGACATTCTCCCCAGTTATTCTCCGATCCACCTTCAACACCCTCTTCCTCCCTTTGAGACAGATTCCAACAAAACAACCCCCCTTGACAGACGACCCCCGAACCCCAGCACCAAAGATCAACCCCCCCGCCCAACCCCACCCGCCATCAAACGGTGGTTCCGCTGACCCGCCCTCTCAGGGTTCTTTGGTTCCTCCCTCCTCTCGGAACCAACACAGGGTGCGTGTTCTCCAAGGTTCTAGAAGTCCGTGACCCCACCCGAGCGGTCGCGTGTTTCCAGCAGTTACATGCTAACTTTTTCAGAATGTTATGATACAGTAACATTAGTCTTGTCCACGTAACAGGACATTCACAAGTCATTAAGTGTGTCTAATGCCATCTGCCTGCGCCATTGGCCATGTTAACTGCGGAGGGTTTCCCCCCCTTAATTCGATAATCGACTTTTTTTTTTAGTCCATGTAACAGGGTATTCACGAGCCATTAGGCGTATTTAATACCATCTGACTGCGCCATTGACC
>CM065715.1:96968519-96971019 GCA_033310375.1 Conus canariensis
CAATCTCATTCCTGACTTGTCTTGTTTACATGCTGAAGAAGGAGCAGATCTAGGAAAGAAAGAAAAGAAAAAATAAGGAGAGAAAGTAAATTAAAAAAAAGAAAGAAAGTGAAAAAAGGGGGAGACAGTTGTAAAACCCCCGCTGCAGACGGGCAGGAAAAGGGTGATGGCCGTCATAAGGCGCTGCTATGTCATGGAACAAGCAGCTAAAAAGACGATCGTTCTACACGAACTTCTGAAATCTATTATCATTGGTAAGTGTGATAAATATTTTGCATTTTACAGATCCTTCAATATCCCATCCTATATCGGAAATCCAGTATGGTCAAATGAGAAGAGAAGAACAAATACACGGTTTAACCCTTACGTTTTTTAGTGTAAAGGGGACGCTGGGGCATGAGGAGGATACACACCAAAGACAGAGAGAACAACATGAAATTCCACTTGGAGGGAAGGCAAATGAAACACACCTCGTATAAGAACAAAAGATTAGCGCGCATGAAATCTGCACGAAATGATTACAGATCGGCCGCAATGAGAACCAGAACAACGGCTCCGCTTTCCATCCCCAGCTGACTGCCAAATTTCATTAAGACAGAGTTTTCACATAACAGTATTTCTCAGTTTCCGAATACAATGACTGTCATGACTTATGATTCTGATGATTTCAGTGAGCAATGGTACAATTAATTACATCGACTGATATAACCGAAACCGCCGTCCAAACCAGCCAAACCAAAGAACAAAGGCAGAGAGAAATCCACCGTCAGGCCAATGGTGAAATTCGTGTTTACTCATGCCAAAAACCAATGGCCGACACACTCAGCATGGCTTAGTTTTATATGACCTAAGATGCCCATTGTCCACCTTGTCACGCACTCGTTTACATGACTACATGTATGTATGTATGCCATTTTCTTGTTGCGCTCTCTCTCTCTCTCTCTCTCTCTCTCTCTCTCTCTCTCTTCTCTCTCTCTGTGTGTGTGTGTGTGTGTGTGTGTGTGTGTGTGTGTGTATGTGTCTGTATGCGTGCTGCTGATGTGTGTGTGTGTGTGTGTGTGTGTGTGTGTGTGTGTGTGTGTGTGTGTGTGTGCTGACAGAACTTTCTGTCCTCTGCGTGGTGACACTGCTGAAATGGTTCCAGGTTGTCGGTTGAACTACAACAAAATGACAGTGACCGAATCCACATCACAGACGGCTGGTCCGGTTAATTCCAAGGTTCTAAGCTGACGGGGAAGACATGCTGCCACAGAAAGGACATGTCGCAGGTGCCAGGTGTGCGAAAAAAACAAACCACTTACACCTTACGGTGTGAGTAACATAATGCCAGGCGTGCACCGGGTAGCCTCCATTTTACGGCGAAAGTAACAATGCCAGGCGTGCACCGGGTAGCCTACATTTTACGGCGAAAGTAACATAATGCCAGGCGTGCACCGGGTAGCCTACATTTTACGGCGAAAGTGACATAATGCCAGGCGTGCACCGGGTAGCCTACATTTTACGGCGAAAGTGATATAATGCCAGGCGTGCACCGGGTAGCCTACATTTTACGGCGAAAGTGATATAATGCCAGGCGTGCACCGGGTAGCCTACATTTTACGGCGAAAGTAACAATGCCAGGCGTGCACCGGGTAGCCTACATTTTACGGCGAAAGTAACAATGCCAGGCGTGCACCGGGTAGCCTACATTTTACGGCGAAAGTAACATAATGCCAGGCGTACACCGGGTAGCCTACATTTTACGGCGAAAGTAACATCATGCCAGGCGTGCACCGGGTAGCCTACATTTTACGGCGAAAGTAACATAATGCCAGGCGTGCACCGGGTAGCCTACATTTTACGGCGAAAGTAACATAATGCCAGGCGTGCACCGGGTAACCTACATTTTACGGCGAAAGTGATATAATGCCAGGCGTGCACCAGGTATCCTACATTTAACGGCAAAATTAGCATAGCGTTAGGCGAAGATCGATTAGCCCACACTTTACGGCGAAAGTAACATAGTGTCAGGCGTGCATCGGCTATTCAACGCCTTACGGAGACTGCAACACAGTACCAGGTGTGGGCCGGGTATCCTACATTTTGCGGCGAAAGTAACAGTGCCGGGCGTGGACTGGGTATCCTGCAACTTACGGCGAAAGTAACAGTGCCGGGCGTGGACTGGGTATCCTACACCTTACGGCGAAAGTAACATGATGCCACGTGTGCATGGATATCTTACACATCACGGATTAATAACATGATGCAAGGAGTGCATGGGTATCCTACGTCTTACGGCTAAACTATCATGGATGCCAGCTTACACACTGTAGGGGGGGGGGGGGGGGGACCATGGTGCTAGGTGCGCACGGATAGTCTACATGTTACACTGAAAGTAAGATGGTGCTGGGTGTGTACGGATAGTCTGCACCTTACAGAGTAAGTAACATGGTACTAAATGTGAACGGATATACTACGCTGAAAGTAACATGGTGCTAGATATGAACGGATGTCCTACGCC